>JAWWEW010000006.1:22484786-22732549 GCA_035583185.1 Anabacerthia variegaticeps | reverse complement strand
GGGCCGGGCCGGGCCGGGCCGGGCCGCGCGGGGCTCCGGGGACACCGGGGACACCGGGGACACCGGGGACACCGGGGACACCGGGGACAGGCACCGCAGCCAGCGGAGACACCGCCACCACTGCCACCACCATCGCCACCGGCACCGCCACTACCATTGCCATCGCACCACCATCGCCACTGCCACTGTCACCGCCACCGCCATCGCCATCGGCACTACCACTGTCACTGTCACCACCGCTGTCACCGCCACCGCACGGCTTTGAATTTGCCCTCTTGCCCGCGCACTCTGCAGCGCTTCCCAAGCTGTGCGAGTCACTTGTGGAGGTCCCCTTGTCGCGCTTCCCGTAGCCAATAAACTTAACCTACAAGTCGATTGTCTGCTGTAATAGGAGCTTATAAAGAAATACGCTGCGTATCGCAGAAAATGCACAATTCTCGTGTAATTTTTGAGCACAGAACTAGAATTCTAAGTGCAAAGAGAAAAGGACTTTTACCGTGTGCAAAAGCGAAATGTACCATTATAACCCTAAATACTCCTCACAGGCCATTTATTTCTGCACAGTAGCTGTGCTTTTACACACCTTCCTAACAACCAGAATCCAGAGCAGTGAAAGAGAAACAAATTTAGGATTTGCAGATTTTTCAAATAATGCACTCAGAAAAGTTATTGAAACTGCTTAGCACCACAAACACAACAACTTAATACCATGTATAAAAATTAGTAGCACGCTGGATCAGTGGGAAATTCAGAAATTCTGATCTTCACTCTCCAGGACCAATACTCAAAACTACTGCTTTGAATTTGTCTTCTGCTTCAGAATTTTGAAGCACTTCACCTAAGTTCTTGTGAAATTCCCGGTTTTGTCCTCCCGGGTGGCAAAAGGAGCAGCCCCGGCAGCGCCCCCGGCTCGGGGGATCCGCTCGGGCTGCAGTTCAGCAGCCTGCGGAAGGCAGCCAGCCTTCTGTTCATTCCATCCCCATCCTGCCCGAGATACCCAATTGCTGGTGACAGTGTGACACCGAAAATGGGCTTATCTTCCTGGCAGCTTTAAAGAGGGATCAAACTTTACTCCTCTGCATGTTATCTGTATTTATGACCTGTAAATTGATAGTGGTTGTCACCCAGCATAACAAACACAGCATGACTCACAGGTGTTGCATTTTCCATAAAAATACTGAAAATTCTCAAAGCATTTGTTACACCCTGAGTGTTGCCTGTACTCTCAGCCCTGTATTTTCATTAAAGCCTACAATTATTTAGCTTTGTCTTTTTTTTATCTCTAATAGAATAATTCAATCAAATTATATTTTAATATTAAACCATTTCAAGTAATATTTTAAGTAGCATCAGTTATTTCATTTAGTTATTGCTTTTGAAGTGAAACAATGTCATCAATATAAATAGAGCAATCAATATTACTATGGTTTTCTTGCACTGAAGACAAAAATCCACTTATCTCTGAGGCATCTGCTCTTTTAGGATGTTGCTTGTGCTTGCCCAGCTTTAATTTCTGTAGAGTCCGAGTTAAACTGTACATAAACTGTAAAAATGTGTTTCTCTATTTGATAAGTTTCTCTATTTTGATTTTGCATGGAAAAAGGAAGTTCTGAGAGAAAGGCACTGTAAATTTTAAGCATTGGCTTTACATTTCACTCTAATCTGGATAGTAGGCTCATGAAGACATCATTAGCAGGTATTGGCTTCCAGGGTCTTACTGTTTCCATAGCAAGTAGCATCATTTGGAAAGTATAAAACTCTGTGCTTCATCAGTTTTCAGGAGCCAAATACACAAGGAAAATACAGCCTGCATAAGAACCATTTTGCCAGCAAGTGTAACAAAGCTAGGAAAGTGTTCAGTAGAACAGGCCTGAGACTTGCTTAGTTTCTCTGTTGTTGGGGTGCTTGGGAAAGGAGTTTTGCTTGGTGGGGTTTTTTTTCTCTAGATAACAAGCTGATTTTTTTCTTTAGGTGTTGCTGATATTATTTACTCTGTATTAAGTTCAATGTGGTTTCTTAGCAGTCTACCAAGCATCTATGTCTAATTGCCAAACTACAAGTTCAGCAGGCATTCTGAATCAGCACAAGCCTAGGTAACACTTTTTTCTTGCTCTGTTTTATGGCACATGAAGGACTTAGTTCAAAGAAAAGTGGTACAGTGCTAAGTGATCCATTACCATGCCTGGCACTGCAGGAATAATTACGCTCTGGAAACAAAATGTCCTTGAACTCTCAGGTTATTATGGTTCTTTCAGCATTAAGTCTTTTACAATTAAAGTGGTACAGGAAAAATTTAGCTATATTAATCCTTTTTGTTCTGATTCTTACTACTAAATTTCCTTTGCCAGTTAATAGAATATCCCACCTAGATCTAAAAGCTGACTTTTATGTCACCTAGTGACAACATCAAACAAAGAATAAGCACTTGCTCACCTCTGTGAGACTGTACAGAACTTGCAAATGCAGCTGCTTATATTTGTCCAAGAAAACAGCATATTTATCAAATAAACCGTCTTGAATTGTTGGAAATTGAGAAGCAGCTTTGTGCAACAGGGCTTGGTGTTGGAGGAGGCAGTTTCATCTCCAAATTCTTATTCTCCAGCTCAAAATCTTCACTTCTGAGATACAGGGAAACTAGAAATTACAGACATTCGAATCAAATGCCATTTAAACAAATGACAGATAAAGTATCAACTTTGAAGCGATGCACTTAGCTGCCAACCAAACAGAAATAAAATTACATAAAAATAGCATGCAAGTTTTAAGACCTGGCTGAGTAATTTCAGTTTCTTCCCAATATATTCTTTAAGAGCTGATCACTGTAAGTATCCAGCTGTAAAACCAGTAGCACAAACAATCACATCCTCTTCCAGCCACCTTTACTTTGGTCCTGACATTTTTGCTAAGGTAAATGCCTCTCTAGGAATTTTATAGCTAATTTGCCATGGCTTCACCCTGCTGAAACATGACCCGTGCTGTCATTCCTCCTTTTTGTATCCCAGATGTGTCAGTGATGGGTGAGACCTAGGGAGGAACCCACAAAGCCTATACTTCCTCTAGTCTGAGTTTTTTCTGTATTTTATTGCCAATCACCATATACACACAAATGTTTTGAATTAGGCTGTGAAGTGAAAGGGTTATAAGATTGTCTAGAGACTCCAACAAGTTTTCTAGCCAACGGTGCTGAATAAGTTCCATTGCTGGAACCATTGCCAAGAAATTCTTTCACATAGGCCATGAAAAGACCACCCCAGTCTCTCATTTCAGGACTCTCTGGGGCACTAATCAGCTGGAGGCTTGTTGTACTATTATGGATGGTTGACATGTAAATCATGTTGATCAGGCTACTCCCCTTGTCTCCTCTCTAAAGTGCAGCAAGGGAAATGTGGAGAGAAGGAGGTCAGATCCTCTCTGACTGTATCAGCCTGCCTCACTCCGTCTGGGAAGTTTAGTGCAGGGAAGGGTGGACGCCGTGCCTCTGCTTGGGTTTTGTTCTCTGGAGCCTTCTGTAGGCACACATGGGTTGCATAACAATGATCTTGGCCATTCCTGTCTTTTTCTGGGGGATTAATGCAGTGTGGAAGTTGCAGAGAGCTCTGTGGCCACTGACTCCACAGAGCAAATTTCCTCCTGGAATGCTAGTCCCGTGTGGTCCTGAGGTGAAATTGGCAGGGGCCAGGAACGAGACATTCCCTGCTGTCACAGTACTGCAGATATGCCACGTCTGTTAAGTGTGTACTCAGTGCTAGGCTGGCTCTACCTGTAGAGTCATGGGTGCACTGCCTTGCCTCGCACTTTGAAAGCTATAGCCTAGGGGGAAATCCTTGGGTACAGAGAAATTGCCCAGCTACTTTCCTGCCATCCGTGCCAGCTCCACCCAAACCACGAGTGCTTGGCAGCCCGGGGAAAGGAGGGAGAGTGAGGGGAAAGCTGAACGAAAGAGAACAACACTGGAAGAAATATCTGTCTGCCCTCTACTGGTGGAAGTCTTAAGCAGTGTAACAAAATTATTGTGAATGAAAGCTGTACTCCCTGCCTGAAGCTGTGCAAAGAATAAACACGGACTTACCACATTTCTTTGTTGTTGTTTTGGGCAATGCTTTCAATGGAGCACATTAAACCTTTTGCAATAATATACCACTAGCATCAAGGAGGTACTTTCCTTTAAGCAAGGCAAGAACTGGGGAGAAATGTAGTATCTTTTATTAGTTCAGATATGGTGTATGTCACCATTGGAACTAAAAAGAGTGCCCCGGCTTTGGACACATGACCTTGAGAAGGCTTCATGTGCCCAAATTCATCTTTATTTTTCTAGCCACATCAGCAGGTTAGTAAACAGTACTCTCAGTTGCCTCTCTCAATAAATCCTGCCTTGTTTATAGCCTTAGACCATTGTGACTGCAACAATATTATCAAATTTTCAGTAAAACAACTAAAACCAGACTTTCCTGTACATAAATAGTATTAGTTCCTAAAAATATATTATGAAAATGTACAGGGTAAACAGCTTGAAAGGGTTTCTAGTGTGTCTTACATTCCTGCATTTAGATTGCACTGCATGCGGAGAGACCTGTGAAAGCTGCTGGAGCACCCTGAGTGCTGAGGCCCTATTAGGAGACAACAAGAATTCCAGTAATGGAGGGTAGCAGAGAGCTGATGTCACTGTCCCTTTTTTAGTCAACCAGAATGCAATTATCCCTGGCTGACTGGCCCAATTAAATCATCGGGTAGAGGGAAACGCCAGCTATCCTCTCCTAGGGTTAGGTAATTGGGGCTTTATTACAGTCAGACCTGGTGCTGTTTGTTGGCCACAGAATACAAGTAAGAGCCATTCTGGTCTGTCTCTCTCTCTCCATCCTTTTCATAAGGATTAATGTACTTTTTATCCCTAAGGAACGTAATTGCATTTTACATAAAAGTGCTAATCTTTTTAGATGTATCCTCTGTCACAGTATGAACCTGAAGATCCTTCAATCTGCTCAAGTTTATAGAGAACATGAAGTTAGAAGTTCTGCCATGGAAGGCCTCAGGTGACGGCTTAGTACTGATTTGTACTTAAGATTCCAAGTTTTTAATCTAGTACTCTTGCAAGGATATAGGAAGTTTTCAGCTCATACTACTTTGAATCTTAAGAGCATGTTTTACATAGTCTCAGGCTAAGGGGCTGAGGAGTTGCCTAGTTTACTTTATGGATTGTTTGGAGCTGAAGAAATGAGGCTCTAAGATGTCAAAGTCCATTCTTGTTCAGGTTAGCACTTAGTTGTGGCCCCCTCAGTTCTTAAGGAATGCATTGTTTGCAATGACACAAGGAAGAGGTACTGAACTAACTAGTTCATTTAAATTACCAAGTTTAAAAGCTTCTCTAATATTATAAGCAGTGCAACTATGCTACCACCAAGTTCCAGATGAGCTAAATGCCCTACCCCCATTATCCAGCCTGGCTTATTAGGGTACGGCACAATGCAACCAGATCATTTACGCCTGGACATAAATACCTTCTTGAAATCCGGATGAAACAGAACTGTGTTCCCAAGCAGAGCCATCTCCTGTGTCTTCCCACAATGTACTTCTGTCACATGCCTGTCCATCCCATTGACTTGTAATTCCTTTGCCAAGTCAGAAGAGACCTCTGCTGTACTTGCAGCATCTCTGTTCACGCTGCCAGAGCCAACTCCCATCTGCTTGCACTGGATGTGGTGGATGCTGTTGTATCAGAGCCACACAGTCAGGCGCTTGCAGAACACTTACACTGCCCAGTAGAAAGGAGATAGGTTAAGATACAACTGTATGCATGTAGAAACGTGTGTACAATGTGCTCAGTATTCTTTATTTAAAATAAAAAAAAAACATTTACTACTGAAGACTTCTCAGAAATAGAGTATAATGCATAGAAGTTTCTGAATGGGGTAAAAAATGAGAAGGCTAGCACATGGAGCTGACAAATTTACCAGCAGCTTTCAAGCCTTTGTATCCTTGGATAATATCTGCTATGTAATTATAAGGATAGCTAGAAGCAGTTGTATAGGCCTATCAGCTCAGTGTTTATCAAGGCTTCCCAGAGCTTTTCTCCTTCCCTTTGTGATGAACCTGGACATGGTTACAGTTGTCAGGCAATCAAAATCCATCTCTCTGCTAGAGAGGCAGAGTGCTTCAAGGTGTAGGAGGGCATTAACATGCTGAACCGCTATCCATGTAACTTGTAGATGCTATTTGTTTGGAATTATAAAGTTAAAGGTATGTATAATCTACAATGCATTTTCCCCCAAAGACACAGAACTGCAGAAATTTAAGGATGTTTTAGGATTAGGTAAGCATTTCAACTGTCATTGTTATTTGTCTGAGCTAAATTGACGTATTCTGGGTGCATTACCTGTTTACTCACATTCAGGATGAAAGGCTGCAATTACAAAGCTTATGTCTTGTGTAACTCTGCTCACCATAAGAAACAAACATTACATAAAAAAAACATTATATATGTTTCTGAAGCATCACTATAGTGTGAGAACTTCAGGACTCTCTTTTATTTTAGGTGACATTCATTATCTGTTTTCTTAATTACATTTGAATTATTTAATTACAACATTTTCCCAAGAAAATATAATTAGATTCTGATATCAAGAGGCAGACTACAAGTAAATTAATTAGGCTTAGAAATACTTGTACTCCAGAAACTCAGGGTCTCAGATTTAGAAGTCTCAGTCCCACAAAACTATGTTTGATGAATGTTGGTGCTGAAGTCAAATCTGGGTGCTAAGACCTCTCAGCAGCTGCCTCTTACAAAAATCATATTCACCCATATTTTCATTGTATTGGAAGAAGTTACTATTAGAAAGGAAAGAAAGAAAAAAAGAAAAAAAGAAAAAGTCTTGATACCCAGGAAAATGGAAAGCACCCTGTCAAATTCAGCATATGCAAAGATCTCAGCTTGCCCACACACAAAAATTAAGATGCAGTTCAGCAGCAAACCACCTGGTGGTTTAAGGGGCTCTCTGGATACTGGTGAAATCAGTCAGTCGCAGTACTAAGGTCTGCTCTTTCCCTCTCTCGCATCCAACATGATGCTTGGACATCAAACTGTGCCACCTCCATCCAGGGGATGTTTTCTTTTCACCGCCAGGGGAACATGGTGACATCACACACGTCATCATCACTGAGGTCAGTATCGCCACCAGTAATTAAAAGAGGTGTGAGATAATCTGAAGCAACACTAGTGTGGAAGCCAGAATATTTCATTTTACCTTGTGAACAATATAATTCAAACTGACAAACTTTCAGGATTTAGTTTGGAACAAAACCACAGCTGTTGAGAAATGCACTGGCATGAAGATGAATGCTGTCTTAACTAATATTTAGCAGAAACTTGAAATCCCTTTGGGGCACTTACTGTTACTTATTGTTCCCATAATATTATCTAATACTTTAATACAGAGGCCAAGATTTCCAAGAGGAATTTAATGCTTGCCAGGAGCCACACTGAGACACTTCAGAGATGCCTATATGGAAATTTTGCTTTGCACTTTCTGGAAGTCACATTCTTCAACAGAAAACCTACAATCAAAAAGCTCCAAATTGTTAGATGCCTTTCAAAACCTTGTCACAAACAGTCAGTATATAATGACTGAATACAGAAAAGGAAAAAAATTATAAGGGATATTAGAGATCATGAAAAATTAAGAAGCTGTTACAATTATTATTTGCCTGTTACAATTATTACTCTTTGAGGATTACTGTGTTTTGCATTTCCACTGCAAATTGCACTACCTCAAAACGATTTATCACTGCAAGCACAGTGAAGCAAAACCATGGAAATAAATGGTTTCCTGACCCTTAGCCCAGTGCTTGACCTGTGAAACCAAGTGGGTTGTCAGCTTTTTCTATTTGTGAAGACCAAAATTCAAACAACAGTTTTAGAAGTATCGCCTCCTTCCCAGCCCCTCCGTATGAGTGTAATTAGCATCCTGTCCTGTCCCTGGGACAATTACAGTATTTACCAGAAGTAAAATATTTACATATAAAGTGTGTGTTAAAACCAAGCATATTTGAGTACCAATCCTGCCTTCCTGACGCTTGCTCTTTCTCCTCTGCACTGCTGCCTGCTGGAATTACTGTGTCTGAATTCCTCCTGAAACCACTTAGCATTGATCAGGTGAAATGATGCCACATACTAATGTAAATCTGTTCCAAATACCTTTGGAACCATTGCTTACCTATACAACTATATCCTCTGCAACAGATGGGTTTTCAGTTTAATTCCCATTTAAGGTCTTTCTGGTCTGTGGTATGAGTTATCTCACTCTGTATGAAATTCAAAAAGAGAATTAGAAGAGGATTTGTAAGATTGTTAACATCTACTCTTCTGAAGTGAAAAGCATAGAGGGAAAATAAATGTACAACCCATTTAGATCTTAATATATCAGTGCTTTTGTAAAAGCACTATTTGTCTCATCTTCTCAAGCACTCCTATAACCTCGACGCTCACAGGAAGCTTGTTGGTATAGATAGAAACATCCTGATTAGACGGTTCATTAGCAGCAAGGTACAGAATACTAATTGCCAATTTTCATCTGCATTGACAAGGTCTGACCCAGCACTCATCTGACAGTGGAATTGCTTCCCTGGTGATGCTTCCTGCTTCCCTGCTTCCTGATCCCTGCTTCCCAGCCACACACAATGCAATAAAAATGTGCTATTTCAAAAAAAACTATGCAAAGATGAGAATAAGTGATTTCCACGCTATTGAGTTCTGCAGGTCCCAGGGGAGTCCTGTCGTACCTGACACAGACACTTCGTTTTGTCTACTTTATTGTAAAATACTCAGGAGATACTTCATATGAAAACATAACAAAACACCTTAAACTCCTGGCCAGAAATGCAGTAATTTGAACAGCATGCACCTTAACTAGTTCCTGACTGTGAGCAAGTATGAAGTGCTTCAAGCAAACACTACTTGAAGTACGTGTAGTTGAAAATACACTTGGCAGTGAAGGCTGGGTTATTGCTCCCACCATTTCTATGACATCCAAATTATATATATCTGAGGGAATCAACTTGACATTCATATAATCTTTGCCTAAATTTATATTTTAGGTTAGCAGGTAGAAATTCCTCATTGCTTAGTAGGAAAGTGGCCACAAGAAGAAGGAAAAAAGTAGTCATAATTTCCAAAAATGACATTTAAGGAAACAATATACCTGGCAGATCCTGCAAAACTTACATTTTCAGATAAAGCCCTTCAGTTTTGTAAAAACATTTACAATTTGAAAATGGGCAGAGCTGGAAGCTCATGCTCTGCTGGGTCTTCCAGAAGAGGATGTTCTGCTTTGAAGGGCTGCTCAGGACAAGGAAGAAATAAAAAGAGCAAAGCAAGAGTTCAAAGGGAAACCCCCTTAGTAAGTCCCCCAAGTATTTGTACACTTTAATAAAAAGGAAAAAAAGCCTCAAAAGAAGTAATATTTGTAGACTAATATATGAAGTCAAATATAGTCATAAAATATTTATCTGTGGAGAATCTGTGGGTCAAGGGAGTTTCCAATTGTCTCTTGTCTAGTGTTCTTGTGGGCAGTTAACTTTGAGAAATTCATGCACAGAGCTCTTGTTGCAAGAGATCTAATTAAAAAGCAAATAGATCTATAGCAGTTTTGTTAATGAGGTAAACAACTTCCTGTTACAGTACAACTCTCTATCCACAAGGCCTTTTAGCCACCCCTTATTCACATTGGTTTATCTGTTGTCTTGGTTTGTCCATTCATAATTACCCAAAGTTCTACAAGCTAAAGAAAAAAAAAATTATCCATGAGCTGTTCCATGAAGAGGGTACAAACACCATAAACAGGAAGATAATCTGGATGATCTGGTCAGGTCCATTGTTCTAGCAAATCCCATCATCCTGAGTTTTCAATAAATACTTCAGAATGTGTTTTAATGCCCAAACCATGATGTCAGACCACAGTGGCTTCATGCTCTAATGCTCCATAGTTTTTCATAAATCAAGTTCTCCCAGTGGTGAACTGGGATCACTGGTGAAATTCAGAATCCCAATTTCATCTGTGATGAAATTCAGCAAGAACTTAAGAGAAGATGTACACAAGAAGCACCATTGAATGCTAGTAAGAAAATCAAAGACCCTTGGGAGAAACAAGGACCATTTTATAAACAGAGGCTTTCTGCCTTAAGTATACAAAACTGGGGACTGAGCTAACATAGCCTGGAGCTTGTGCAGGAAATTTAATGCTATATGCAGTGAATTGCAGGATCATATGGTGGGGAGGGACCACCTAGTCAAAGCAGGTCCAGTTTAAGCACGTTGCAAAGGACCTTTGTCCAGCTGAGTTTTGCATATCCCAAACCTCTCTAGGCAATGTTATCTTTAGCTCAGTCACTCTTCCACCCTTCTGTGAAATCACCCACCTGTTCCAGACTAATTACCAGTGCCTTACTTGCCAGTGAACAAAAGGATTCAATAAAAGCTTCAGGTTAGTCAGCATCAGGCATTTTGTAAACTCACATCTTCCACTTGCAAGGGAATTTTACACTTCATATGAATTAATTACCTTTTCTAATTTCTGTTCATTTTGTAGTTTAGATTAAAACTACCAAAATATTTCACAGAAAATAAGCAGCAATTACTTAAGAAAAGCACCTGTAAATATATTTGACCTAGAAGGCACAGGATGGTGTCAATAAAAATTGCACTTTAAATTGGAACAACATCGAGCAATCAGAAAACAACATGCTTAGCAGTGAGAGGCAGAAGATGCATGATTAATTAGTATTGCTGTCATCTGAAAATTAAAAACAGTGCTTATGTCAGGAAACAAAAGATGTTAGATAATGAAACTTGTTGGACAGAATTGAGTAAAATATTTCAGAAGAGATGACAGTGACTAGTAGAGTCTGATACTACACTGCTCCATAATTATTGCACAGAAGCAATCAGAATGGAACTGGTACCACTCAAATGAAAGCTCTTTTTCCCTCAGAAAATAACACAGCCTCTGACTTTTATGACTGCAGAACCTCTTCAAAGCTGGGATGTACTGAGAAAGCATGGAGATTACATTTAGATGTGATGTTTCACTGTGTACAAATGATATTCATACAGAAATTTGAACCTGCTCATGTAGGCAACTTCAAGGAATTGCGGCAGTTATCAGTTAATCTCTTTTATTCCCCACTAAATTCTGGGACATGAATAGCTCATGAAAAAGAAACATTTGAAAAAAGGCATTGAGAAATGCAGAGCTAAGTTTCAAACAGGTTGAAAAAGCAGCTCTTTTGGTTATTCTGAAAGAAATTACGATTGAAATAACTTTCAAAAGACCTAACCTGTTCATACACTTGCTGTATGTTTTGTAATTACCACAGAATTATATGGCAGGTTATTTAATTCAATTGTCAATTGGTCAATTAATGTCAATTGGTATTAACACACTATAGGTAAGTTCTCAATCCAGTGACATATTTTCATGTCTCAGAACTGCTAAGTTTGCTTAGAGTACAGATTTTACAAATACTTGTGTAATTTTCAGAAAAATATCCAGATTTTCTATATGTAACTGTTTCCTTGCAGTACTTACCATATATTCCTCAGATTTGAAAACTTTGTATTTGCTTAAATTTTGTATCTGTCTTTCTGAATATGTGAAGGATTTATTTTTTAAAATAATTGGTATATGAATCTGTAGTCTTCAGACCAACTATATTCTACCAACTGTTGGATGCATGTCTTCTTCCTTAAGCTTCTAGGTTAGTACAGTGTTTCTTCAGTAAAGGTGAAATTAATCAGCAGTTATAACCACAATGAGATGTCGTAACAACTTGCCATTAATGGAGACTATTTCAATTTAATAAAAAAAAATAAAAATTGTTTAAAATTCTATCAGAAAATGTTGTTCTAAGTAAGTTATATAATGACAGATTTAAATAATGATGCATTTAAAGGAGGCAATCAGCATTGACTCAGCTGCATAATTTAGCCCAACAGAAGAATTCCCAGATGACAGAGCAGTATTTTCATGCTCACATTGTAATGCTTATGTATTTTACTGGATAATTTCAAACACAAACTACATAGACAGATGGCAAGGAGAGGAAAACAACCAAACAACTATAAATGTAAATATAAAGCAAAGGGGATTACAAAAAGTGAAAGAGCTGAAAACTACAATTTTCTATTTAATTCTATTTAACTTGATAGTTATCTAAGTACTTTCCACTAGAAGCCCTGCTCATCATGATGTCCATAGCCTAGGGCATCTGGCCAGGAAATCCAGCCTGGGTTGCCATTGGAGAGACCAGAGCTGGCGGATGGAGTGAGGAGGCTCAGGGGAGTGTGGAGGCTTCCTGGGAAGCAGAGGTGGTAGAGATGCTGGTGCTCAGAGAAGGGGAAGAGGGTCTGGAAAGATGTGCCACAAGGGCAGCACTGGATGACTGCAGCTGCACAGGAATGAGATGGGAAAGAAGGAAGAGCCTTGCGGCAGGACAAGTTTAAAAATTTTCCAGTTCACTGAGCTGAATGAGTGGATGTGAAAGTACCTACCAATTCCTGTTGGTATCAACAGTCTGCTCCCTACTCACCTGGGGCCTTCAGCATATGCTTGACTTTCTGTCTGCTTAGTTCAGTTAAGTGTACACATAAAATTAAACTCATTATCAAAGGCTTCCTGAGCTCGGGATTAAGATTTCGCTGAAGTGGGGAGGGCAAAAGACAATATCAATGTATTGAGCGTTATCTCTTTTACAGTAGCATAACAGCAATGGGCAAGCAGATTTTTCAGGCTGTTCCTGCTTTTGGGAATATCTGGTTTCTGCACTGAGGCAAGAAGGGCAAGTGCCAAGAGCCCATCCCTTTCTCTTTTCAGCCCTACTGCGCCTCTGATTCTGTGAGTGACCGGTTCCTCCATGGGCAGTCCAAGATTGTGACACAGCCCGAGGAAGATCAGAGATCCCGTGCCAGCTCCCAATTTCTGTGCTTTTTAGTGAATCCGGTGTAAACAATAACAACAACAAAAACAACAGAAAATACTGTGGAAAAGAACAGGCTAACACCTAATTACTAAAAAGACGGAGAATAGGGATGTTTCATCTTTTCACTTCATACGCTAGTGACGTGAGATACAGAAAAACCTCATCAAGCAGGAGGTGTTTGTTGGCTGACTCTGCGAGGAAGCCTCGAGTGTTTGCACTGCGAATTAGGGCTTCAGTGGCAGGTTAATGAGTGGTGCGCACTTAGAGCAGCCGGGCGCGCCCAGTGCGGTCCCTGCGCGGCGCGGGCACAGCGCACCATTCCACACGCAGTTCCGCAGCTGACGGCCCTGGAAAGACTCCGGTCCGGCTCGCAGACAAATCTGCACCAGGTTTGAAAAGTCACTCGGACCTGCCGAAGTAAAATCTTAACAAGCACAACTGCCTTTTGAATCAAAGTCTGCAGGTTGGCCGTGAGCAGGCTGATGAGGGGCGCGGGCAAAGATGGCTTGTAGGGGGCTGGGTGCCTTGGGTATGCCCTTAGTTTCAGAGATGAGGAGAAAGCAGTGAGGATCAGCATCAGCCCTTTGGACAACAGGCAATTCAGCGGAGAATGTCCTATCAAGATGAATATGGCTCATTCAAGAATTAACTCTCTACTCATCTTCTACCTCAGTTTTTTGCTGCTCATCCATTTAAAAAGTAAGATTTGCACTTTTTCTTATTGTTCTGACATGTCCTCTGGGTAGACGGTTAGACATGCACTTCTAGCAGGAAGCTTGTGTTGTCAGAAGGCTTTAAAAATTTCATGGAGATGCCAAAAAGATTTGGTCCATGAAACTAAGTTGTATGAACTCCTTGTTTGATAGCTTTCCCAATCTCTATGCTTAAACTTTTCTCTTTTTTTTTTTTTTTTTTTTTTTTTTAATAAGGAATGAAAGCATTTTGTTGCTTCACATATTTAATGTACAGCAACAAATTGTTCTGCTAAAAATGTACCTATACTTTAAAGTCTGCTTTTTGATATCACTCATTCAGTAAATTTAATCCTTTCTGATTAAAATCTAGATTAATTTATCCTTTTCTAAAGCTGTTTATGTTATGTATTTTAGTAGTACTGCTTTATTATAGATGCTTCTTTAATTGCAACTTCTAGAAAAAGGAGTTATTAAACAACTGTGATATATTTGGTGTTCTAAATATCTCCAATAGGAGAGAGCATGAAAGTCCAACTATTTTTATAGAGAAAATGTTCTCGGCAAACTTCCACATAAACAGAAGTGTGCAAAACAGTGGGAGTCACAATGGGTTTCCTTGATAATTGTGTCAGATGGCTGAGAGTAAATACAAGCCAAGGAGGCTAAATGGCCTCAGCTGGTGAGGCTGATATATGTGTATGAGAAGCAGTAGCTCTTGAACATGTTTAAAATGAAGATAGGCAGGCTGCGTGCCTGAAGAGGCTGTTTGATTTGTGTCTGTTGAATGTGAATAGCAATAACACAATGCTTTGAGCAGCTGCCATTGAACAAGAAGACTTGGCATTAGCGTACAGTGTTGTGTAATCTGGGTCACCTTCTGTTGCTGCATCACTCAAATTGTTACTTGGACAGTTTACAGCCCAAAATAAATTAAAGACTAAAAAGGAAACAGATGCAGTTGGATCAACCAGCACTAAAAAAGTAAAAATCCCACACTTGAAGATACAGTAAAAATACGTAATGTAGCAGAAACATTGTTTTATTCTAGCAATTTTTGTGGGGGGAATGTACTAATGTGATTCAGGGAAGCCACAGTGCTCTTTCTAAATTAACTCACAACAGGACATACCCTGGGGCGGGGAGGAAAAAAAAGAGGCTGGATTTTCCAATTCCAAAAAGCAAATTTTAAAATCTGCATACTGTAGGATGAACAACCAGAAAGTCTCTAACACAGAGTCTGCTATCAAAGTAAAAGAAAGTAATAGGAATGATGTTAGTTACGAAAATTTCATTTATACATGAGGAAGGCAAGTTAGAACAAAATGTAAAAGCTTTGGGAAAGGGAATAAGAAGTTAAGCACTTAAAAATTAAAGAGGTCTCATTAAAAACATCATGCACAAAGAAAGCACAGCTAGAATGTAAACAAGGAAAAAGCCCCCAAGAATCAGTTTAAAGAAAGAAGATAAATACAAGTTTTGGCTTTCACCTCGGGCAAGCTCTGCTCTGTGCAGGATGCCAAAGGACAGAAAAATAATTGTATGTCATTTTATGCCTTTTCCTTAGCCCAGTTAACTGGGATGACATCTCAGACGTGGCATGAGTTTTCTCTGGGTTATGGCCATATGGCCAGTCTCAAGCAAGAGGCTTTTCAGTCTTGAAGGACTCTCTTTCTCAGGAAGATTGGTGGCTGTTGCAAAACTTTGTGATACAAATTGATGGAGCAGCTACATCGGGACCCAGAACCAGTCTCATATCTGTATCTATCAGTGCTCTGTATTTAATGACCTTGATAGGTATTTTCTATCAAGAAAGTTTGTACACCATTTGAAACTGCTGACAGTTTTTGTTAATAAAAACATGCTGTTAACAGATAAGACAGGAATAGAAGCAGAAAAATTGACTGCAATTACTTCCTTACTTAAAAATTAAAGCTGAGAAAGACCAAGACAGAAAAGCTGAGGACAAAATAGAACAGAAATGATTGCTGGTATTTATAAAAGTTGAATCAGCCATTATATTTTTAAAATCAATTTACTGGACTTTTCTTCCCCCAAAGGATTCTGATCTTAGGTCCTGTTAAAGGCAGGAACTTCCTTATAACTATTTATTCTAAAAAACTTGGAAAACTTTAGAAGCCATGAGCACTGTATGCAAACATACAATACAAGTTGGGTTTATATAGTGTTTTGTGAACATAGTTTGTTTCTACAAATCATACCACGTGAACTACTCACAGAAAATTAATCTGGGGACATCCAGAGAGGGTCAGGCCTGTATGAGGAGGGACCATGAATCATCATGTACAATAATTGACAGGGAACATGTCCCAAACCTAGAACAACATTGATAACTAATTGCTGCCATACTATTGTCTAACAGGAATTGCAAGCATGAAACTGTGGGCAGAGAGTTGCTTATAAAATACAGGAAGAGAAATTATGGTAAATACATGTATATTTACACAACAGTTTGGGAAGTGATTGTCTGAAGTCAAGTTCAGAATTGTTTAATTTAACATCCAACTACTGATATTTTCTTTTTAACAAATTTTACAATGGATTTATCACTACTGCAGAATTGTCTTTCTTTAAGCAAAAATTCAGTAAAATATTTTAAGGTCAAAACTATTGCCCAGATAAGCTGTGGATACCCCATCCCCAGAAGCGTTCTGGGCCTTGTCTAGTGGAAGGTGTTCCTGCCCATGGCAAGGGGGTTGGAACTAGACGATTTTTAAGGTCCCTTCCAACCCAAACCATTCAGTGATTCTATTTTTCCCCCTTTTAGTGACTTCATGACCTTTCAGCAGAGCTGAAAAGAAATATTACTATTTACTTCATAATAGTTCTCCCAAATGTTCATAAATTAAGAATGGAATTTTGTTTGTGATTGCTGTTAACATGAGCAAAATATCTGAGCTTTACTTCCAGCCTTTTTCCACCCCTCTGAGATGCTGGCACTATGCAATTTTTCCCCATAAACAAGAACTCTTAATTTCCTGCAACTCTTCCCATTACTCACAAAACTTCTAGTTACTGCTTAATTACTGTGTCAGGAATAAAGCTCTGCTTATAAAGAGATTTGTGGTTTTGCTCACACTGCTCATCCCTCATGCACACTGAGATGATGCAAGTAGCTTTCCAGCAAAGTAGTGTTAGGATGCATGTTTGGTGAGTTCATAGCCCACTCGGTACCTCATTAGCCCATGGCAGAGCCAGTCAGGGCTGCACTCAGCAAGGCCTGAGCACAGGCACCAGGAGTCCTGCAGCTCTCCCTCTCTCCAGCCTGTCACACATTGCACCTGCAGCATAGCAAAAAAATGAAATAGCTTTCAGACGTTTGCCGTCATCTTCAGTGAGTTAAAAGCAACAGCTTCTAGACCCAGTTGTAAGGGTGCTGGGTTGGTTTTTTTTTCCTTTTCATTTATATATTTTCTTATGGATAACACCTCCCTTTCTGCAATGAAATGAAGTCTTACGAATGAAAAGTAGCAACACTGTCACTTTTAGAAATGGAAGTAACTTCTGCAAGATGGACTTATTTGTGTGAAAATGACACTAAGAACATCCCAAGCACACTTGTATTTGAGCCTTTCAATTCAAATTCTTACAAGGCATCCCTAGGGTGCCACACCTACCATTCCAACAGCAGAGCAAGAATACTGGGTTACAGACCACCTCCCTGCTGTGTGATCTGTGCAATGGGAAGTGTCAATGCTGAGAACCGATGGAGGTTAAACATT
Organism: Anabacerthia variegaticeps; assembly: GCA_035583185.1. Classification (NCBI taxonomy): domain Eukaryota; kingdom Metazoa; phylum Chordata; class Aves; order Passeriformes; family Furnariidae; genus Anabacerthia; species Anabacerthia variegaticeps. Next base: position 22,715,148 of record JAWWEW010000006.1, on the reverse strand, counting down.
TCCCCAGGTGCTATTTAGTCTCTCAGAAACTACAATGCAAGAAATTGGCATCTTTGGAAACTTAGCCCTCAAATGACACTGATTTTGACAATACAGGATAAATCACTGAATGATGTATTCACAATCATGGGACAGAAAGGGAATTCTGTAGCAAGGACACTGATCGATCTCTGTAAGCAGGTGTTTGTGACTAATGGCTTATTAGGAAAGAGTCTGATGGGGAAGATGTTGTGCAAAAGGGTGTTTTATCATTCATGCTCAACCAGCAGCACAGACCTCACACAGATCTTGAAACACTGATATATTATGCAGTATCCATGATAATGTACTGGAGAAACCAAAGATGGAATGTTACAGCATATCATACAAGCAGAGAATACGAACCTAATGTTTTATTATATACACAAACCTTTCAAAGGTGTGTCCACACAAAGTTTACATATCTTTCTATCTATAGCTATCTATCCATCCATCCATCGGTTTTTTTCCCCTGTGTTACTTTTGATAAACCCAAAGCACGTAGGGAGTCCTTCCCTGTGTGAATTTCTACACCTTCACCTCTCTGCAAGAGGAAACTCAGAAAAAACCCCCAGTGCTTCTTAGAGAATGCTCAGATTTTTATGGCCAAATTGGGTACTTCCCTACAGAAAAGCTGTGGGGAAAGGCAAATATTTTGCTGTTATGTGTTGACAGTAAAATGACATGTAAGACACAGGAGAGTAATCAACCCACTATTCAGTACTGGCTATATCCAGTTTTGAGTGCTGCTGTGAGCAAGAGAGAGGCAATTAGGAAAATGCTGGAAAGGGACAGCAAAAATAGGAAGACATTTAGAAAGATGTGCCCTATGAGAAAGGGTCACAGGAAAGGAAGCCTGAGGAAAGACATGATTACAGTCTTACCTTTACAAAAGAGAATGGCAATCAAGGATGGCAATGAGATCAGTTGCTCCCTGTGACCTCTGGAAGGGCAGGCTATGTAAAATAATAGATTCTACATGCATCAGGAAAGATTGAAGTGAATTTTCCCAACTGAAGGATAATTAAGACTCTATATCAGAACTTTTAAATGACTGGGTTAGATAAATATCTGCCAGAGATTGTCTAGACTGCTGTTTTGCAGCTGGTGTTACACAGATGAAGGGCAGTCAGCACCACCTTGGGGGTGATCTGTGAAGACCTCAGGTGACAGAGACCCAGAGAAGCACAGATCCCTCCTTGCCCAAGGGGCTATGGTGGCACTGAGACTCCAAGGCAGCTCAAGCACAGCTCTTGGGCTAGGAGAGCAGATGGTTCCCTTCCCTCGTGCACCACAACTGGGGATTATCTGCTGTTCCAAACAAAACAGCCCTGACCCCAGCCCTGTGTGTTGCATTAGCAATAAAGTTGTTGCCTAAATTTCAGTGAGAAAATAGTGTACTCTCATTCTTTGAGACATCAAGTACCTACTCTTAATTTTTTGGTACCCTAGACTTTAAATAACCACTTTGGATATTGAAGGCACTCATTACAAAAAGGACAGAATAGTACCCCATGCTAAAGATCATGTAGTTTGATTTCTGGATTTTGGAGTGAAATCACTTGTATTTTTACTTGCATTTTGAGTATACTTGATATACTGGCAGTATGACGCAGGAAAATATCATTGATGAATGGATTATCAATAGTATAATTTTCATGGTCAGAAACCTGAAAAGGAATGGAAAACATGGATTGCCTGCTGAACCTAAATTTTTCAGCCAGCTTCTCACGCCATATAAAAAGGTGATTCAAGACTGGAACTTACTACACCAAAACGAAAAGCAGTGGACTCCTAGGGAAGTGTTTTAACTGGCATTTCTGGATACAGTGCAACAAATGAACATTGTAGGAGGAGTCTTCCTTCTGCTTCATCTAAGAGAAGTTTAACTTTTTATTTGCATTTCATTATTTTTCATTTTCACTTATTTATAAAACATCAAGGTTTAAAAAATACACATATATATTCAGCCAGCTACCAAGCAATAAAAGGATATAGTCTTAGTCCATGTTCCTTAAATCCTGATTAGAGTGCATTCTCTCTAATAAATAAGTTAGAGATATAGCAACCTAAGTGCCTTTGATCCTGCCTACAGGGGTTTGCAGCCAAAGACCTCTCAGGGATATTTCTACTTTTGGGTTTTTTGTTTTTTTTTTTATAATTCACTTCTCAGCATTAAGAAAATCTTTTAGACAATGCCTTAATCTCCAGGCAACCTTGAGTAATCCCCTTGCTCTTTGTGGTGGCCCAAAAAGGAAAAAAGGTCCTGATATTTACATTTTCTAAAGGAAACCTTTAAACCTAATCAAGTCATCTAGAGTCACAGACAGTAGGCAGCAAGGAGATAAATGTTATGTATTATTTTCTAGATTGGTATTAATGATTAATTTGTTGGTTTTAGACACTGCCACGTTTCATCAGTTCTCACTGTACATTTCTGTTTCCTCAGCCATTCCCAGTGCCGTATCATATGTAGCCTTCTCACACCAGCAAATGGCAAATAAAAACCCTAACCCAGATAAACCTTTTCCCAATGAGATTCTTCTGTTTACTTTGTATTGATTATATTTTACTCACCCATAAAATGGGTCAACAGGAAGCTGCTTCCATCTCTTGACAAAGACTGCAGCTGACAAGGCATCTCGCGGGCAGGGGGACGCGCGGTGACACACACCACGCAGCTGCCACTGGAGCTCTGCAGGGCCACTCCAGGCCCAGCAAAATGTCCCACTCCAGGCATCAACAAACCAAGGCTGCTGCAACTTCAGGGTTAGGGCAGCTTCTGCCTGCCTGGAATCTTATCAGCGGGGACAGAAATCAGAATATTTCAAGGGCTAAATATTTCTGTGGGTAGAAAAGGGGCATGGTCTGCTAACCCGTTACACACAGTGTCCCCACTCGAGCAGCTGAGATCAGGGCACTTGCCTGGTGCATCCTTCTGTGCTGGGATGTGCTGTGCCTGAATAATTGTGGCCTGGGTGGATGCTGAAGGGGCAGGGGGAGAAACTCCTTGCTTCTTTTTACTGCTCTTGCTTGCCTGCCCAAGGCTGAGCATACTGGCATCCTGTTGCCTTAAACCTTTGCTTGAATGATGAGGCAGACAAAGCATCTTTAACTGTATTAGTCAGGGGATCTGCAGACAGGATGCATTCCTTCAAAGTGCCCTCAATCACAGCGATTGAGACCAAGGTTGTGGGTAAGCAAATACACCTTTATACCCCTACCTAAGCCAGGGGCACAGTGGCCTGACATTTTCTTTGCTGAGAGTTTCTGAGAAGTATAACTATGTTTCTGTATTTTAGGACTACTAAAATCTGACTGCCCTCTATGCCCAGCAATGCTCTAATTCACATTCAGACTGCCAGGGAAGCTATAGAGGAAGCGTGAGAAGCAGCATACATTGGTCACACTCTTCCTTTGACAGTTCCTGTTCTCCCTTGTTGGGGTTTCCAACAGGGACAGTACAGAGGATTTCATTAGCTCTTTCTTCCAAGAAGGGCCCTAGCTCTGAACTTGACCATGACACATTTCTCTCTTTCTTTAAATGTGAGCTAGAGGACTTTGAAAACAACATAATTTGACAGGAAGCCAAAGCCAGGACTTTAAGACAGACAGTCATCAGTCTGCAAGGATCCAAGCAACTGCAATTTAAGTAACCTGCACTGACAGATTACTCACAGCAGGGAATCCAAAACTCCCACTGTAATAATCTAGCCTTGAAAAGACATCTGTACACAGAAATAGCTTCAGACATGTTTAGCTAAGCTTTGTGGCAATTTGTAGGTACTTTAAAAGCAGCTGTGATACTGCTCCCAGTATGATAAACCATCCACGGATCTGAACACAGTGAAGTGTCCACACAGCTGAAAGAAGAGATCAGGCTCTGTTATCAGAGAAGAGTCTGCGGTATAACTCCCCAACCTTCTAACAGCTGGAAAGAGAACCTCTGAGAGTGTGTCTGAACCAATACACGTTGTCTTACTGTTGCTTGGACACCAGCCACCTCTGTCACAGGAAGGATGCAGCTGTGCATGCACCACACTGAATCCAGGCTCATGCTGAGAGGCAGAGCACATTAGTCAGGCACTGTGCTCTGCTAATACAGCTACGTGGCACGTGGATTAGAGCTGGCTCAAAGCAAAGAGGAGTTCTGCCTGCACCCATCTACCTCTACCTTGTTATTTATACAGGCATCTTTCCAGGGTGTCTCTCTTAAATGCAAACAGGCAATGCTAAATATATCACAATCCACTGGTGATCCTATTTTAGTGGGGTGGAAGAGTAAACTGGAGCTGAGAATTGCGTACAGGGTTCTGGAAATGTTAATTATGGGCCACATGAGATGCACTTCAATTGGAATGGCCAAGATATAGCCATATGGTATGTAGTTCACCTGAGTCTGCTCACTCCAAGGGCTATAAGATGGGCACAAACATTACAGTCTGACACAGTGTAAAGAAATCCTGCTCTTCTCCAGCAGCCCCTGACCTTCCTTTAACAGCCTCATAAATAAGGTACAGAGAGAGAAGGCACCAATCTTGTAAGATAAGCAAATAGAAGCTGCATAACAAAAGAAATATGCAACTACAGTGAGAGAAGCCAGAGAATGACACTGATATATCAGAGATTACATCAGAACTACTAAATGGGATGAAAATATGTAAGGCCATTGTAAGCTCTTCTTTTCCCTGTTCAATCTTAAAAACAAAAGCTAAATTTGAAAGCCAAGCTCTACTGATTTGTACCTTAAAATGTAGGAAAATAGGAAAAATGTGAAAATGGTAATATAAGCTTCTTTGATCACTATCTGTATGTGTATTCGGAGCAATATACATTACGACAGCAGAATGCAAATAGGTGCCTCGCAATGCAACTGCAAGAAGAAAGTATCTGGCCAACATTTTGTAGGACTCACCAATTCAGACTATAGCTAAACCCATCCCTTTTCTCACATTAAACACAGCTGACATTTGTAGTTTTTTATTCACTACTAATGGTACTGAACATTTTGCAAGCCTCAGTCCATGTAAAAACGCCCTCTGCTTGATATAACAAGAACTATCTGTTCTGTTTTCTCTTGAGTACATCTTAAATGTCTGATTCAATTTAGTCTAACATCTACCCATTTTGGAGCTCGTGGAAAAGTGCAAGAAGAGTCAAGTGACTAAAATCAGTTTCCATTTTCGCATACAAAAGGCTTTTTCCAAAGGACATTGGATTTTCAGAAAAACAAGTAGGCAACCCTGAACTTCCACTATTTTTCACGGTAGCAAAGTGACAAGACAGAAAGGTGTTTGGAGCAAAACTGTAATGGAATTAAACAGGAGAAGGAAGGATTTGCCTTGAAAACCTTTGAAGGATCTGGATAAAAATTTTTCCAGCAAAGAGACTGACCAAATGATCTGAGCAGTGATGGAAAGGAGTAAGAAGGGGAGAAAATGCAGTTCTCTGCACACAGCACAACAAAACCAGATCTACTTCTACTGCATCATCTCTACTATACCCTTAAAGCCATAAACACTCCTTCAGATCTTTCATTTTGTTTGGGGAATTGGCTACCAGTTCATAGATTCATGCAGGCACTTGCTGTTCCCACAGATCTTTGTAAGCATTCTCACTGCCCAGTGACCGAGGCAAATATCTCACAGTGGCCCTGCTGTCTCCCCAGCCAACATCTCTGAGCTGGCAGTGGTTTTGCTGCAATAAGATATGCACATGCAGTAGGAACCTCTGCTATTCCATGAGTAGCCTTGAGAGGAATTGATTTCAATTTTATTTATTCTGGTTTAACTTCCTAAGTTCACTCATTTCAGTGAGAATATTAACTGTGTTATGCCCAGCGAGGATCAGCATGGCTTTGCTTGTGAAACCAGGAAGTCATTGCTTGTAATCAAGAGTGGTTTCTTTTCAAGGACATGGAGAATGATGCCTTTTGAGAAATTTGAGGTGCACTGGAAGTAGGACTACATTCCTTAATCTTGAATTAAGACTTGGACTGGCTGGCAACAATGACACTGCTCATTATATCCCAGCTCTTAAACTAAACTTTGAGGGAATGGGAATCTTCATTACTACTAAAAGCAAATGGAAACTGTTATTACACTTTACAGGGATTTTTGAGTAACTGATAAGCAGCATCAGAAATGTATTTGCATCCTGAATTGCATCATTTCTTCTTTGGGCTAACACAGAAACATGTTCTAGAGGAAGCTCACACAACGACCTGCCAACACTTATTTAATTGTGCTTCAGTTTCAGACATACTGGGTCAACTCCTCTACAGACAGGGGAACCCTTTCCTTACTTTTCTTAGCAAAACTACAAACACCCAGAGAGCTCAGAGACTGATTTTCCTGTCTTTTAAATGTGCACATCTTTTATGCCACAGCTCTGAACCAGCCTGAAGAATTCTGGGTCTTCATGGGTGACTGCTTCTTTTCTGCAATCACTGACGAGTACCAACACTTCCATTAACCACAGGCATGTGGTTACACATGCTTACAGTAAACCTGGATTTCCAAAAATAAGAAATTTGTATTAAGCCATTACAAAAAGTCCCAAGAAGTAGAATTATCATAGACAATAGGTGCTGAGCTTTCTGCTCTAGCTGATGCAGTGGGTTGGACTAGGTGATCACGAGCAGTCCTTTCCAACCCTGTCTATTTCTTGTGAATAATTTTCCTTATAGCTGAGCCCATTTTAGCTGAACCCATTTTAGTCAGTCATTTCAGGACATGTATCAGAAGTGCTGTGCCACCGATTCTGGAACATTTATTAACATTCAGCAATAAAAGGTCATTCGAGTTTGTGGGAAGCTGATTAGTGAAATTGGGAAGCGGAAAGTGTGAGGAAAGAGACTGAAATGTGTATTTCAGACTCCATTCGAAAGGAAAAAAAAAGATAAAAAAACCAGTTGCTAGATTAATTGAAAAAAGAAGTCTCCACTCTTACCACTCTAGTGCAAACTTGGTGACTATCTCTTCAGGGCCCCCTGAAGAGTAGTAGGAATGTGAACATGGCCCTGAATAAGACCCCGTGCTCAGAAAAGTATCCTGATACCAAGGATGAAAACAATCTTAACACAGGGGAAACTCCTACATGCAGAACAGGGCTGGAATGTTACAATGAATGCTCAGCTACTGCAGGGACATCTGTAAAACTTGTCACTTGTCTTTAAAATAGGTGTAGCATTTTTAAGAACTTGCTCTCAGTGAAAGGTCCAGTGATTCAGCCTTTCATACCACAGTCATGCCCTATTCCAGCTATTACATGCCTCATTTCTGTTAATCTTCTCTAATTAGTTCTGCTTCTCAAGTGAAGTCTCAGAGTCTAACATTTTTTCTCTGCAAATACTACAGGCTCTGCTTTCATGTTCAAGGTCAGTTCAGCATTTCACCTTGTAAAACTCCTTTGTCCTCCAAGCACTTACATTTGGACATTGAGTTTGAGTTTAGACATCAGCTTAGACTCTCTCAAAGACATTAACTTACTTTAAAGTTATCATTAAAGGTGTGATCATGCCCAAAGCCAGAAGAGTCAAGCAAGTGGAGGAAAAAACTTCTTTTAGATTCTTTCTCTTCCAGGCAAATGTGCAGAGAAATTTTTTTCCCATGAAAATGATTTCAGCTTTTTGCTTGTGAGGTATATTGCATGTTTTGCAACACATGAGCAGATTGGGCCTCAAAGCCTGCAAGTAGGCTTCTATAGGTGAGAACGCTGAGCTGAGAAGGGCAAGGTGAATACCTTGCTTGCAATGAGAGAGCTGTGAACACAATCCAAGAAATCTCCCTCTTCAAATCACTAAATTTAGATCTTGTGTTTCTCACTTCATATGTTATACATACACAAATATATATATGTATTGGGGGGAGAGTACAACACATTTTTCCAGATTTTTTTTTGAGCCTGAGAGATCTGTAATACAGCAAGCATTTCTTTTTTAACAGTAACATTATTAAGTGTTTATTCATTCTTACAACAAATGTAGCCAGTTTTTGTATGTGTGATTTCCATTGCTAACTGCAACAATTTCCCTTTGTATATCACTTCTTTTATTTCCTAACTCTTAGCTGCCTTTTTTTGTAGGGACCAAGTCACTAACTTGCCATCCCACAGCCTTTCCTTTGTGAGGATTAGTGAAATTCAATGATTACTAGAGGCACATGATGGCTGAGGTGTGAACAATAATGGGAGGAGGCATCTGAGCCCCAGGCAAGAAACACACTTCTCCAGCTGATGCTCGATTCAAAATGGCAGACTGTTTCCAGGTTAAAAAGACTTAACAGGGTAAGGGGGAAAGATACCTTCAGCAATATATACCTTAAACAGCTTCCTTTGAGCACTGTACTGCAGATATGGATAAAATCTGCAGTCCATCTAAAAGAGTCACCCAGGTTTGAGGCTTTTATATTTAATGCTGTCATGAGCTGCAAATAGGTAAAACACAGGAATAGGATAATCGTAGAATAGCAACTATTTTTATATTTAGTTATTTCATATGCAACAAGTAAGAAAATCTGTTAACTATTCAACCTACTTTCTTAAAATAAATGACAGTAACTATGTAAATGCAATATATATAATTTTTGATTTCAAATAGTTAACAATTCTTTATATCTGAAAATACTACCCCTGAAATATTTTGAGGAGTTTATGGTATGTTATTCCCCAGAAATTATATGAGTTTACTTTTCTTAGACCTTTTCAGTGGGATTTATAAGGTCATTTAGGAATCATTGACAACAGGGTATTTATTTCCAGAACTGCAATTCTGTTGACTAATGACCATCTAGACAGTCTTCTGTCTGATTATCCTGATGTTCAGCAACAGGACAGAAATAGTAAGAAACCCCTTCATTTTTCCCACCTCTAAGGCTGAGGAAGAAAGCACAGCACATACACAAAGACCAAATTCATAGAGTTACTGCAAGACCAGTGCTTCCTTTTAAAGCCTGAAAACTGTTCTAAAGGTGAGTAGCACCTCACTCTGCATGAGCCTTCACCAGGGATGATGTAGAGAAGCTCTTCACTACAGGGCTTTGGTGCCAGGATTTAGCACCATCCAAGCTGCACATCTGTCCTTCATTTGCCCTGGTTACAAAGGGTCACCTCTCCAAGGATGTGGCAGCAGGACACTCAGCACCTTGCAGTGCTGAACTCTGAATGACATTAGATCATGCTTTAGACCAATCCCACCCTCAGGGGGCCACAAGCAGAGGTCTTGTCTCATGAGACCGAATAAAGTCTCTTGAAATTACATCAAGTGGGAAAACTCTTCACCTTCCTGTAGGTGGGCAATGCAATATCTTTCTATACTGAGGTATACTGTTTACAAAGAGATAATTTTTTTTTTTTTTGCATCCCTATTCCTTGACTTTCTCAAAAAGTGTGCTTGTTACAAATAAATATGCCAGAAGCTTAAATCAGAGTGGTGCCCTGTAAATGGGGCATTAAGGACAGGAGCATCATCTAGGAGCACCTATGGAACAAGAGTTAGGGACGAAAGACATCCTTGCAAATTGCTTTTTAAAGTTCTTCTTTAACTCCAAGTTGTCATCCAGACATGTTCATAGTGGAGGAACTTAATTACTTACACTTTATTCTCTCTCTCTTGCTCAGCGCATGGTGACAATGGTTTCATCATTGAAATATTTTCTCTACAGAGCACTCTGAGTACTGACAGCTCTTTTCTCTTTCCCTCCTTCACACTGTCACCCTTCTATATTTGCCTTGACACTGTCTTCACATTGTCTTGACATCGTTCTGACAGTTATGAAAACTCAATCACTGCAGCAAACAGCCATGACAATGTGGAGAAGAAAAAGGAAAAGTGTTATGAAAATTGCTGAGGAACTGTGAAGAATTACAGACTAGTGAAAACAAGATCTTGCTTTTTCAAAACCATATTCCTAGTGATTTTTTAATAAAACCTGCTTTATAAAAGCCTTCAGCCAAGGCTGGCAAAAACCATCCCAAAGAAGTCAGCTGAGAGTTATGGATTCTGTACCTGAAATTCAGATGTTTTTAAATGAAAATCCCTCTTACTGCTGTGAGTTGAGGTACATTACAAGAGCTACTTCAGCCCATCTCCTGGGAAGCCGGGCGTGCTGAATTACTGTGAAATGCTGACTGCTGGAACTCTCCAGCTACACTTTCTCCTAAGTATGCCATTCAAACTGGGATCCCTTTGGAGGGGACCAGGAAAGAAAGGTGGCGAAAGAAAAAAGAAATCAGGTTAGCTGGAGCTTTAGATCCCTTAACCAATAATAAAATAGAATTTTCTTGGCTTACAACTAAGAAGAGAGGAGCCTATAAAGAAAGAATCACTCCCTAGCAATGAGTCTAACAAATCCCAAGTGCTGAAGTAACAGATAAAAAGCCCAGCACAAGTGGGATAAGTTTAGTAACTGTTTCTTGTGTTGAATTAAACTTCTGAGCAACTTCTTAACTGTTTGGGGATAGTGTGGGCATACTAAAGTGCTCTTCACAAAGCTCTTTAGCAAAACAGTATGCTTCCATTTATCAAGAGAGAAAATTAAGCTTTAAATGCTTCTGCATGAACTCCCTTGGTGAAGCATGGGCTGGATACAGTTAAGAAAAATGGCACAGAGGAGCAGTCTCCACCTAAGTGCAACCACTTTTAAACTTACTCTAAATGCTGGAGTGCATAGTGATACTCCAGCTGCTTTGGCAAGCTGAATGACAAACATTTTGGTGCTTTGTTCCTGCACTGTTATGTCTACAAGCATCTTTTATTATTAATGGAATAATATTTGCTACCATGGTCCAATCAATACCAAAGTGTCTTGAAAAGGCACCACAACTGAACATCTAATGAAATATGATATTTTGTTCCTTTTAAACGAGATGCTGTTTGAGGAGTACAGTAACAGTGCCTTGCTCTGTTCAAGGTATCTATAATTAATAATCCCAATGATTAAAGGAAATGTAATCCTAAGAGAAAATGGCTTTGAGGATCCCTAGGTATTAAATACTGAGGACTACTTCTCAATTTCTTCTGCAGTCTCTCAGCACACTGTGTTGCATGATGCCCTTTGGGATCATAAAACAAGCCCTGTCGCAGAGCTCTCTGCAAAAAATGCTCCCAGCAAGATAGTCACTAGATATTTACCACGTATTCATTACTGCCATAAAATCTTTTTAGCTTTTTTTTCCTGGCCAGACCTTTACTGTCATGCAGATGTCATTTCTTTATTTACCATAATTGAACATAAAGCAGGGCAGGATGCTGCCCTGCAATGTACTCTGTACTGATAAGTGTGGACTGGCATTGTGAGGAAAGTCCCTCCCCCAAAAAAAGGGTATTCCGTTTTTTCATCATTGTAAGGCACCAAAGTTTCCTCAGTAGAGTAAGCATCTTAATCACTAGTAAGCTGTGGAGGCTTTAGTTCTCTCCTCCTGCTTGTGAATCTTATCTTCCACCCCCCAGCCACTACGCTACCACCACCCCGAGCTCTCCCTGTGTCTTAGGAGCAGATTTGTGCGGCACAAAACCCCACTGTCACTGCAATAGGGACGGCTAAATCTGGAATCCAGGGGAATAGCAGGCCAGGGCCTCGATATCATCCTCTGAATCAGTCTCTGGGGTGTGAGCACTTCAGCACAGCTCCGGAGGCATCTGCGTTATGCTGGGGAGCTGGTGCCATGAGTGACATTGTGTCCTGGGGCTACAATTACTGCAGGCTCACTTCCCAGACACACAAAGTTACTCTAACTTCCCATCACTGCCCTGTAAATCCAAGCCTGCCACGGATCAGGCCTCAGAGGAGGAAAAGAAGAATGCATGGAATAAATCTAAGGCAGGGAAGTGAGAACTAGTAAGGGAAGGAGAAACAAGGAGTCACACCTTACACCTTGTATCTCTTACATACATTAAATAAACAGAGGAAATAAAGGAGACTGTTAATGGGGAAATAAGATTTTTTAAAACTTCACAAAATGGCACTTCTATCCTGATTGCTAGTGGTTAGTGCTTTTTATTCACGGTTTTAAATTATGTATTATTTTCTGGAAAAAATGGTACTGATCTAATTTTGATGAAGTCTTGCTACATACCTCTTCACTTATAGCATGTATTTAATGCCCTAGTGGCAGGTGGTTTTATTACAAAACATGCCATCACATTAAGCTTTAACAATCTGACTTTTAGCAATAGTCCTCTAATATGAAAGGCTTTTTTCTTAGTATGTTCCCCAAGGAAGGCTCCTGGGCATACCCTGACGCTGGTGAATATTCTGGTTTTGTTTTACTTCTACAATGAAGCATCTCACAATGGTTTAAGAGAAAGGCAACCTAATTATAGAGTGGGCTTTCAGTACCTACTCTTACTCTTCCTTTGGGTCAGTCACTCCTCTTGTGTGTTTCTGAGCTTACTCTGGAAGGAAAATGTTGTAAAACCATGAAAAAAATTCACTCTCCCTCTGTTACAACTTGGTAGAATTTTTTTTAGGATGCTACAATACAGTTTGCAGGTCAGGAAAGCTACTACAGACTTTGTGTCAGAGCCGTGACTATGTTCACTGTTCACAGTTCAATGAAACTAGTGTTCAAAGATTAGCCCTCTGCAGAAGTTCACATCACAGTCTCCTTCTGTTGGGCCTGTGACTGATTTTTATCCGTAAAAAGTCAGTGAGGGCAACTTGTGCAGATCACTATGACACCATTGCTCTTCCCCAATCTCAGGGTTATGATCTTGGCCCTGCTGGTAGCTGCCCTCAGCACAGGAGCTTAGCAGGACAGCAGATGGAAACTCGGGTTGTGCCAGTTCTCTGCTAGACTCCAGCCTCTCCCAAAACACAGGAGCTGCAACTTTTCCCAAGAAGTCTTTAAATCCTAATTGGTAATTAGTACATGCAGAGCTAATTGTAGGTGATTTCTATTGAAAATAATTTAGTACATAAGAGAAAGGGCTGGAACGTGAACTCTTCTACAAAGTTCACGCTGGAGAAACACGGCCTTGCTTTCTCTGCACTTACTGCACATTGTAGACCCACTGAAGCTTTCTTCTGAGTCCTGTGGCATTTAAATCACAGTGCACAGTATTTCCAGCAACATAATGGTGATATGCCACAGGGCTGATTACTTTTTTTAAGTCTGGGGAGACAGGAGAAGCAGCATCATGATTTTGTTATGAGAGTACTGTTACACTGCATGAAACTGAAATCGGGTGAGAAAAGGACTATGCATTCAGCAAGCCTGGAGGGACAGCATGCACTCCAGTGGTGATGGGTAGCAGTGTGTTCCTGGTCTAAAGCTGGAGCTGATCTTGATGTTCTGCTGCATTCAGCAACATTTGCTTCTCGGCTGTGTTACTGAGAACCTACTGAAGGCAATCTCAACACCTGCACACCAGTACATAGCTTTGCACCCAGAGACTTTCAAACAGTCGCCCCATGTTACAGGTTGGCATAATGCCTTTCTAACAATTAGGGCTTTACGCTTAGCCAGTTTTGACTCACAGAAAGAAATCACACCTGCGTCAGTGCTACAGACATTTGAGGCTATGCTTTAAAATCACACTGCCTGTATGTGCTACCGTATCATCAGAATCACTGCTTTATGCTGTTTTCATGTTAAGAAAAGGAAAGAAGTAATGAAGTGGAGAGCAGAACCACACATAAAGGAGACTGAAAAGGATGCCTTCTAATGGCTTTCAATGGAAAACAACACATGGACACAGAATTTGGACATGAAGCAAATTCTTTACTCCATTTTTAGTCCCTCTACTCCAGGGATTTTTTTTTTTCAGCAGCATTTCCCAGCGTTTCTGACTCTTTTTTCTCTCCTGTGTTAGTAGCTGAGCACAGGGGTAGCACAGCTGCCTGCATGTTCTGACCCAAATGAAATCTCAGTGCTGCAAGTCAGCAGTAGCTGGTCTGCATGAGGGGCAGAGTCCCAGCTCAGCCAAGCTCTCAGCTCCTTGCTGAGGCTGAATTCAGCAGGAGCCAGGAGCTCAGTGGGAGCTGGAAGCCTCTGTCTAACACAAAGGCAAAGTGCCATATACTCTTTCCAGACTCCAGAGAAGCTGGAGAACTTGAGTCTCTCAAGGTGAGATTTGGCTTTTTCAAGAGAAGACAGATCCTTTTTTTAAGTATTTTCCACTACTTAGAATTCACACAGAACCGGGAGCTACTGGATTGCACCCAAACTCACAAACTGACAGTTTTATGCTGTGTTACTCCCTCTGTGTTCCTGAAAATCCCCCCACTGATGCAGAGAAGGTGTACATTTTAGCCTTCCTCCTTAGCATAGCTGTGAATACAGACGGTATCTTCCCAAATGCAAGCACTACTTTCATTTTGCCTCTCCCTCAGCACCACTTGCACACCTCAGTGGGTTCTGATACCAGGTTTAGAAACACCAGATTATGTTTCTCTTAATTTTACAATGCTTGATCTACATGTTTGTGGCTTCAGGGAGCAAGGCAGGAGCAACACATTTCACAAAAGCACCACAAATCCACCCATCCAAACAAGTTCATCTAGGCATGCGGAGAAGCCTCACTACAGGCAAGCAATCCAGGAAAACATTTTAAAGTATAAGACATAATTCACACCTCTAACTAAATCACTGATGTTTTCTCTCTTTATTTCTGCAAAACCTTTCATCTCACAAGAGGGATCTTTACACACGTGGTTCTATATCCTGAGTTACATGCTGAGGACGTCCCCAGCTTTAATGAAGCCTTAAGAGAAGAACAGGCAGGAAAGGTATTGATTAAACCCTTGGGATAAGGACATGTAACCCACAAAATCACCAAAGCTTTCCTAGAAGCAATCAAGTTTATTACCTATATAGAACTGTTTCAGATTTTGAGCACAATAAATTTTCTATGTTCTTTGCCTCTGAAGAGCTGATAGAAAGCCAAGTTTGAAGCTGGCCCACAAGTTCTCACCACTATGTATCACAGTTGTTGTTCACCTGTGTATTTATCTCCCATGTCCCTGTTATTTTACTTTCCTTGGTTTTGCTGATACAAATGTACTTATGAACAAATCTGGCTTTTTTGATAGAAATGGAATATTTGTGTAACCGCCCTTTTTCTCTTCTGCCTGTGTGCAGTGGTGGTTACTATGGTAATAAACGTGATTCAAGATTTAAAGCCTGAAAGTGGTTTCTATAACAACATGCTGGGATGTTTTGGACACACAACTGAAGTTAAAAGATTCAGGATTAACTCTTTATGACTACAATATTTGTAGACACAACAACACGTGCTTGCTTGTTAGGCAAAAGTTTGCTCCTCCCTTCTCAAGATATGCTTTTCCACTGAGCAGATTGAGTAACAATAATTCTAACTGTGGGTAAAGCAAGTCAAGTCCTGGGGCTGGCACTTTCCTCACAGGTGAAGCTTGCAAAGAAGAAATGGAACAAAAGTAAATTACTCATGAGTAAATTACTCATTACTCATGAGTAAATGCTCACTACATTAAATTATTAGAATGGCAATAGAAACGTATTGGGAGATGGAAATTGATAAAACAGTGTTAATGCAATATTTAGAAAGTTTGAGACTTTAGTCTGGAAATCAAAACTGCGCAAAAACTGAAGTGATCTATTCTCAAAGAATCTCCATGGAAAAGCTGTTTTGAGGGCTAAGATAGCCCCTTACCTGGCTCTGTTTTCTCCAGAACAGCATGGTTTCCTGTCCTTTCCTTCCCCATCTGGCAAACGCTGATCCATAAGCAGCATCTCTGTCTTTCAGTCCATGGTGAAGACGTCTGATCCCAAATCTCTGTCACTGTTGATTATGCAGCTGTGCTCATCTCTTCCCTAGTTCTTCAAGATACATCAAGGTTGAATATATATCTGCACACCCACAACTTTCTAAGACTGTCTTTGCAGCGAAGTTATTGTCATAGCGATGAACTGTATTTTTCCTGTCATGGTGCACTGCAGATAAATGGAGAGATGCTTAGTTACACCAAAGCCACGGCGCTCTTCAATGCAGCATTAAATGCCTTGGGCAATATTTTAATATTTCCAGTTAAATGATAATTATTTCAAGATCTCAGTAAAGTCAGAGAGCTTGATATTTCAGTGCCTCAGATTCACACACTTGTTTTAAAATCCCAAGGGCAAGTTTCAAACAAGCAATGAACACAAGCACTGAAGGTTCTTGTTTCTAGCTCCAGACAATGGGCAATCTAAACCCTTGTTACTGTCATGTTATCCCATGACTCTTTTAGTGAGCTTATTTGATCACAGTGTAAGCCTTCAGCTGTGAACAAATGCTGTATGCTGGTTTTGGTTCAACAGAACACAGATTGAAGTAATAGCACTAAGAGAAGCAACGGTTGCTTCATTGATTACAATGACATTTTAACTTTCTAGTCACTGACCACAACCCAGATGTCAATTATATAAGCCATTCTAGTAAACTAAAACACAAAAACCCCACTCAACATCTCCAAAAAACAAACATACAAAAAATCAACCCTACACATAACATATCTTCTGGTGTTGTTTTTCTTTCTCCTTCTTTTTTTCCTTTTTTTTTTTTTTTGTTTTTTGTTTCTAATATATCTTGCTATTGCAGTTTTTTTCCCTTAGGAGTATTTTATATAATTTCTCAACTCATAGGTCAGCGTTTTCTGCTATCAATTTCTTTCCAAAACATACGTGTTAGTAAAAATCAGATTTTATTGTGAACTGCTTTATCTGCACCTTGCAGGTGTAGCTTCCTAGTTTTAATTCAAATGTGTGAAGTAATAACTTTGTTAAACAACAAAAAGAAAAAAAAAAAAGTCCTCAAAACACAGTAAAGTCATCAATGAGGATGATTATGTGGGTATCAAGAAGTTCTCTATCTTATCATAGATCTTTTTTTTCTACTAGAAAATAGACTGACTGTGTTAAGAAGGTCAGAAAATCTCAGCACCGTATGTAAAAGATTCTGAAGCTGTTAGTGCTGCAAGCTTTTGTGAAGCTTAGAGTCCTCCTTCAGGGGCAGAAGGCACATTTGAAGAACAGCATTGCAAATTACAAGCAGCCTCCAGGCACGACGAGATGATTAGCAAAGTGCAGGCATGACCACAGCAAAGTGAACTCTGGTTCATAACAACATGATTAGCAGTGATTGAAACTTAATTTTAAATGCTGATGCTGATTATGATGTTTCACCAACTCGTAGGAAGATTCGTGTCCTGAAAGAATAAGTCTTTGCTGAAAGATGTTTCTGGCACAAAGAACCCAACGCAATTTGCTAGGTTTTGTTTGGGGGCTTTGAGTGGCTGTGATTGCTAATCTGATTCCCAGAATTGGGAATTATCAATTCACTTAGTTTTGATCTAATTAAGTTTGAAGAATATTTTGAAAAGTAGACCTGAGTTCTGTAAGTCTCTGATTCAAACAGGATCTAGAAAAAAAACCCTCAACATTGTCAGTAAGGATATAGCAGTGAGCTCTTCAAAATTACCTGCTTTACTGAGGAACAACAGTTTCCTTGTCAGGTGTCAGATGATCTCTGCAAAAATGCTTTGGCCATTTCAGAACTTCTGCCCTGTTTATGTTAACTTTCCCACTAATTTAATTTTTCCTTTCTATCCTCATTGCCATGCTTTTCTAACATCATAAAAATCGTTTTGTGTCACTACAGTGTTTTCTGATCATTCAGAAGCCTATGCCAGTCAGAATCACGCATTTTTAGTGCTGATTAGCGATATAAGCTCAATTATTAAGATCACTTCAATGAATTTAAACAATCTTATCCAAGAGGGGAAAAAAAATTAGTGTGTTTTCCTTGGCATTTCTTATAGTCGTTTGTGCCAGCTCCTGTAAAAGCTGCAGGTATTGCCATATTTCTGGTAGTACAAATGATGTACCAGTAGATGGCAAGCTTTACTGCGAAGAGTTTCACTGCCAACCATCTCATCTGCATCACAAGGATTTAACCATGGGGCAAAATGCTTGGCACTAAATCCTCTCATAGTTAGATTAATGTACTAATGTTTATAAAGAGACTGATAATTACCTCAAGTGTCATTTAGTGTAAATCCAAAGTGATCAGCATTTTGTTTCCTTTTTTCTAATGTTACATACAAGTTTTAAGACTGTCAGAACAAGTCACTGCTGACGTGACTTTAATTGCTTAGGAATGAAAATGATTCCTCTGCATATCCCAAGTAGAACATGAGACCGTTCCTGGTTATCCTTCTGCAACCTTGCCAAAAATCAAGCTCCTCAAAACACTGAAAGGTTTCTGTCCCTTTGAAGCTCTTTCTGCAACTACAGTAGAGAACATTCTTTAGGCCTCCACTCAAACTGAGCCAGACTGCGTCATCACATGGCACCACAGCGCATGTGGGAGCTTCCACCTGCTATGCTCTTCTTCCTCTCTCATTCCCACACAGCTCTCAGGAGCTCAACAGGTTCCCAAATCCATCCTTCCATATCACTCCAGAGCAGCAGGGAAACTGGAGTTTCCACGGGGCAAGAAGGGTAAATAGCTCACCTGAAATGTTTGGAAAATGGTGTTCAGGATACAAGGATTATCTGAAGCACTCACATCATTTAGGAATATGATTTTTTTGCAAAAATGTCATGGAAGTGTCCTGGTGAACTGCATACCGTGATAACCATGGTATGATAACTGCATACCCTTTGATGATCACCTTTTTGAGATGCAGTTTTGCTGCCGAGACAAAACTGGTATAAAGCACCCCTGACTAAACCTAGCCTTAGTCCTAGCCTTTAAACCATGAGTAAACTAAAACTCAACAGTGGTTACATCTCTGCTAAGACCTTCAGAACTTCCATGTTCCTCAAAAACTATACAAATAATAAATATGCACCGCACATTAGAACAAAGATAGAACTCCAAAATTATTATTGCTTCACTGTAAACTTTAGAACAAATCAGGCAAAAGTATCCTCTAGGGAGTATTGGATTTATTGAATTGTCTGTTGGCAATTTCTGCATAAGCAATTTGTTTTATAAAAGCCAAAGGAATTAAGATACTGGCTTAAAAAAAAAAATCCCGGGAATGTTTTCTGTTTCATATTTTTCCCATAGTGGTGTCACCTTGGAGACAAATTGGTTGCCCTCACTAGATACAGACTGTGCTTTTAGGGCTGTCTTTCCTCTTCTCATTTTCCATCCACTATTACTGCCTCAGAGAGCTGTGAAGCTTTTTAACCAGTGCTCACAGCTAGTATGTTGCTATCAAAACTGCAAACTGGCAAACGTTTCATGCTCTCTCACACACAGTCATTATAACAAACTGAGCTGCTGCATGCAAATTATCTCTGGAAAAGCAGTAATAATTAACCAAATTGTTTCTCATGTCACAGTGGTCCTATGTAAGAACCACTCAAATGATTGACCTCATCTCTTGTAGCTTACACAGTACAATACTTAGACAACATTATAACTTAATCATAGTAAATTTCTTCAAATTTGCCATGTTTCTTCAAACATGCATTTTAATGAATTTTAAGTAGGTACACAGACTGAAAGGAAAGCTCTCTAAAGTTGTGCAATCCCAAGGAGAACGTATGATGCAGAAGTTCCTGAGGAATGCAATTTTGCTCATTTTAACTGTAATTAATAGATTGCAGTAAGCTCTGTATTATTCAGGCTAAAGAAAAGAAAATAAATGCATGGGTAATACACAAAATCATGTAAACCAGGACATTAGAACATGCACAAGGCTGTGCTGAGGAGGAGAAGAGACCATGTTAGTGCTGATTGTGGTGCAAGTCAGTACATCATGACCAGTGTCTTCAATTTTGCATTCAGTGAGAGCTGAGGGAAGGACAACTGACACTGCATTGGGATGAAATACCTGTTCCCAAAGCAAAACTGATTGTTAACAGGCTTAGGGATAGTCATTCTAAAAGCAGGCTAAATCAGAAACACTATTTTTACCCTGTTTTCCTCTGAAGAACATGAGGTCATGTTCCTGTTCTCCTCCTGCTCATGAATGTTTAGCTTACTTTCTTAATCAGATCTATCATAGCCTGCATTAAATAAAGACAATCTTTATCAAGCAAAGACCATAACTTTTCTAGACATTTCTCCTCTGCATCTCTGGTACAGATGAGCTTGATAACAGCTCCAAATAGTTCAAACAAAAACATTTCTCACATTTTGCATATACATGGAACACCCCAAAAGAAACAAACAAGAAACTATTCCTATGTAATCCTTACCACTCTTTGTTTTAAATCATGGTGTCATTTTTACTACCAATGTTAGCACATAATCTCTATTTTCCTTGTTCAAACAAGTATTAATTAGTTATTTGACTTGGTAAATGTACGTATTCATGAACATCGAGTTCATTCAGACTGCTGCTTTTAATTCTCAGAGGCACTGTTGCTCCTGTGTATACCTCAAGTCAGAAAGCACAACAGTGATGCACAGACAACTTTACCAACCTTTCCATTTACTATCTTCATGTCTAGTCTACATAAGAGGTCTTTCTTGAGCTAGTAAAACCTTCTGATACTTTCTTCCTGTGCTTTCCCCTCCTAGGAAAAAATGGATTAAATTACATTATGTATTAAAATACATATAAGGAAACCCCCCCAACATCAGTCAGTTTGTATTCTCTGACAGTCCCCAGTGTTTGTTTGCTATCCGCAGGTGACCAACCCTAACCTCTCATTCTTCCAGCCAGGGATCTGTCCCAGGCCTTTATAAGCATTGGTGTAGCTCCAGTTATTGGTAAGCATCTTTACTCACCACTTCTCTTTCAGTGCCCCATCTTCATCTCTTTTGTGTTCACTCTCCTCAATCTCAGTTCAAGAACTGAGAAGAATTTTGAGACTGATGGTAGGTGGGTCTAAATTTCTCTGAGAAGTTCAGCTCATTGACTACACCCTGTTTGCACACACATACACTGTTCTGCCATTCCTTTTCTGGTAACTGCTGTAGAACACACATAGCCTTCATACACCCAAATAAGACTCCAGAATAAAAATAAAAACTGAACAAAGCAAAAAGGATGTCTACAGAACTCTCACATAGACATTTAATGCAACTTTCATTCTCCAGCTGACTCGTCTTTCCCTTCTGAATTGCTGCCTTCTCTCAGAAAGGAATATTCAGCTTTATTTCATAGATTCTTGGCCAGGATACAACTGCTTCAGAGTATCTCAGTGGTGGGTTCTGAACAATGCTGGTAACAGCTCACCCCTCCTTGACTGGGAAGGGAGAAGCAGCTATTGCTATTGCCAGTCTTTACAGCAGCAATGCAAATCCAAGTGGCCTTTAATTACTGCCAGGAGCTCAATTGCCAGAGGGTAAGGTACATGTTTACACCATGTTCACCTTGTCCTTCCAGCCTCAGAGGCTGGAAGGCTCTCAGACGGCTATTTTGCATCTCAGGTGCTTGGGAGATTCTTTGTGGTGGAAATGCTGTAGCACTGTCAAATTACTATTTATAATCAGGAAATCAAAATCAAAAGTGCATGACGGTTTGAACTGCTGACATGAGCTATAACTGCAGCTGAGTAAATTTAGCTTTGTGAAATCTAATACAAAAAGACTTCCACCACAAAAGAATTCAAAGTGAAATTGAACTGAAAAAGGGGTTCAACTGCTTTGTCTAGTTAAAAAGAAAAAAAAAAAAGACAAAAAGAAAAAAAAAGTCTTAAATATAAAACATACCTAAATGCATTCCATATTGCTGGATATTGGTTGACAACCACCAATATTGTTGCAACTATAGTCATAGTGTTAAGCAATCCTGACACTCCAGACCATGGCTGTTGGAAGAGGCAAGAACAGGAAATTACAACCTACTCAAATTTTCATAATTGTTTTCATTTTACATTTATTAGTCCACTAATGCATCTCAACAGCCAGCAATTGGAGCTGTTGGGTTTGAGGCACAGTTGTGTTAAAAACTACACTTTTACTCTTGGCTACTCTTAGTGCTGTGGAAATCCTCAGGATTTTTTGTGTTTCCTTTCTAGAGTCACTTTGCTTGAGGAATGATTCCAGGTGCCTGTCCAACTCTTGCCAAAAGAACTTTACGTGCATTGCTGGTCATAAAGACGACACTTGCCTTTGTGCAGAAGCATCAGTGGACAGTGTGGAGGAACTCTGTAATAAAACCTCCAATCCTTGCTCCTCAAACCCTTGTCTTCAAAATGCTACCTGTTTAGGCTCTGCTGGAAACCTCAGCTTTACCTGCGAGTGCCCTGCTGGGTTTAATGGACCTACCTGTGAAATACCTGACAGCGTGTGTGACACAAATCCTTGTGAGCATGGAGGCACCTGCCAAAACAGCCTGACTGGGCCCAGCTGCCTCTGCAGTGCAGGATACACAGGGACACTCTGTGAGATGGATTTGGATGAATGCATTTCCGAACCGTGCCACAACGGAGCACTGTGCAGGGATGGCGTGGATGAATACTCCTGCTACTGCGTCCCAGGCTACCAGGGCAAGCACTGTGACCTGGAAGTGAATGAATGTGTCTCAGATCCATGCCTGAATGGGGCAACGTGTCTCAACAAGATTGGACACTATGACTGCATTTGTCCACTTGGGTATACAGGTAAGCACTATTGAAACAACTTTACCTTTGCATCATATAGAAACATCATCATTTGCGTTCCAAGTTCAACTCCTTCAACCACACATTTATTCAGCCATATCTGCATTACCACCTTGCTTTTAGCTTTGGCACCAGTGATGGTTGATACATTATGGATTACTATATCACTGTGAGCTACTACTGACATCAGATGGAGAAGGATTAAAGAAATCTCAGAATTTACCAAAATCTACACAGCAGTTTTATGAATATAAAGCTACGTCCCAGGGCTAGGTGAACTTTCCCTTTAAGAGAAACATTCTCGAAATACAGGTCTTCAGGATGCTCTGTATAGGTTTTGCCTGAGGATCAAAAGCTATGTATGACAGGGTTAAAAATTAGATCTAATAAGAAAAACTGTACTCCTAGACATTTCCCATTAATTTCTCCTCTGCCCTTCTCAGAAACAAAGGAGTCATTTGCAACTAGAATACTGCATAAGTTACATAGAAAGAAAAGTTTTATGTTCCCAAACTGCCCATTTTTTGATAATCCTATTTTATGTGGCTCCATTTTTAAGGAACAGGTGTGATTTTTCTTCCCTACTTCCTCTGCTGGAAAGCATATAATTCTTGTCAGAAGACAGCTCCCTTCAACTTTCGAAGCTGTATTCAGGGGTAGGACTGTGAGAGCTAGCACACTGAATCATTAAAAGGAGAAGAGGGGCAGCTCTTTAGTGATAGATTGCCAGTCAGGTAAACAAAGTTAAAAAAAAAGTCATACAGAAAAAAAGGGAGAAAAAACATCTATTGCTTCAAGTGGTTCAAATGAATAAGAAATAAGAGATGGGGTTTACAGCTCCATGCCCAAATCCCCATGCAGGAGGGAAAGTCAGAGGTAAAAAGCAGCTTTCCTGTGTCTGACACAGCACTTGTTGGAAGCCAGCCCTCGGTTAATATCCCTTATGAGGATGGGGAATGTTATTTGAAGGAAGCTTGTTACCTTCCTGCCACCCCGCTGCTGCCAGCGGGTGTCAGAGCCCAGGCCAGCTGAGGAGAAAACTACACAACTAGGGGAAAGCTGAGGAGCAGAAGGAAGGAAAAACCTATTAACAACCAGCATGGTTACTCTGCAATGATCGGACTCAGCCCAGACCTCCTGTTGTATTCAGGAAACTGTATTTGTTTAACTGGTGCTGTTAGTGGGGTCCAGGCCTGGATCCATAGCCCAGAAACTCAGTTTGACAGAGACAGAATATACACTGTAGAGACAAAGAAAGAGAAAACATAATGAAATAGCAAAGCACAAACAAAAAGAAATCAAAATTTAGGCCAACACAAACTGCTAGAAGAAACTCACTCTGCTGGAGTTGCTCCACTTTCATCATGAAAATCTGCTGTTTCCTGGGCTGATGCTCTCCCTTCTCACCAAAAATCAAGCAATGTCACCAAACACTCCACAGTCTGCACAAGCAGAGTTAGGAAATGAGAAGAGAATCGAGGAAGAAGAGGTCTAAAATACACAGCAGAAGAGGCTGCAGTGTTTTGGCATACAGCTTCAATACCACTTCCAGCAGCAAAAAGACTAATCCCAGTAATTCTATAGAGGAGTAGCAGGCCATTTCTTCAGCAGTAAAATATCAGCTTTAACAGGCTACTTAACAAAATGGTTTATCAGAAGCATTCTTTTTGGTTGTTTTTTGCACCCCTCTGTGAGTTGTGCTAAATGCACAAGCCAGAGGGATTACTGGATGAAAGCCCCAAGGTGTCTCCACTGGTAATAAAACCCCTCATTTGCTCTGTCAGGGGATCTTGCCAACCATTATTATCCTGGTCTGACACCATGAATTACTGTGGGAATTCATCCAGCCTCATCTCATTTCCCTAAGATGTAAAATAGGTTGTATCTCTTGATATGCAGGTAGAGAACATACAGTAAATCTACAGCAGCAATGTTAACCAAATGCATGGGTTACTGGTTGCAGTTGCTACTACTTTCATGGCCTGTGACTGCTATTTTGTACAACTGGTATGATGCAGCACTTCTTAAAATAGCTGAGAAATGTCACACATAATTCTTACACAAATGGAAGAGGTTAGAACGCACCAAGAGCCAAAGACTGGAAAATTTAGCATGAAATCTGCAGTTTCTATGATAATGTTCTACATGTGTGAAATTATTTACAAGACATGTGTCACACAGCTGCTAAATAATGAAGCTCAAGTGGTTTGTTGAAGTTTTGCTGGCTACCTTAATCAATTGCACTTTTCCCTCTATTGCACTAATTGCACTTGCTTTTAATTCACCCCAACAGAGCATGGTGTAAGAGCCTGTTATTACCCACAGCTAGGTACATTAATTACCTTGCTGAAGCCAATCCTCCACTGCCAGTGAACATTTCAGTGTGAACTAACAGAGTGCACAGCTGTTCCAAAATCCAGTCTCAGCCTAAAACAGCAGCAGGAGAAAGTGTTTCAGTGGTAGACAAAATAGGTGCAATGAGCTAGATTTGTTCTTTGTGCAACGCCTTTCACTATGATGTAACCATCTCTGGGATGAAGTCTGTAGAAAGTGAGGAGATTATTCCTGATAGATCTCTAAGCTCTCATTCAGTATTCCCATCAATAATGTATATGCCATGCAAATATTAAGAGTAGATGCATCATAAATAAGTCTTAGGCATTTAAAGGCAAGCAGAGGCAGCTTCTACCATGGGATGAAGTACCTCCAGTACAGATCTCACTTCCCAACAAGCTCATGTCCATATTGTTGTGGATGTCAATAGCAAACAATATGGTCTATCCAACAGCAATTGCCAAGAAAGTGCAAAGCCTGTTTCCTTCCTCAGCTTTCCAGTTTCAAACCAGCACGCCCCACCTTGTGTCATAGCCAGCCCGAGCAGAGGCTTCAGACCAGGTTTTCAGCTGTGCTGAGATTCTCAAGCACAAGAGAAGTCCAGCAGCATTTACCACATGTCCAAGAGGTTTCAACCTGAAGATTAGCAGTGGGCACACACACCCAGGATAGGCTTGTTGCAGCTCATAGTCACAGCACAAAAGCATTTCATTGGATTTAGCCTCACTCTTGTCATCCAATTGTGTCTGCATGGTGCAGTGTAAGACCTGTAACACACCTGTGTGTGCATAGTGTGGGTGGTTAGCACAGCTGTGCTTGCAAAAAAGGACAAGCCTTGCCCAAGAAACTAGTATTTGCTGTAACTCTCTTCCCATCCCTTCAAAAACAGCTATGTGACACCCTCCATCCAGATGATGACATGCAATATGACTTTATACAGACTGAGGGATTTGTGGACAGCCCTCTCCACCTGCTGTGCTTGAGCAGAGCACGACAATGCAGGAGAGCAGCAAGGGTGACCTGCTTACCAATTTCCAGCCATACTAAGAATGTGCATGTCCTCCTGGAACTACACTGAGCCTGCACATTCCTTGTATCTTTGACCAGAAGGTGCTTTTACATTATATCTGTAGGCATAAAAGTTTGAAAATATTGGCTGTGCATGCTTCATCCTCGCCTGCATTTACTTTTTATTGATGGGGGATGTACAAAGACATGCACAGTAGGACTCATTGGAAAAGCAAGCAGTACAAGAAATAATCTTAGTTCTTCAAAGAAACTGCAAAGGTTATGAATATGACTTCTATCCACCTTCTCAGTTTTTCAGTTCAAACCACTTGTGTGGTTTGGTACCTGCTGAGATACTCTGCCTGCTCTAGGATGGGGTGCCTTAGCCCACGATGGTGCTGCCCTGTGCAATAACAGCGGCGGGGCTCATTGGCGCTCTCCTTCCTTTCTGGCATATGATATTTGGCATACAGCATATTTATGACAGAACGTTAGACTGAGGTGAAAATGCAGATCTAATCTTTTCATCTCTCTTCTACACATATAAGAAAGCCTGACAGCAGATTCAGCAGAGGCTAGGAAGGAATCCCCCCCGTTTGCATGGCATATCACATTGGCTGGATGCATTATACAGAGAGAAGTTTTCTTCTGAGGCAACATTGCCGAAGGCAGGTTACTGGGCTTGATAGATTAAAGACGTGAACCAAAACAACAACGCTATGTTCTCATGTTAATTGTCAGGCTGTTCTCAGGCCTGTAGTTTTAAATTTGGCTGAACTGAGGATCAGTCGAACAGGGCTTGTTTTGTCACATGATTTTTAGTGTTCGCAGTAAGCTGTTAACAAGCTCTGGCAGATTTACGGTCACTAGACACACTTCTGCAAACACATTGTTTATAATTACAGTGAATTCACAGGGCAATGACCACAGAGGGACTGCTTACTATATCTGGATGTAATGTACATTACCATAAAGCCGTAAGAGAGCGTTCCTGTGCTGCAGTCTCATGGCAGGCTCCCGCTGAAAGTAGGGGTTGGACAATCGGTGAACCTTAAACTGGGGGCACAGGACTGGCAACTTCGCCCATCCAGTGTTCTGTATGTGGTCTCAAGGAACTGAAAAAAATATATTCTCTAAAATTACAGCAGTAATATTTCTTAACCACTGGAAAAATGAACTTGAACTTCAGTGTTTAAATACAGTGAAAAATACTTGTGAGTCAACATCAGCAAATTCTTTTATGGCATTTCAGGGTATTTCCAGGTAGTTATCCATAGTACAGATGTGGTTTTTTGTTTTGTTTTGTTTTTTAAACAAATACTCTACATTCAAAAGCATTGAAATAAATTAGCAATGAAGTTAACAGTGCTCAATATTATCAATCTCAGTGTTTCAAGAAAGGTGCTCTGAGCTACAGTGTACAAATTTCACAGCAGTAGGGAGCTGGCAAAACCATCATAAATAAAGAACTAAAGGTGAGCTCCTAAATAAATTGCTAGGGTAATATACATCATCAAATGTGTCTGTTCCCATCTTAGGGCTGCAGGTTTTCTTTCAAGTAGGAAATTCCCTGCGAACTATTTACAATACTACTGCTACTTTGGTAAGCCAAATAAAATAACTGCTTTGAAGTGGGCTTCCCTATCTTTGCCACCTTGCATCTGTTTTGTGGCTGACGCTGTAGTTCCTAAAACAAATTGACTTGGCAAGTGAAAATTATTTACAAATATTACTCTATTGCTCAAAACACTAAATAAGTGCATAAGCATACAAACCTCTGAAATAATCAAGCAGGAGCTGCAAGGCAGTAATTATGAAATTTTCTTATGATCTCCTGAACTGTGGTAGAGATAAGAAAAAGGAGTGTATATTTAATCTGTCAACTATTATAAACAGATGTAAACTCATATTGGAACTTAGTTCCATCAATTATTTCTGAAGAACAGCTCCAAGACTCTGACCTGTTGCAAACATGGCACCACAGACCCATTTATATAGACATTGCTAAATCTTTAAAAAAAATTAAGCAGTAAACCACAGCTAAACAAGCCATTTCCCAATGAATTCAATTAACTGTGCAGCTTTAAATGGACTCTTATGAGATCAATAAATTACTAGTTACTTTTGTAGTACGTAAATAGGATAGCAGCATGGTTTGAATAGTCAGAAAATTAGTTTGTCCTGTTTCTATGTTCAAGATAACGCAAAAAGTGAGTTGTTTACCTATTTTTGTGAAAACAGCTGTCTTGTTCTTTTGTATATTCTCCCAAGACTGGCAAAAACTAGTCTTTCAAAGCACAATAAGGAGGAAATCCTTTTAAAAATAGGCAAGATTATGTGACTATCGTACTTCAAGCAGCCCTCCTTGCTAAAATCTCCAAAACTGTCCCCTAAGTCTGGGGTTTGCTTATTTTCTTTGCTTTTGAAGGTACAAATTGTGAGCTGGAAATAGATGAGTGCTCATCACAGCCATGCCTGAACGGTGCGACCTGTCACGATTCCCTGGGGAGCTTCTCCTGCTCCTGCCCACCGGGGTTCCTCGGGGAGCTCTGCGAAGCCAACATCGACGAGTGCTCCAGCCGGCCGTGCCTGCACGGGGGACAGTGCATGGATGGTGCCAATGGGTATGTCTGCAACCCCTGGGGAGCACTCAGTGGGGTGCTGCCAGCTCCTGCCCTTGCAGGTGGGAATGCACTGCCAGGTAGCTCATACTGCTTCAAATTGTGGATTTCACTCCTTCATCCCGCACTGATTTCAGTTTAAATTTGAAAAGGGTTAAAGAATGCGAGTCTGGTGTCAGAGCCAATAGGGCAACAAAATACTTGTGGCAAAGACTGGCCCAGAAGTACATTTTTCATATTTGTACTTTTACTTTAAATATTCACAACATGCTGTTTGCCTGCCCCTGAGAATTCTCATTCAGGGATGAATTCTGCTTCTAGTGCTTATCAGACTTTAGTTTCCAAGAAAAATGTGGGATTGTATAAAACTGAATTTGCCAACAGCAGCTACCCACACCAACAGACAGAAGCATTGGAAACGAGAGGTAGAAAAACTGTAATAATAGCAACCATAGAAATAAATCAGGAACTTTACAAGCACATGAGACAACAGCTACTTGTTGAAAACAACCTGCAGTGTATGGGGAAAAAAAAAAAAGAGAATACAAAGCAATAGAAAAGTAGAAAAGTGAGTTTATCCACCTACTGTTACTAGCCCCACACAGAGGTCCCAGTGCAGCCCAGGCAGACAGAGCTCTGGCATTCATTCACCAATACTGGCCTTGCTGACTCAGCATGAGACCCCAAACTGAACACCACATATGTAACATAAGCTCAGCCTGAAAGTTCATAAGTGGATTCATGCAGGTGCTCCTCTTGCCAGGGGAGATTTGTCCTTTATTGTGTATTTTCAGGTTTTTATAAAGCAGTTTCAAAGATTTTAGTGGCCCAAAAGTCACGTCAGCAGAAGGCATGCTTGCCTTGAATGGGAGGGGAATTCTGGGAATGAACTTTTGTACAGTGTGGTAACACGGCACCAACCTTGTGGAGCTCCTTTTCAGCAGTGCTGAATGGCTCTGAGCAGGACAAAGCAATTTATTATTTCCCACCAAAACTAAAGCATGACAGCAGTGAGAGAGGGGTCACCTTGTACCTGACTAGCTCACAGCAGACCCACTTCATAACCTGTAAGCCTTTTGAGGCTTACATGCATGCATGAGGTGAGCAACTGGGATGCTCATTCAGGCTAGACTTAATCCTGTTCATTTTTCTCCTCTTAAAGCTGAGGTACGTGTAAGACCAATTTTAATTGGCTTGTAATACTGCAGGGTATCTGGAGAACAATTGGAACCCTTGCCATATTTGTTATGTGATGAAAAGGGATGAACAACAAAGCAGTTCAAAACAGAAGGGTGTCCAGGAATTTCCTTTCTTTTGTGTATTTTTGGGGTAAATGATGAATTGTAGTCTCTAAATAGTAGTTTTCGTTTTCTAACTAATATACAGTACAGCTGAGGCTTTTGTGTCTGCCACCAGCTCTCACAGTAAGGCAATGAATTTAGCATTAAAAGCTGTAAATACAAACACCAAACTAAATTCTCTCCCAAATTTCAAACTGATCTTCCAGTGATGTTTCATGAATGCAACAAAGTAGAACTCAATCTCTTAAAAAACTACTTTCACGTAGGTGAACATTTCTTATTTACACTCAACTGGATATTAAGCAGTGAGTTGTGGATATTCCTCACTGTTCCATGACTCTGAAGCAAAGTGAAAAAGTAACATGGACACAGGCAGAAAGAAAACCTTCCACCACAAAGCTGAACAGCACCAAACTGAAGGCACACTGAAAAAATGTGTGAAAAACACAGCAGAAGAGAGAGAGACTTCTGGTTTGAGAACATACCTCAGAATGAAAATTATTTTTCTGATTCATGTCTTCCTCATTACTTTTTATATCCTAAATTCAAATGCCACCTGGTCTTAGTAATCTCTGATTTTGATTTAAGAATAATCCATACACTAGTAATAAAGTGGCCTGCCAGAAGTTTCTGCTTATGTACACACTTAAATAGTGTAGTAAAAATTTACACTTTTTGGTCCATTAGACTGCAGGAGCCAGTTGTTCTCTGATGTTTCTTTATGTTCAGCAATTTCACTTTCTCTCCACATATTTACTCCAAGTCTAAGACTTAGATATTAAGCGGAGAAATTATCAAATAAGTATACTTATATCTTGTTTAGCAAGTTTCCCCATGATTTCAATTGTATAATAGTGATGTATCATATAAAAGAAAATATAAGAATGTATTTTTGTTTCTGATAATTATTAGACCTAGATCATGTAAGCACGCACAGTTAACATGTACCTGTCAACAGCCTGTCTTTCATGTGACATGTACATGTTAACTTTATACTTGATGACCAAAGAACAGGAATGATGCATTTTATAATTCTCAGCTCTGAGAAAAAAAAACACACACAAAATCCCCCAGCCATTACTGATAACCTGCATGTTGTTAATTTCTATATATAGTTTGTTTACTTATGATGTAGTAACCTTGCTACCAAAAGGGAACTCCTATTATTGTTATTACTTGAACTAAGCAAACAATTGACATGTTTGTGCTAACCTAACAATAGAAGGCTGGTTTTCATGAAAGAAAAAATATTGCTTAGTTGAGGAGCAGAAAATCCCTTATTTTTCTGCCAGTTCAATTTCTAGCAGTCCAAGAGTAAGGGATACTAACACAATGCCTCCTCCCTTTTCATTCTGTGAATGTCAAGCCTACAAAAAAAAACCAAAAAAAACAAAAAAACCCCAAAAGCATTGGAAATGACAAAAAGCTTTTTCCTTGGAAATTGAAAAAAAAAAAAAAAAAAGGAAGAAAAAGAAAGATCAATATTTTTTAGAAGAAATGATCTGTCAAAACCAATTTGAATTCACAAGCAGTTCTTTGTCCCCAGACAAAACCACTTCAGGAAAAAAAGTGCTCATTGTTGGTTCCCAATTTCTGTGGTTTCTCCTAAAGCACCAGATGGTGGCCTCGAGCCTGGACTCAACCCTGTAAGCTGCTAGCCAAGGCTACACAAGAAGCCTGCGTAGGTTTGGGAACAAAGCCCAGATCTCTTGATTTGCAGCTCGAGTGAACATTGCATTGTGTGTTGCAGGTACAGCTGCAACTGTACCGATACTGGATTTATGGGCCTGCACTGTGAGACCCCCGTTCCCTTATGCTGGTCACAACCATGCTACAACAACGCCACTTGCGAGGACAACGCTGACAATTACACGTGCCACTGCTGGCCAGGTAAGCTCCAAGTTCTCACAGCACAAGTGGGCAAAACCAAAAGTATCACTATTATGGAGTCAAGACAGGAAATGAGTCCAAGCTGGGATCCATCTCCCAGTTATTTAATCCTTCAAGCTGTGTGATGCACACACCACTGCTGCAGCAGACCCTTTTTTTAGTCAGTATTGTTGGACTACACAGTTCTTGGTGCAATAGAAAAGGAAAAATTAGACAGAAGTCTTCACATTTTCCAGAATTGGGGGAGCCCTGTAGCACTTCAAATTCCGGATGAAACACTTTACAAACATCAAATGATTTATACATCCTGCCCTCCTTTGCCTTCCCACAAGCAAGAGAGCGTGCATACACCACAATGCAGTGCCTTGTTACCCACACAGATCTTCACCTCACTGCCAAGAAGAGACCCAAACAAATTCTGCACAGCACAGCTCAGCTGCCCAATGTGGAATAGCCACAGCAATGTCCTGCTGCCAAGCCTGGCAGGGAACTCAGGAGAATGTTCACACCTTCAAGGAGCTGAGGAAAACTTTTAGCACATAACAAAGCCTGAAACCATGAGCAGCTACTATTCACAGTGTATATTTGGTGTATATTTTGGGGTTTGAAAGGGATGAGTAGCACACAGAATCGTAGAATGGTTTGGGTTGGAAGGGACCTTAAAAATCATCCAGCCTTCTAGTACCTGAAGGGAACCTACAAGAAAGATGGACTTTTTACAAGAGCATGTAGTGACAGGACAAGGGGGAAAAGCTTCAAGCTGAGAGTATGTTTAGATTAGGTATCAGGAAAAGATACTTTCCTGTGAGGGGGGTGAGGCGCTGGCACAGGTCACGCAGAGAAGCTGTGGATGCCCCATCCCTGGAAGGTTTTAAGGCCAGGTGGGATGGGGCTTCGAGCAGCCTGACCCAGCAGAAGGTGCCGCTGCCCTGGGCGCGGGTTGGAACCCCAGCCCACCCCAGTGATGGCCGTGTTGTGCTCCCCGCAGGGTACGCGGGTCCCCGCTGCGAGGAGGACATCGCCGAGTGCCGCAGCAGCCCCTGCCTCTCCGGTGGGCACTGCCTGGAGCGCTCCTGGGCTGCGCTCTACGGCCACATCCCGGGGCTGCCCGCAGCCTTCCACTACGGCCGCGCCGAGGGATACATCTGCCGCTGCCCGCCGGGCTTCGCCGGTAAGACACCTGTGTGCACAGCTCTCTTCTGAAGGGGGAAACAAAAATAATCATAACAATAATTTTTAAAAAAAGTCGAGTTTACAAATAAGCACAATCCTGAAAGGGACGCGTTCAAACTCGCCTTTGCCGCAGCGTGCACTGTTTAGCACAGCCACAAACCCGTTTGGGTTTGGATTGTACACTTTGGAACCTACAGTACTGTACCATCAACTCCATCCGCTTGTTCCTTCTGAAGGAAAAAATAATTAACAGCTAGATTAATTTAACCAGCTGTCAATTTCTCATTCCATCTATCTCCTCAGCAGCCTATAAACTTCCTTGTGCCTCCCAGCAAGTTGCATGACTGCTGTCTCCAACACAGTAAGTGATAAAGTACATGGAGACCAGAGCTTTCACTCTGAATTGCCTCTTAATTTTTCTTCAAAATGGCATTGAAACTTGTTTGCCTTTGTTCCAACCCTTTCCCTCAAGTGTCCTTCCCTATCCTGTCACTAAGTGTTGCTGTTGGTCTTTTGTTCTGCCTAGGAGAGCAAAATATGAGGCCTTTGCTAAGGCTTGTGATATCTCCCAGGCTGTCCTAAGCACCCTTACTTTTTCACATGCCACTTTTTTCTCTTCACCTTCTTCCAGTGATGTCCAGCTTTCCAGTTTCTTTTCCTCCTCTCTTGTCCTAATTAAAAAACTTCTAAGCTCTCTGAGACAACCTGAAAGGCATTTCCTTGCTTAGTCATCATCCTTTATCCTCTCGTTTCCTTATCCATTGCCTTTACCTGGCTTGTTTGCCTAATTTGGCAAATTCTGTTCTATTGGTTTCATTCACATTGGAGGATTTCTACTCCCCAAGGAGTATAGGTAGACTTTAACTGGTCTGGAAAAAAATAGGGTCAGAATGGACTTAAATCTATCAATCCTGAATCATTTTTTTCAATCCATAAGCTCCTCAGTACAATGCAGGACTCTTCAAAGCATGACTGAAAGTATTAGAGACCCTAAAATTTGTGCTGACTTCACATGCAAATTAAATTACATTTTTAAAAACCTTAAGTAAGTTTAGTTACCCACATACCTGCTGGATGCTAGATATATATAACTTTCATTGGAAAGGAAAACCCAAACAGTTATTCTTACCAGTGTGCCCAGACAGCTGGAGGCACGAAGACCATAATCTTTAGCAGGGCACTGTGGTATCAGGAACACTGCACATTTCTCTCTGGCTCTTCTCCTTCCCCCAGGTAACCTGGAACTAAAAAGTGTTCAAAATGAGCCTCAGCCTCCTTGTATGTCAGAAGTGTTGGCACAACAAGCCTATAGGCTGGACTAGAAATGTTTATCTCTGACCAGAAAAAGTAGTTTCTCCAATTACAGCCAAACGATAAATAAACCACAAGTTTTAATGAAAATTAAAGAAGATTTAAGATTAGAGTTGATAGCAGTACTATGATTTAAGGCAGCAGGTGAGTCCCTGATCAGGACCACTCAGTGCTTATCTAATATAGATGAACTAATAGTCACCTGGAAAAAAGGTCAAATCCTTTCATCCGGGTTTTCTGTGTATTTCATTGACACCCAAAATCCGACATTTCTGCAGCTGTGGGTCAGCAGTTTTTCCAGCCTTAACACCTGAATAGTTGTATGTGCTTTAGATAAAACCCCTCAGATTCCTAATGCAACAGGACAGATTTTTATTTAATAAATCACATTCATTTTATTATGCCTCTCTTCTTAGTAAAGCACTCACATAACATTATAATCATATTTCATTGATGAGTGTAATGTCCACAAATAATAATCTGCATACCCTGCATTGTGAAGGCCTGATCTAAAAGCCATTGAAATCAGTGGAAAGATGTAATTAAACTGAGGATGGTTGCCAATATGTAACAAGCATAAACCAGCATCTTTGAACTTACTGGATAAGATTACAAACAAATTAGTGTAATTGAACTGAAAAACTGAGAATATCTACCTTTTGGATTACAGTTTTAGACTTAGGGGCAGGACATAGTGGAGCCTAAAGACATCCCTGTGTCAGAATAAAATATTGCCCCACCAAGCTGGTAGAAAAGAATAAATGCTACCTGGCAGCATCTTGTTACACGTAGTGATTGTTCAGATGACTTGAAAATAGTCCATAGTCCTACTAAAAGTCTTGAACAAATCTGCAAACAAAATTATTTACACAAGCTGTTTCTCACAAAATAAGAAATAAAAATCCCAGTCTGGAGACTTTATCCCAACTAGAAACTCTTTGAGGACATCAGATATATGCCTTATCCACATCTAAAACAGAAAATTTCTGCACAAGTTCTAGGAAGGGTTAAACTTCTCCAGCTCCCCCTTAAATCGAAAGGTTTGGGTATACTCAGATTTCAAGAGGTTGCAGTACTTCTGCAGTAGCAAGTCCTAGATTTTTTTGTATTGCCTTGGTCTGCTGGCCTCCTAGCACAACAGTACCTCTAATATATTGGGCTTTCATTTAAAGGTCTTGTGATTTGTTGCTGCTGGCTAAAGGGAATAGTTACCCTAGAACTGTGTCCTTTCATACCACGGATATATTGTATTGCTCTAGCACTGCACATTTGTTAAAAAGACTGTTATTTGAAAGGTTAAACTTTTCACTTTGCTCATGAAAACATGTGAGAAAGGAGGAAGGCAGAGCTATGGATTTGGTAGTGATTCATTTCACCAGGTTGTAATAAACTTAACACCATGTCAAAATTAAAGAGCTTCTGAACTTGTGAAGTCTACCAAGTGACACATTCCAGCGTGGAACCGATTACCAGAGCAGTCAATGTGCCAGGCAGGCGGGTCCTGCTCCCTGTGCCTTGGACACCGTGCTGCCCACGTCCCTGGGTGGGTGGGACAGTGCTGTGAGCAGGGTGAAACCCATCCCTGTTGTGTCTGCAGGACGAGGTAAGAGGAGCAGAGCCCAGTACCCGACTGTAGGCAGAGTGCCTGCTGCCACGCAGACAAGTGCTGGCTCCTGAGAGCCTTACCACTCCTGGTGCCTTGTTATCCACTGTGTGCCAGCTGTGCCACTAGCACTGCTGCTTGCTTTGGCATCATGAATTCCTAAATGGGTTTTGGCCTTTCTGTTTGCTTGCCTTGTTTTCTGTTTTTCCCTTTTAAATTTCCTTGGCCCTTTTCCCAGTCTGTTGGACTACTGCAAGGGAAAATGATATGATCAGACTGGTGTCGTATGCATATTGAATTCCTGGCATATGTATGGGGGAAAGAAACTCTCTCCCAGAGCCAGAAGATGAGGCAGATAAATGGCCAGTATGGGAGAGTACTGAACACTCACCTAAGTAAAGAAAACCTCAGCCTAGACACTGAACTGAGAACATAATGGGACCAGTGCTTACAAACTGAATCATTCAGATGATTAAGCCAGGGTGACAGAAAGATGGAAGCACACAGGGCATCGGGCTGCCACTTCCCTGCATGTCTTCAGGTGCTGCTGTGGGCAGACCACCCAGCAGACAGCAGGGCAGGCTGTCTCAGCCAGCCATCCTCCTCTCCCCTGGCCTATCACAGCATGGTACAGACAGGAATAGTATTTATGAGTAATGAGTAGGATAGTGGGAACATTACCACTAACTTGAGAAACTTGAAATACATATATTTTTATAATTATAAAAATATATTTTCTTTTAATTTTAATCCACTTTCTTAAAAATCAGTAAAATGATCACAGAGATATATAAAGCAATGTTACTTACAGCATTGAAATCAAGCAGATGAGTAACAAAGATCTCATCTCCAAACTCCAAATTTTATTTTTTCCTTTATTTCCTTCTCTGTCCTTCAGCTGTTCACACCATTGCAGTCAGTCATTCCTCCATTAACCAGGTCAATTCATTTTATTTCATTGCCTGTCATCACAGTTTAAAAGGTTATTTTCTCTTGATTCTGAGACTTTAGAATAAGACAAGGCTGTTCAAGGAAAGAACAAGGATAAAAAAGGAGGAGATACAGAGAGAAAAGACAATTTTGAAGTTAAGAAGCTTTCAAGAGCACTGCTCATCTTTTCAATGGGACTCAGGTTTCTCCTACAAGCAAGACAGGCACTCAAATTCAAAACAAACAGGTCTTGAGTTACTATTCACTAATTACTATTCCCATACAAGCAAAGTTCCAAGAAAGAAAATGTTGTTACCATCAAGTACCCATTCAAATTTAGCTGGTTTGAGGAGAAATTCCAAATACGAGTACTACACACATGAAATTGCTGAAAAACAGAATTAGGGCTTGAGATACCTCCCTCTGGGCTTCTTACCACTCTGGAATCTCACAGAGGTGGTAACTGTGATGCAAACATCCATCTTTGCTGCCTAAATTTGGTTGACAATCAGTACAGGTTCCCTTTCTCACTGTAAGACTGCTGTGAAATGTTCCCTTACAAAATAAACTCCGCAGTGCCAGGCAGATGTGCAGGAAAACATGAAGTGTAGTTGTTTTCTGAGGGCAGGAAAGAAGTTACTGCTTTCCTAGAGAGATTTCTACAGTGCTGCCCTATCTCAGTCCCAGCCTCTGTGATCTCCACGTGTTCCCGTATTCAAAAGCACAGGGGGAAAGGGGAGAAGGACCTCCTCTCACTGCTCCCAGCCAGTCTCCGGCAGCCCTAGCATTACATGGCCAGCCTAGGCAAAGGCTGTACCAACACAGGATGCCCTCAGGACCTGGCAGGCACTTACTGCCCATAAAAACCCTACACAAAACAGACAATTAGCACTTTAAAGTACTTTTTCCATCTCTGCTAAGCCTCTGATCTTGAAAGAACATTTGGACAAGCTTTTAATGATTATGTCCTCTGACACTATTTAACATTTCTTCAATTAGTAGCATCCTGGTAAGATGTTCAGGTTGTCAGAATAGGTTCTTTCTCAGTTTGTGCCTCCTCCACTTCTGTCACTGAGTTCTTCCTTCTACCCTTTTTTCTTAATTTTTTGGAAGTGGTCAGAATATTCCCTTTGAAAAACAAAGTGTATCCTTTAGCCCTAATCTGTGGTCTACTCCAGGGAGAGGCAAATGCTTTCAGGCTTCAAGAATGCAGCGTTCTCACTAGTTTCTTGCTTGCCTCTTAATTCACAATCAAATTGCTTTCTTTGCAATAAGCACTAGCAATTTCTCACATGCCTGACTCCCAGACCAAGCTCACTATTAGGTTATAGCCTGAGTAGTCTTTCTCTGGAAAGTCCCCACAAGGAAAGCTGAGGTTGGGCTCACAATTCACACGCTCCATACAGTAATGGCCATACAAAGGCAGGATACCTCAGAATATCATGGGCAGCACTGAAATCAGGCTATAGCTGGAAAAACTTATGAATTTGCCATTCCTTTGTCAGTTACCATTACAGAACTAGTGGGACATTTCAATTTCATTTCTACTGCAGGTAGTGGTCGTCTTGAAAAATTGTAAGAAATACCATTTAGTGAAAGAAAGTGTAATTTTTACATTCTTCCACCATATAAATCACCACAGCAACTAAGACTGACTTGTGTTTTTCATGACAGCTCTTTCCTTAACAGCCCATATCTTGAGACACTTTATGAAAGCCTAATAGCTTTTTTCTTTTTGCAAAAATTAATCTTCCTATGACTTAACTTGCCCCCTGCATGGCAGTGAACTGTAAGAATGACTGCCTAAATGCACTGACTGTAGCTGTAATGGTTACCTAGTGTTTATCACTGGA
Source organism: Anabacerthia variegaticeps (assembly GCA_035583185.1). Classification (NCBI taxonomy): domain Eukaryota; kingdom Metazoa; phylum Chordata; class Aves; order Passeriformes; family Furnariidae; genus Anabacerthia; species Anabacerthia variegaticeps. Next base: position 22,676,579 of record JAWWEW010000006.1, on the reverse strand, counting down.
TAAAGAATTCTGAATTGGTGAGACACACTTCAGGAAAGAGTAGCATATGTTTCTAGGTGATATAAATACCATGTGATAACATTCTGTATTTACTAAATTCTGAACATTTGTGTAAGCATTATTCCCAGTTCAGAAAAAATAGAGTAAGGTCTAATATGATCATAAGGAATGACATTACTTCAATGAACAGTGGAGTCTCACAGCCCACAAGAGGATATATTTGTACATCATTATCAGATCCAGTTACCTTATTTAACGAGATCCAAGTAGAGACTGAAATAGTTTCAGATCCTAGAAATGAAATATGCACCTGGCAGGGGCATTAACTGCGCAGAGGACTCCTTTTAATGACATAAAGTTCAGCTTGATTGACAATTTCAGCTTGTCCCTACTATTCATATTGTACAAGGGAGCCTTTTGACAGAAGAGTATTTTTACTGGTAATGACAATCAATGTTAAAATTTTGTAAAGGCTGGCCCATGACCATTAGGAAATGAGCTCTCTTTTCTTGATAACTCTTTATAGAATTAGCTCCCAAGCCTGGTTTGCTGCACTGAGAATGATATTAAGGACTCTGATATACCTATATATGTATCTTAATGAAAAGTATGTATTACATGAGAATCTCTCTCCTATTCTTGTTGCAAGTTGCAACTAGAAATGCAAAGAGATTGCAGCCATCACTTTGGCATTTTTCAGCACCAAAAGAATGCATGAATGTCAGACGTTTTGGCATTTCTTTGGAGTTAGAAATATATGAATTAAAACATTAGGAAGCATCCACCAATATTATTTTCAGAACATGTATAGAGTTTCATGCTTTAAAATTTGACAGCTGACCCATCATTACTATGATCTATTTTCTGTAGTTGCACTGATATGTTAAGTTGTATAATGTAGTCCAGTGTGATTGACAGAGCCTGCAAGCAGTGGATATTTTGAATCTGGCACATCTCTCTGTGTTAAACAGTGTTGCACACAAACACTTTTTAGCATGAAAAGCTTTTTTCCTTGAAGGGAAAGAGGAGGGGTTGAGTGGCTTTTAATCCATAAGCTCCCAGATCTTGAAACACATAGACAGATAATGTCCTTAGATTTAACAAATCTATATGTCCAGTACCTGGCAGAAAATGCTTTAAAAGAAAAAAAAAAAGAAGAAAGAAAGGTAGGTCAAAATAAAGGCAGTTGTACATTGTTTGGCAGCAGGACAATGCTTTTCAAGCACCTGTTATTCTCCTTACACCCATTCCTGGTGGGTCATTCTGTCATATGATTGACTACTTGTTAAATCTAGTCTATCCTGTAAGAATTTTCCTTCTGGGGCCTTCTTCAGGCACTGTCTACTTGCCTTTTTGATTGCTTTCTTAAATCTGTGAATAAATCTTTCCCAGCCTTTTTAATTGGTGTACGTCAGATATTTGCAGTCTCCCTACAATTCAATTTTGCCACTTCCTGACTCAGCTGATGAACCTGGTCAGTTCAATCTTTCCCTATTGAAGAATCAATCTGGCCTTTTAATTTCTTGCTTGTTTTGCCCCAGCTCAGCAACCTACTCTCCATCTGATGGCAAAGGCAACCACTAATGAAAGCAGAGTTTAAAGTGTGGTCTAAGCAATAGCCATGCACAAACTCTGATGAAATCAAAGGCATTGTACATACTATACTGACAGCAGAACTCTGCTCTTCTTCTTAAGAGTTTTCTTGTCCATCGCAGGAGCTACTTTACAGCATATGTTTTTTAGCATTGGTTTCTGTGAGCCTACATTGTTCTGGTTGAATTGCAGTCAGATTGCAAAGTCAAGCAGATCCACAACTTTCCCCAAACAGAAAGGAACTTTCTTTAAATCTACACATTGTACAGCTTTCACTACTCTGGAGAAAGTGCTTAACAAGTAGACAGTAGAGAGAGCACCTGTGCTATGGGACTAATATATTTTACTTTCTCAATACATTCTAATTTATGGAATATTTAAGGTCAAATGTCAAGTGATAAACAAAATGACCCAATTTAATAGTTCAATATTTTGCTCAACAGATGATTTAAAAAACAGCCTTAATAATGTCACCATTGTGAACCCCATTAAAATCCAGTTTATTGGAAATACAGTAAATTATACCACCAAACATTTAAGAGGCATTACTTACTTTTCCCCGCCATAACAGAGGAACTCAGGAGTGACATTGGAGAATCTGCAGGAGTTCAGTCAGAAATAGGACATGGGCTAGTAGTTCTGAACCATATGCATGTGTGTATAAATGTGTGTTCACACACCTGTGTGTTACTAAACATATAAATACATCTATGCTACTACATACATAATACTACTTCAGAGTACTTTATCGCTCTGCTTATAGAAAGCCTTTCTTTGATCATTAGTTAAAAAGGTCCACAATTTGCATCTTTTCTATTTTGAAGGGTGTAATTTCCTGGCTGCATTGTTTTGTTGTAAGAACAAAATACTTCTCATCATTCCTTGCTGCAAAATTTGCAGCATGCCATGCTTATGTTGTTTAAAAAGCAGAGTTTTTGTTGGTCTTCATTACTAAATATTTTAATTTCATGGCTTGTGACAATTGGAAATCCGTGATTTTGCATGCCAAACCTGTATATATTTATTGTGAAAGCAATATTGACCTATCTTGAAATAAAAAGTTAAGATGCATGAGAAAACTTACTCAAAATTAAAAGTATGCATGCTAAGGCTAATTGCTAAGGCATCAAATATAAATGGTATAATGCCATTCACCACTTTTTCCTTGTAGAGGTTACAGTTTATATGTAGCTTAGCTACTCTGTTCTCACGCTTGCACATTTTTACATGCCTTTGGAATACCATTTGTCACATACAAACATCCCCAAGTAACCCACAGCAGTGCAATAGCATTGTCGTTTACCATTGGTAAAGTGCTTTCCTTGGTGAAATGCTATTGGTATTACTCTCCTAAAAACATATAAGCTTCCCTAATATGTGAGAATACACAATTTGTTTGCACTTGTATCAGCTTTTTGGTACCAGCAGAGCTCTGGGAGCTCTGAGAACCAAGTCCCCTGTACCCCTTCTGTTCCTGTGAGCCAGTAGAGGGAGCATGAAATACTGTCCACGTCTAGGATGTGCCAGACATTAGCAAATTCTAGCTTTAGCTGGTACTTCAACACTGTCATTAGAGCCAGATCTGAAAGATGCTATTTCTCAAAGGCTTTGTGATGAACACTGTTTGCTAGTCCAAATTCTTAGCGTCAGTTTTTAGCTCTTGCACCACACAGTTTGATTAGCAGAATCTTCCACATGGAATTCAGGGGGAAAAAAACAAGCACTGTTTTAAGTTAAAAAGAGTAATTTGATGACCTAGACAGGGCTATTCCTTGTTAAAATTTGTTAGCACCTTTTTTTGCTTTCACGCAAGAATTTTACTTATTATGCCAGTGATCCTGTTGATGGAGCTATTGGGGTGAAAGCAGGCACACAGAATGAATTTTGCACCCTCCCGACAAGAAATAAGTGTTTGATCCAAGCATTGTGCAAAATGTTCATGTTTTCCTCTTTGTACCTAAAATACCAGCAAAGGACTATTTCAGACCCTTACATAAGGTTCCCATAATGCCAGTGGCACAAATGACATCAGTTTTTAAAGCATAAAAGGCACCTCATCTAGGCTCAGAGATGTCAATAGTATTTACAAACTTTGTTTTCAAGTGTAATCAATTCTTTATTTATGGTGTGAAATGTTTTTTACCCTTTTGAACTTTCATTATTCTAAGCCAAGCAATATTGTTGGCATGTTCCTTTAAAAATAATTGCTTCTGGACTGAGAAATTGAATGTCAAGTTGCAACTTGATGTAAATTAAATGGGTTACATTAATAGTCTGGCCCATGGTAGAAGTGAGTGTTTCGATTCTGGGTTTGACTTCAGGACATGACCTCTTGATCACACAGGTCAGCACAGATGGGAAATATCGAAGAGGTACCCTAGGTTGACGTGGGGAAGAAAGTGTCTAGTACTGATGTATCACAAACTGTCTGATCCATTAAACAGAAGCAATGTCAGACTCCACAGAGAATAAAGCTTAGTTGTCATAGGTCATTATGCTCTTCAAAAAGAGAGTTGGAAGGAAAATCGCAATGATGGAAATCCTCAGGGCTGTCATGTACACACAATCTTCTAAACCTTCCTGAATTAACGCTGCCAAGCCTATATACAGGGGCATGGAGTAAAGAGCCCAAATATTCTTAACTTCTACAGAACAATTATATGTCAGATTTCCCATCTGAACCTGTTATAGAGAATTATTTAACAAGATACAGCATTTTAAATTTAAAAGCAGGACATCTATACAACTGAGACTCTCACACTTAGGCAATCACATCTTAAGAAGAATTCCATCCATGAGAGCAATCACATTTACAAGGTCAGGCAATACCTTGGGGGTGGATCAAGGGGAAGGAACAGGAGAACTGGGGAGGAGTTGATATATATTTTTCTTCTTTGAAGGCTATCTGCTGCCTTTAAAATTTGCTTTCATTTCAACTTCTGGGCAACCCAAACTCTCTCAGCCTCTTCCCATGACAGATTTTCCAATCCCGTAATCACCTCCACAGCGTTTTTGCTGGATCTGCTCCAGTATGTCTGCTTCTTGCACCTGGGTGGCCCAGACCTGGACTTGGTGTGGTCTCAGCGGTGCTGAGCAGAGGTGAAGTGTCACCTCCCCTGACCTGCTGGCAACACGCTTCCTAAGACAGCCCTCTCTGCTGCCTCATGCCCAGCCCATTCCAACCATGGCAAAGCTGCTTTCCAGCCAGCTGGCCCCCAGCATGTGCTGGTGGATGGGCTTATTTGTCCCCAGGGGCAGGACTTGGCCGATCCCTTTGCAGAACTCCATGAGGTTGCTGAACATTGCCTGTTTCTCCAGCCTGTTGAGGTCCCTCTGAATGGCAGTGCAAACTCTCTAGTGCTTAAGGAACTCTTTCTAATTTTGTACACACATATATATAATTCCCATTTTAATTGTTAATAAATAAAAAAAAATCACTTGAATGCTTTTGTTGGATTGGACTCAGGAGTTTTACAGTTTGTTGGCAATTAATTATCATTGATGAGTCCCAGGTCTAAGGTCTTCTCAAGGACATAAAGAGTATGTTTGGATTTTGAGTAATAAAAATAAGCTGATAAATTGAGCACCAAAACTAATTTTATGTGATATACTACATAAAAGCTCTTACATTAATTGTTCCCTGTAGCATCTAGCTCTTAATTATTCAGTTTTTGCTAATAGGAAGAACAAGTGATGAAGCCTAGTATTTTTATGGCTGCTCATTTGCACTGTTTGAAATAAACTCGAGGTGACTATAGCAAGGTACAATCTACTTCTGTTTAGTACATGGACTGATTTTTTCAGGTACAAGGAGAATTTCAAAGAAGTTATGCTAGCCTTTTATTGATGACCTGGGTGCTGGTCCCTTTAAAAATATTTGAATTAACTTAGAAAAGGACTTCTGCTGATTGAGTAAGGAGAACCAGATTAAGGAAAGCATGCTCCTTCCCTGGCTGACAATGAACTTTGCACTTTCAATAAACAGTCTTGGAGAGAAGAAAAACAACCTAGTATGAACAGCTAATTTATGCTGATAATTAACTGCTAGAAGTAGATTTGGTAGATTTGACTCAGATTGCTCTCCCACTGCTGTAATTCTTCGAGTCTGGCTGTGCTAACAACATGACAGTAATACAGAGAATCACAATGATCAATACAATTATGACCGTAGTCTCTGTCCTGTGGGCTCTATTTTTCCCTCAACAAAGGCGGTTCAGAATCTGTTATTAGGCCTGTTTGTGAGGCCAAAACAACATGGTAAATCACTATACAAATAAAGAAAATTGTTTAAATGCGGTATTGTGAACATGTCTGCACAGCCACAGAAGTTAACTGTACCACATAAAGACATTGAAAAACTAAATTTAATCTAGCTAAATTGCATACCTGTACTATGATGTAGGAAATCCCCCAAATGACAGCCATCAGACCATGGCAAGCACACACACTCTTGGCTGAAGTCCGTGCTGTCCCACTTCCATTGGGATTGGTAGGTGACCTAGCAAAAATGAAGCTAGTTTGAGTCTCAAGCTTCCCAGCTTCAAGATGAGTTAAGCATATGAAACCCTGCACAAACACGATGAGTTTTCACACTGCAAAAGGACTGACGCTGCAAGGAATGAGGGAAATGAACACAGCTGCTGAAGTGAAAAAGAGGTATGATCCTCTGCCATTCCCATTGATACAAATGGATTGAAAGATTCCAGTCTAAAGTCCAAGGTCTTCTGCATCTACATAATAAATTATGTAGAAATATGTACTGTAGGAATAGAGAAATGTAACAGTACATAGCATAGATACAGATCATATCCATGCGTTTTATACAGTTATGCTATGCACAGTTCAAAATACACCCAGCATAAACATATGAATGTGTGCATTCACACATTCATATTTTGTATTTTCCTATTTTTAGGTCTCAATTCTCAATTAAGCTGTATAGGCCCTATTAAAACTATGATTTTCTGGTCTACTGGCTTTTTCAGTTTGTTTCAATAAGGACTGACAATGAAGTTATGTAAATACTGTTGGTTTTGCACGTTGTGGAGATTCACAGTAGTTATAACAAAATGAGAAAATCTTGCAAATGACCGAAATTTTTCAAAGCACCATTTCCAGGGCAGAAACCATTTCACACTACATAGGACAGTGGCTGTGCTTGCCTAACTCAGTTAAAACAAATATAAAACAGCCAACAAGAGACAAGGTAGAAAATCCCTTTTAGGGGAGACTAGACACAGCATACATTTCTCAGTGGAAGTGTTCATCAACAGCAGCCACTCTTTTAAAGCCCTTGAGTGTTTGCAGGACGGAAAATTAATTTGTTTTCTAATTCCAAAGCGAATCATATGCTCCAAACAGATTTTCAAGTCAATGAAACATGACCTTGTATGATCTAATTAAACAACTCAAAGGTATTAGTTGTTTTAAGATCCCTCTGGATATACTTCAGTTCAAATGCACACACATCATCTGTATGTACAAGCTCATAAATCTACAAAAAATGCAAATCAGATCATTAATGCTTTGAATTTGACAGTCTTGCCACAGTTTTTCAAAAGGTAAAACATGAAAAATTCCTGAATTACATATACTCTTTTTACAACTTAAAGAGAGCACAAACCACTCCTCCGCTCCCCATACTGGAAAGCAGAACACCAAATTTCTTCCTTTGGCTTTTAAATACCTGGTCTGTAATAAGGTATAAAATAACAAATTCTCTGAAACCTGCTATTACAATTTCTTTTCTGGATGATGTCCTGACTCTTTGAGTGGAGCACTGGACCAGGTGATAACCTTAGAAGGTCCTTTTCAATCCAAATTTTTCTGTAATACTGGCTTAATTCTGTTTTGTGAATTGACTTCCTTGGTCCAGTGCACGTGACTGTTTAATTACAAAAAAAACCCTCCAAATTACACATAAATGCCCACGTGTCTAACAAGAATGCTGTCTGAAATGCCAACACAAGTATCTTTGTGGGTACCATTGATTCCCGTTCTTTTATTTCCTTTTCCCCATTCACATATTTCTCTACTTTTCACCTATTTAGTCTCCAAAATCTTACCTACTCTTTTCTTTCTTAATGGTATCCTTCACAGACAACCTTTTTGCACTTTTACCTGTCACACCCTGTAATTATGCTTTCCCTCCTCTCATCTACCCTTCCTGTCTCATATAAAACGTGGCCAGAGCTACATGTTTGTGCAGCCAGAAAACCCACTCAAGAAGGATTCTGCCCAGGAAAACTGGGCTGCCATCATTTCGTGTTCTCCCTTACCTCCATCAGTCAAATGCAACAGCAGCTGCCTCATTTACCTATATATAAAGCTGACTCTAGAAGTAGGGAAATGAGAGGAAAATGAGTGCCATGAAGGGACATATTTCTTCAACGAGGTTTTTCTTTACTCCAGATTCAGACCCTAATCCTCCAATTGGATCCACATGGCTGGCTGTGTAAATTGAAATATGGGATGAAGGTGTAGGCTACAAGCAACAGTTTTGCTGTGCTGCCCTCCCAGGACACGGCCCCTCGCCGTTCCCAGGCTGTGTGTGCCTGACCTCTGGCCGCGATGCTCGTGCGGCTTCGCCTGCCCAGCGCTCACCGTCTGCAGGGCAGGCTCTGCACAGGGCAGCCTCGTCCAGCCAGGAGCTGGAGCCAAGCTGAACTCAGACGGCTGTTTCCAATATTTATAAAATAAAATAAACACACCAGATCTCACTAAACAACTAATCACCTACAGCGTGTACATGATTTTCTTCTTTTTTTTTTTTTTAAATGAAAAGTATTTTAGGTGTGACAAAACATATCAAACAAGTGGAAAAACATTTCCAAGTACTTTTGCTCTCAAAAAACCTTTAATGATTGAAGAGATTAAGGGATTGGGGTTTTTTACTACTTGAAAAAAAATCCATTTTTACTGAAAATTCAAACTAGTCTATGAAGTTTCAGGCCAGCAACATTTAAAAAAGATTGAATTACAGCATGCCATTCTGAATGTAGCACGTTATGAATTCCATATCCCTCAGCTAGAGTGACATATTTAATGATTTAGCCAAGCCACTCCATTCTATTTAATTTTTTTTTTTTCCTAGCCAGTATTAACTTTATACATACATTTCAAATGGCAAGAGGAAAAATTGCAGAATAGTGAATTTGTCTGCAATAAAGAAATAACTAACAAGGTCTTACGACTTCACAAAATTAGAGTTTTGTGTGAAAGGTATCATGTGCAAATTAGCCCAATGTTAACAAATGCTTATTATCCCGCTATTTTAAAGTGTCCCATTTTCCATGTGCTCCAGCTCTGACCTGTATTCTGTCCTTCATTTTACACAAGCTTTTCCTGCTAAGACAGCAACAGAAATTGCCATAGGAGATCAGATCAGCGGTCACAAAGTTTAGCATTGAACATAAGCCAATTCTTTACTGCAGAAAAATAGGAGGGGAAAAAAAAAATCCATTTAAATACCCTTCACTTTCTCTACTCTGATGTACATAAGAGTAAAGCCTCCTTCCTGACCTCCACGGCGGCTGGTTTATGCCCAGAAGCATGGGGTTTAATTACGACGACACAGAGATGGTCAATTTATTTCCTTGCGCTTACTCACTCATGAACGTGCACTTCCTCCTTCCAGCAAAGAGTAATTAGCTCTTTGCAATTATCTGCACAGATGTGGCAAAGTTAGAATTTTCATGATTGTCTGCTAAGACCTGGGGCCCTGAAGAATATGTGCTCTGCCACATCTTTCCCCTGGCCTCAGGATTAATGAGACCCTTGAAAAAAGTTGTTTGTGCCTGGGGTAGGATTTTGTAACAGAAATTTCCAAAACTGTAAAATATAGGGGGAGGGAACATTATTGCAAACTCTTTGTCTTCCATAAAGCATATTCTAAAAGCTATGCCACAATCTTTGTTTCTCCAAGGTCTACTCCTGATTGCATTTGATACTGGTAGGTGTATAGATACCTATCCTTTATGTGCAGGTATAGTTTGACACATCTACAGCTCAGGTGCTGCAAATTACTTTATTCAAGGAAGGCACAGAAACATGGAAAAAGTAGAATTGGAAGGGATGGACATGCAGGTATCATTTGGACTATCTACGTGTCTAAGGCAGGATCTGCTGGCTCACGTCTCACTGCACTTTTGCATCTAACCAATTTTTAAGGATCCAAAATAGACATCATAAGATACCCAGCAGGCATCATATGCAAAGGCTTTTGTGTCTTATTATCATTAGAAATATTTTCTTAAGGTGTGACCTGGATGTTCCTTGTGCAGGCCAAACTTGTGACTTTTTCACTTGTTTACTGTGGCCTCAGGAACAATGTGCCCTCTTTTTTATACTGGAAAACTGTTACCGTGTCCCATTTCCTCCACTTGTCTTTCGACTGAACAGCCCTACTTTTCTAACCTCTTCTCACAAGCCATATTTTCTAGGCCTGTTTTCCTCTGAATTCTTCCCAATTGATCCAAATCTTTCTTGCAGCTCAGAACTAAAAGTGAACTCAGTGTTCCTGCCGTGGTGTGACTGAGGCTTTGTAGACAGAAACGATTGTTCCACCTGATGGCTGGTTATTCTGACCTGAGACTGTAAAAACTGAGTCCTTCCAAAATTGAACATGATATTCTTTCAGACCATTTCTCCAATTTCTTATGTTCACCTATAAAAGTAATTTTGTCTTTAACACAATCAAAAGCTTCTCTTAACCCTGTTTTATCAGACAACTTAATAAGCAAGCTTTCTATGCCAACATCCACATTGTTTATGAAAACACAAATCACAGCAAACCCAGGACAATCCCAAACCATAATCAATGAAGCCTTCCATTTTGACAGGGAACCTCTGATAATTACTTTCTGGGCAGGATTACACAAGTTTTTTACCCACTTTATGGTGGTTTCATGTCGATTTTTCTCCTTGGTTTGTATATGAAAATGTTATTAGAGACAGTATCAAACCCTTACTGTAATTAGAGTGGTTGTTCCTGACAGGTTTGTTCAAAATACCCACCAGTGGTTCTGACACGGCTTCAGGCATTTGCTAAATTCCCTGGATGAAGTTCCTCTGTCTCAGAGTGCCATCAGCCCTGTGCTGTCACCAAGCTGTAAGAGCATATGTCTATCCCCACCTGTTGACTGTGTGCATGTTCATAATTCTTACCTCGGGGTCATATTATCAAGGTCATATTGCAAAATGACTGACAATTACTGAGAGCCTCCAAGTTTTTCTTGTTCTATTAAAAATAAAATGCATACTAAATATCAAGGTGTAGCACGAGACATCTGATAAGCACTACTAATCAAGTGCATACACACTAACCTGTCAACAGGAACTTTATTTTGTTTAAAGCTTCCTTACTTACCTTTCAAAGAGTCTGGATGACATCCTTATCCCATAGTATTTGAATGTATTATAGGAAAAGTGCCTGTGTCAGTGGCTGGAAGAAGCAGCAGTTTTCTGAGCATCTCCCTTAAAGCAGTTGTGAACTGTAGATTAAAGGAATCCAAAATTGTATTTGGTGTATGAGTCTTTTGGTGAACCTAAGCGCAAAGTTGACACAAGGTCAGGAATTTGTTAATTAATGAATAAATGAGATGAGAGAGAAGAAGGAATTGATAAATGTATGTGCCAAAAATAATATCTGGTGCTAAAATTTTTACAGAAATAAGTCATTAAAACTCCTGAACTCTATTTTCCTTTCATTAAATTTGGTCCAAATCAAAATGTCTTGCTCAAGAGCTGAAGGGGAAAAAAAAAACCCAAAACCTGAGTACTTTTTCCTGTCTTCAGCATACTAAAAAAATCTAGAGACATAGATTTCAGTAAGTAATGAAAGAAAATTGAAGAAATGTACTTTGTAAAATAAAGAAATGGGTTCAAGTTTTAGGTCTTTCCAATCCACTTATTGAGATTTACAGTTTCTCTGAAAGACAGTGACCATAAAGGAATTGATCTGGATTAACAAACCTCTTGAAATAAAAGTCTTAAAAAACAACACTTGTAGACAAACAAAAGGTGAAAAATCAGTTTTGAATGGATCCTAAAAATATGCCTTTCTAGGAAACACAAAGTTTAGTGTGAGCGCGCTTGGAGAACATGCTGAGAAAGAATTTAAATAGGATTCATATCTATTGTGTAAGCAGTTTAATGAGACTTAGTTTAAGCCTCGTTGATCTGGCTTGGGCAAAATACACCATCAGACTACATCAGCAGGTACAGAAGTGGAGCAAGCTAATCCTGGAAAGGAAGCCTTTATACTAAGACTGTTGTGAATTTTACAGAAACTTACTCTGTGGATGCTTAAGTGCTAAACGATCTTTTCCTTTCGGAAATTTTCCTTTTGAAAGAGATGGTTGCCACTAGGATACAAGTTTACATCATTTTAATGACAATGTTTACAGGTAAATATTTATATTTTGTGGAATTGTAAGTGCACTTAGACTGTATTGAATATGTGGCATCTATCCAGGTTGCTTGCTTGTACTTGCTTGATATTTATTCAGTGCCAGGGAGCTGGAAAGGCAAAAGGCTGTATAACAGATTTCTAACCAAAAGTGTGTATCAAAAGTGTAATTTGGATAATACTTTTATAATTCTTTAATCAAAACGAAAATTAGTGGTGTTCAGCAGAATTATTCTTGAATAATTGCTTTTGTCATCCTGCTTCTGCAGGAGACCTTTGCTGCTAAATTTGAAACAGAGAGTTTAATTAAGAGGTTAACAGTTAGAAAATAGGCACCATATAGTAATAACGTGTAAATGAAAAAAGGAGACAGATGAGTGATGTTATCAAATTGATTCAAAGGCACTGTTTCATCTCTGTTTTGAATAAAACTTCACAGGCAGGAAAAGAAATAATCTATAAAAATCTGATAAAAATACTCACGTTATCTGAAATTTTAGGTCAGTTTGTAATGTATTTGGAAGAGAAAATGCTGAATGAATCTACTTTACTTTTCCTTTAAAAAATACAAATATGCTTAGCTGAGCTAATGTATGTAACCACGGAAAAGAAAGTAATAGTTCCCATTACATTTACTTTTGGTATGTGTTCCATCTTTTGAGAATACTTCTTTTTTTTCCATGCTAACTTCTTCAACCTGAGCTATTTGAACTGCGTACACAGTTCTATAAATATGGACTAATCCTTTTATCGAGAGTGCTTTTATCTTGAGTGACAGTGGTCTTTGCTTGTACAGCAATTGGCAGATAACAAGCAATATCAACACTGCTTATAAGAACAGCTGATTTATTTATTCTTGATATGAAAAAATTACTTATTATTTGCCTTTTGATGGGACCTATATTTTTGTGTGTGCTAATCTTATTATGAAATAGTAGGCCTGTGTATGTAAGTGTATACATTTGTGTATATATATACAACCTAATAAAATAATTATTTTGCAATGGTTTTTTAGTAACATTACTTAAAAAATAAGCATTGAATTGAGACACTGAAACTCTTTTGAAATTACATGTATTTAAGTGGCTCTGAGAGTCATTTTGCATTTAGTTATTTATTTATAATATTAATTTTCTATAGGCAAGGAATACACTAACAATATGTGTACCTCCTCATGAAGCTCATTTTATTTATTTGTTGGACATTGATTTTTTTTAAATCAAATTTGTTATCTAAATTTAAAGATATATTTATATATGATTTCCAAAAGAGTTTAGCATTCTCATGAAATGAGTTTAGCATTCTCTTGAAATAAATTCATTCATTTTATGTCTAATCTGATGAAGTAGAGAACAACACAAACACTAAAACATTTTTGTAGAGCTGGATTCAGTTTATGCACCTGTATCATCCTTTCCAGAGGCATGTCACTATTGCGAAGTGTGACTCAGGTCACAAGTTCCAAGGCAAAGGGGATGTCTGGCAGGTGCTGTGGGATAATAATCTAATGCACAGAGAGTCATCACACATTACTGAAAATGCAACAACTAAGGACCTAGCCATTCACTATGCTGACTTTTCAATGAAAGGTTTAATAGGGCTCTCAGTCTCTAAATCCTTAAGCACAGTCTGTCTCTGAAGCCCTGTGACAAGGCTAAGTACAACCCTTATCCAGCTGCTTGTAGACTGGACTGATTTTTATCTCTGACACAAAACCCCAAAGAGACCTGCATTCCTGCAGCCATCATATTAAGACTGAGTTACATAAAAGACCTGAGGACACATTGTTCTCAATGACAAAGCAGAGAAGGGAGCAATATCGGGCAAGAGATGTACTAAAACATTGACCAAAACAGGAAACAGCTCACAGTAACTTCACTTTTCATATACTAGAACAGCAAAAGCAGGACAAGTCACTGACACTGAAATTGCCACAAACTGGACAAAGCAGACATCATTCTGGCCCCCAGTCAGAGTGGTTTGGGAAGTGCACTCTACTTTGAGAAAGTCAGAGCCAATGAGTCACATTTCTGCCAGATGCCAGTACACATTAAGGTATACATAGACATCTCACATTGGAATAAAGATGAGCCTGGCTGGAAAACAGAGAGAGACTGCTGCTGTAAAATCCACACTGCCAGACCAGGGACATAGGACTAGTTATATCTATAATAAGAAGATTCAAGTGGAAAGTCTTTATATGTTCTAACTGAAGACTGATGAGTGAGTTGGATCACTGCAGAGAGACCCTTTATACACATGCTATGACCACCTCACTCTGGCTAATCTTTTAAACAAATCTCGCCCAATTTGCAGTTCCCTTCTGGCTCTCCTGTAACTTGCTACTCTCCAAGATGGGGATTTTTTACTGTGATAGAGTAAAGTGGACAGGCAAGGAAATTAGCCTGAGTAACTGCACTTATCTACTCCTATTTGAAGCAGTTGGCTGAATGCTGCTCTATAATTTTCCATGAAAAATGGCTGTATTTTGCTGTAAAAATAAAGCTTGATTTTAATTTGTACCTAAAACTAGGTGTGTTGCCTGGTCCACCTAGCTGCAACTCTGTGAGTCTCAGCATATCTCATTGTCTGATTTACAGGCACCACTAACTCCAAAGTATTTCTTATTTTTCTCTAAAAGAACTATGAAGGGAAGTGGAAATAGTAAGAGCTGCACTTGGCATGAGTTATCAAAAAAGTATTTGGATATTTTGACTGCTTCCAAGAGAGATAAGAAACAGATTTTCTGTGATCCATTGCTTACATATCGGTCTCTTGATTGCTCAAGGGAGAAGTTACTGTAATTACCACTTTACAGATGAACAGTGCAGAGGGATAAACAGATTAGTTTTACAAGAGGAACAGATTTGTTTTTCTTTGTGAAGTGTGATCCAGCAGACCTACTTAGGTCACATCTATCAAGTTATGGGGGAGTTGAGATGAGGAGCTCTCCTTTTACCAGATATACCAGAAGCCAAGCATTATATGGAAGAAGAAATACGACTCTGTTTTGCCAATTTTTTGCAGAAGTCCTCTCATCACCAATCAAACTCTGAGACATTTGAAAAAAGTATTCTTTTCATCTTTTCTTTCTTTATATTTGGTATAGAGGAGACGTAAAAATGTTCCACTGCAGATACACTACCAGGAATATTCTGCTGGGGATTGCAGGTTCAAACTCCTCTGACAGCATTTCTCAGATCCTCACATCCCAAGTGAACTCCCCTCAAAGTAAGAGCATGGTTGACAGAGCAGAAGTCACTGCTGTCTTATGTTTGGAAGAATTGAGATCCGTGGGTCATTTGTGAGTAACTGCAGTGCTCACCTAAGCCTGAAATGTGGCTCCTGCCCACCCAATGTGGATGGGATGCATCCCACTGCATCTTGCCCAGGCCACCACTAGGTTTAAGCTCGTTGGATTTCTTATTAACACACAGTGCATCTCCCTGCTCACTCTGGCAATTTTGTTCTTCAGACAGCCAGCTCACTGTACATACATTTTACAGGCATGTTCACCCCCTTGTCAGTCTGAACCCCATATCATATATCTTTTGTAAGTCCTGTGACTCTCACGTGAAGATTGTTGTTCCAGGATGTTTCATGTGGGACCAGGAATACTAGTCTGTAATTCTTATACTGTTTGAATGAACATGAAAAAGAAGGGAAGACCAGCAGGTCATACTGCAGCTCATCAGCATACTATATTATGGACAGGAATTAAGCAACAACTCTTGGCTTTTTTATGTAATAAATAATTCAGTTCCTCACAAAGCATTCTAAATTTCTACCACAGGATTTGTGGGAAACTCTTTATTGATTGCATGTGATGATATTTATCTTAATTTTATCACATTATCCATATCAAGACTGTCTATTTGTTTGGTTCTTTTCTCCAAAGTGTGATTATTACTGAGGTGTTTATATAATACCCTGCACAAGGAAACCATAACAAATGAATGGTATTTTTATATTTTATATTTACATTTATTACATATTTTTATATTTTATATTTAACGTACTTGTCAGACAATCATCTATTTATGAAGGTATTCCCCTCTAATAAAAAATAATAAAACACATTATTAAAAGAGTTATTTTGGGCTCCAATTATTCAAACAGAATGCCTAATTCTTTGTTTATTCTTCAGGTACTCACTGTGATGAAGACATCAATGAATGTTACATGAACCCTTGCCAAAATGGTGGAATCTGTGAGAATTTTCCTGGGAATTACACTTGCCATTGTCCACCTGCAGACAAAGAAGGGATTTTTTACGGTGGCTGGAACTGTACAGAAGTTCTCCATGGCTGTACTGACCATCAATGCCAAAACAACGGAATCTGTATCCCACATTTAAAAAATGGCCAACATGGATTCAGCTGCATATGTTCACCTGGGTATACTGGAATACACTGTGAAACCATAACCACGTTTTCTTTTCAAGGAAATGGTTTCCTTTTGTTGAAGAATCCCCTGACCCATAAAAAGGATTCTTTCTATAATATAAACCTGAGGTTTCAAACTGTGCAACCCACAGCTTTTCTGTTTTACCGAGGGGAGAAAAGTACATTTGCAAAGCTGGAGTTACTGAATGGCTACTTACACTTATCCGTGCGTGTCAATAACCAGCCACAGGCTCTTTTGCATATTCCACATAATGTCAGTGATGGAGAATGGCATTCAGTGGAGGTAACCTTGGCAAGAGCTGTTATTCTAAATTTGCTTGACAGCTCTTGTGTAGAATCATGTCTCAGTAAAACGTCTGCTAAGTTAGACAGCGATCCTGTGATGCTTGCGTTTCAGAGCACATTTTTGGGCGGCTTACCAGTGGGGAACAGTAGCAGCAACTCTCTGCTTAACATCTATAATACACATTCTGCACATTCATTTGTAGGCTGTCTTCAGGACATTGAAATAGACTTGAATGTTATTACTCCAGAGAATGTATCATCTGAGTCATCCTTAAATGTCAGGACAGGATGTGCTAAAAAGGACTGGTGTGACACCCACCCTTGTCAGAACAGGGGACGCTGTACCAACCTGTGGCTGAGCTACCACTGCGACTGCTACCGGCCGTACACGGGGCCAGACTGTGCCACAGGTAAGGGAATGCTGCTGGCATTCATGTTTTAAGTGGTTGCTGAAAACATGATCATAAACAACCCTGCTTACCTGGTGATGAAATGCCACGACCCTTAGGATCTCTGGAGCTTAATGTCAAATGGTAAGAAAGTGCAAGAGGTTAGTAGTAACACACCTTTGCTATTCTCTAGTTACTTTCCCAGGAAGGCTGCTTTTCAGCCTGACAAAAAATGTCAGGCTAACCGGGTGGATTCCACTCATCTTATTTTAAAATCTTCTTAGTGGTCTTAGCACTCCATAAACTCTGAAAAACTATAGTTCACTGGAGGTTATCCACACTGAGTAAAATTTAGAAAGCAACCAAGTCACTTGGAGTTTAAGACTTACTTTCAAAGCATTCTTTGAAAATTTTATCCTCAAGCTCTCTAGACTTTTATAAAGAGACTCATTTAAGGCAATGAAAGGCAAGCAAAAGTACTGCAAGTTAAAAAAAAAAAAAAAAAAAAAAAAAAAACCAGATTCCAACGTTAAAAAATTAATGAGGTTATACTATTAGCGTAATCTGATTAGCCCAAGGAGCAGGCAGAGCTTCAGTGGCTGGGAACAGGGCCCATTCATCTCTCAGCTGTCCCAGGGCAGTGCTGGACACTCGCTAGCACAGGCAGCCGTTCCCAGAGAGCTGCATGGGGACCAGAGGGAAACACGTCCTTGTCTGAGAGAGCAGAGGAGCACATCTCTACAAACAGCCTCTGTGGCAGTGATGGGCAAGAACACAAAAGCTGCAGATGCCTGTAGCACTTTCCCTGCTACAAATGATCCTTCCCAGGGCAGGCTGAGGCAAAGTGGAAGGACAAGAAGAGGTCCCTGCTTAGCTCCCTGCTATACTGCACCTGGTGGGTGAAACCATCTGAAGCTGTAAATACAGCAACCCTCAGGATCATTTTGGGGTGAACTCTGCAACTCTTCCTCAAACAAAGTTATAGGGATTCCAAACAAGCAGTTTGGTTTAAGAAAACTGTATAGGACTGACATGCAGCGCCCTTGCTGCTGCTCCCCTGTGTGTCCCCTTACAAACCATTCACACATAGAGCAATGTTCAGGGAGCAAGAAATACATACATACATGTACCCATACATACCTATATTTATGTAGATATATTTGCCATGTGGACTGGAAAAAATTAAGCCCAACAGCAGTGCCATGGTGGGATTGGAATGGACAGATCCTAAACTGGTGTAAAGTGGCACGGCTGCAGTGCCGCCAGTGACGCTACACTGATTTACATCAGCAGAACCACTGGCCTCAGGGGGTTATTGAACGCACTGCTGCAGAAAGCTGTGGTTCCAAATACGTTTCAAAATGTTTAAATACAATTTCATTTTGTATGCTATACCTAATACTTATCAATACCTTTCAATAGTTTTTCTTTTTGGTTTTATTGCAAAATGACAAAGTCTGAGAGGTAATTGTAACAGACTTCTTTGAAGTCTAGCTGTAATTTATCCAAAGATTTGGAAGGCAACTTTGGAGTATAGGACAACATCTGGTAAATATGTTTGCCTCTTTATATGAAGCAAAATTAAAACCAGTCAGGGCCAGGAGCAGCTTATATTGGCATTAGAACTGTTGAGAATGATTAGAAAGCATGCCTTTTTTTTTTTTTTTCTGCTGACCACAATATTCCTTGCTAATCATGGCACTGTGCCATTTTGATACATAGGGCCTAGATATATGCCATATTTAAAAGACTGTGGCAGGTTTCTTAAAAGGCAGAGTGGGGGAGATTTGTGGTAAAGGATAACATAAGAAATGCTGATGTCTTTCTGAAGAAAAGTTGCTGCCAAGTATTTAATTGACAAGAGGCAATATTTTCTCTACATATACAAAATAACAAACAGATGTTGACTCATTTTGATCAACATCCAGATGTTGTGACCCAAGAGGTTAATATTGACCAAGGTGATGCTAGTCATCTCATCAAACAGATCAGATAGATGATATATGTGTATATTTATAAATAGACAGAAATGTAACAAAGTAATTGTAAACATGAAATACCTTTTTGAAGACTGATGCTTCTGTCTAATACTGCAATTGTGGAATCCTCGGTCCAGCAGAAATTTTCTTTCTACCCTCTTGAAAAAATGTCTCAGTCTCTGGTACCAGCTTACAGAAAAGATATAACTTAAATTGACTTAATGCCTCAAACCACCAATTTCAACAAGTATTTATTTCTACAGAAGAGTTTTAACAATTAGATGTAGTTATATAGGTAATCATTCATAGAAATACACTAATTCAAATTTAATTATGAAATTGTCTATTTAGGAATAAGTATGGGATTTATTCCTGTTACTAAATAATATGACATAGCACATAGTAGTGCAATGTGGTTATTAAGGGTCTGTTGGGGTTTCATGGTCAGTCCCTACTTTCACTGGGTTTTTCTAATACAGTCATAAAAAAAAAAGTAGTGCTGCAGGCACAAAGTTGGCCTATGAGATCTCACTCTAGGAGTTTTACTACACAACAGAGCACTGAATCTTTAGCTATGTGAGCATTTTAAAAAAAGCTTGATTTATTCTTTCTATGAATTTGATATATTAAAAATAGATCTTGAAATTGTTTAGGCAGGAAGTCTATAATATTGAGGACAAGATCACAAAACTTACAGTGTAAAAATAGAAACACTTTGTTGTTTTTTAATGAGATGATTCATCGGAATAAAATACAGTTTTGGCTACATATTTTGTATCCTTACAAGTCTGAAAATCATTACTGAAAATAAGGAGTAAGGGAGAGAGACAGATGGTTTTGGTTTAATCATTTTAATTGATAAGCACAAAAAAAAAAAAAAGAAAAAAAAAACAAGAAAAGAAAAAGAAAGAAATCAGCTTACTTGAGGCAGGAACATTTTTCCCCCATGACACCAGAGCACTATGGGCACTCACAGGACTTAGCAGGATTCGTAACTGGATACAAGTTGATGTATCTGAGCATATCTTGAGCCCCAGCAGCAATAAAAAGTCTGGCAGGGAACTGGGGAGCCCATGCAGCACCACATAGGTGTCCTATTTGTGCAAGGGGGGTTTGATGAGCAGCTCTCTGCAGTTGGAATCTGTGTAAAAAATATATCACAAAATTCCAGAATTACATTAACTTCCGTGGTCATCAGAGGATCAAAGCAGCTAGGTTCTGTCCAAAATGATCTTTCTGAGGACCAATCCAGGAAACTATAGAAATCTGTCCTTGTTTAACCACTTGAAAACACAGCATTACACAGTGCATGATAAAGAGGAAAAATATGCCAAATAATACAACATCTGGCCCTGTACTGGGACTTAGTGCTACAGCCATGGAAGCCAACAGGAATTTTGAAATAGAAGCTTTTAACAGCTGGATCGAGTCTTTATTCATCCATAAATCCAAGCACATCTTACTGCCATACATAAATATTACTAGAGGTAGTTATTTGATCATTGCATCGCCCCACTTGTTGTTTAGCCCTAACTATGTTATTTCTATCCCTTCTTTTTTTTTTTTCTTTTTCCTGTATCTTTAACCTCAAGAGTACATTCCAGGCCGGTTTGGATCTGAAGACTCCTCAGGCTATGCTGCTTTTTCTGTTGATGCCACTCAGAATGAGAACTTCATCATATCAATGTTTGTCCGAACACGCAAGTCTTCTGGTTTGTTACTGGCTTTGAGAAACAGTACTTACCTCTACATAAGAGTCTATCTGGAAGGTGGGAAACTCACAATGTCAGCTCTAAATTCCATTAAGTTATTAGGGAAACACTCTGTGAATGATGGAAACTTTTACTTAATAACATTAAAAATAGAACGAAATAAGATGGAATTGTTCCAGTCCTCTCACTACCTGGGCTTTATATCTACTCCACTGCTAACCATCCAAAATAAGGATATTCTTTACATTGGAGGCCTACCAGATAACAAAGAAACTGATAGAAATGGCAGGTATTTCAAAGGCTGTATCCAAGATGTAAGAGTGAATAACCAGCCACTGGAATTCTTTCCCATCACCAATCCACTGAATGCTCTTATCAACCGAACTCTGATTAATGTCACCCAAGGCTGCACTGGTGACAACCTTTGCAAGGTAAGAATGACATTTTTCAGAGCATTTTTGCATATTTATAATGGGAAATTAATTTTTTGTATGTTTCCACATGTTATTTGATTATAATGACATTTTAGGAGAACAAGTAAAAATGTTAGAGAGAGCAAGTTTTGTTGAGTTATGCTACATATGATGAATATCAGCAACAAAATGTATTTACATAGGGGAGAATCAAACTATTTTAAGGCTGGAATACTGTTTTTCACTGATGATTGAACACGCCGTGCTTCCACAGCACTGGTCTAAATCAGTTTCCATCTGCAATAAAAAGAAAACTCCTATTTTGCCAAACAGTCCCCCATCCCTAGAGCTGGGAGGCCACCAACCTTTATTCATACTTAGGTTATCTCTTCTCTTTCCCCATAGTCCAACCCTTGCCACAACGGTGGTGTGTGCTATTCAATCTGGGATGACTTCACTTGCACGTGCCCCCCCAACACAGTGGGGAAGGCATGTGAGGAAGTTAAGTGGTGTGAGCTTGGGCCCTGTCCTCATGAAGCACAATGCCAGCTGGTGCACCAAGGATTTGAATGTAGGTACATTTCAGTTATTCCAGTAATCTTTGGAGTTCAGCAACATTTTCATCAGCATTCCCTTGAAAAGAAATAGTCACTACCTTTAAAGTTCATTCAAAAGTTATTTCTGTATTAAAATAATAATTCTGTCAATTTAAGGAAAGGTAATGGGAAGAGTCTGCCCTACCAAACCCAGAAATTCTCAACCAGACACCCTGACTCAGGCACCAGTGTTTACAGGACCTTTGATTTTGACTTACTCAGCACAACTTGTCGAGGCTGTAGAACAGATCAGTACATGGCCAGTGTGAGCGTACCCCTCATACTTCCACTGCAAAGAGATAAAAGGATATCCAGTGCTGGATTAACCTCGGTATGTTCTCCATCCTCCTAAAAAGATGAGATGCATAACATACATTACATCATTTGATTTCCTTAAATCTTAATAGCTTTGAAGAAAATCACCTTAATACCAGGAGAACAGTTAGTCAACTAGTGTCTTCAAAAGAAGCAGCTGCATTCCAAGCAGTCTGTTTGGAAACTGATGACCCTTAGCCATCTTTAGATCATTAGCCACCCTGCATATCTCTTTGCTTCTCCACTTTGCTTCTCCTTCCCGCTCTGGAGTGGAATTAAAAAAGCAAGTAAGGATCTTGGAGAAATATTTTTTTCTTTTTGCTATCAAAGAAAGCCCTAATAAAGCTGTGAAGGAAAATAAACACACACTCAACCTGACTGAAGCTGTTAGAATGACTGAATCTTAGGAATGAGAAGGTTGGTCAGCAAAAGACTTCTTTCTGTCATAGACAAACCAATAAATATGATGCTATTTTTATGGAGATTGTTAAAATCAGCATTGCAGGACTTGCTAAAATTTAAAACTGAAATTTAAAGAGCAGCACCTTCTCTCATAGACATCTTTAATGATAACATCATGTTCTCTCATAAAATTTACTATTGCATATGATGATAGAATATAAACATACAGAGACAGCAAAGTGAAAAGTATCTTGACTATTTCCTTCTGCTAAACTCAAGGTCATTTACACTTTGAATATCTCAAGGTCATCACCTTAAGATTTCTGTGCTGGTTTATGTGGCAAGAGTAGGGAGTTTCCCTAATAGATATCCAAAAATTCCTGCACTACAGAGGTGCACTTTTAACTAATTGTATTCTTAGCTACAGGATGAGCTTCTTGTTGTTCAGCAGAGGGTAATAAAAGCTTTCCTGGCCAGTGAGTTGTCTGCCAGCCTGGTGTCTTCTGCTCTGGATACCATTTTAAGTCAAGGCAGCAAATGAGCTGTTTCCCAGGGGCTGTGGCCGTAGTTCCACTTAGATGGCTACGATTAGTAAGCCCTTTTGGAAGACATACAATCCATAAAAGAGAACAAAACTTTACACGAAGCTGATGTGGGGAACATAAAGTAACAGCAAAACTGCATGCCCAGTGGCACAGCTGAGAGTAAAAGCACATTGAGGCTGTTTGCTGTGCTCAGGACTTTGTAAGGGCTCTACAGGGGTAATTTAGCTTCATTAGCTTAATAAAACTCAGCAGATTTGTGAGACATTTAAAAATATCAGAAATAATTTGGAAAAAGACTGACTTTGATTTTTAGTACGATTTCCACTAAGGAAACTTTTTCTGTGATAAAGACACCATATTTGATGCACCAGGAAATGTTGTTACAGCTCTGCTGCCTTAGTATCAGGATATACGGTCAATAACTTCATACTGGGACTCCCAGGGGTTCTTTTCCTCAAGATTTACTAAGCCCAGAGATAGTTCAGAAACCCACCTTATCTCAGTGCTAGGATCTTTCTAAGGTAAATTTTTTCTGAAGTACAGACAGAAGACATTCCTTCCTGTCCCTCCTCCCTGTCTATAATCCTCATAAATCTCAGAACGTGTAAATTTACAGCCCAGTGAGTTAGTGCATTTTAGTAGAAACCATGCTAATGAATGATGTCAAATACCTTTGTGAAGATGTCCATAAAACTGCCACAGTGCAGCCCATCAATTTTCACTCACAGCAGTGCAAGCTGAGTGCTGCTGCCCCCCCCAGTCCCATCAGCACAGCTCGCTGCCATCAGCAGGGCTGTGGCAGAGCCTACACAGCAGGAGAAGCTGGCTTTAAACGTGACGGCCTTGACTCTTCTTACAGGGATTTTGAAGGGCCTTTTCCTCAGCTACCTTCAGTTAAATTCATCCTTTTGCATCAGTGAGAGTAAACTGGGATCCAGTCAAATCCTTTCTAAAACATCTTAAGAAACACCTAAGAAAAAAGGAATTGAGAAGAAACGTTCACCCGGTCCAGATCTGTCATGGGGAATAACTAGCTGCCTGTACTTAGGGAAGAAACATAAAATGACGAATGTATGTCTTCTTTTGAAATACAGAGATGACGCTAATGTAGAATGGTGTATTAGAGTGTTAACTTGGGGTGATGCAAAGCAGAACACTTTTGATGTCAGTATAGCTGATGCTGGCACTGCCCTGTAATTTCCATAGCCATAAGGGGCAGACAGAGATAGCTGAAACACTGATGGAATTTGATTGTTTCTCAGCAAACCCAAAAGAACTTACATGACAGGGAGCATGGGGCACTGGAGAGATATTGTTCCACATGTTTTGGTTTAAAGTTGGCCTGATCTCTCAATTACTATCTTTGCACAGGTCTTGCTAACGCAGTGTTTAGCGGCCGGAGCAGCGCGATATTTTACAGAAGCAATGGCAAAATCAGCAGAGACCTCACCAATATCGTCTTTGGCTTTCGAACCAGGGACACTGACGTGATACTGCTGTATGCAGAGAAGGAGCCCGAGTTTGTGATCATCAGCATTCACAACTCCAAGCTACTTTTTCAATTACAAAGTGGCAACAGCTTTTACAGGCTGACCCTTGCTAGTTCAGTGCCTGTGAGTGATGGGAAATGGCATCAGGTGATGTTCTCTATGGTAGAGCCCCTGTCCCAGTCCTCTAGATGGCACATGGATATAGATGGCAAGAAAGACACTGCAACTAGTACAGCTGCTGCAGGAACCCTCAACTTTTTAAGAGAAGAGACAGACATCTATGTGGCTGACAAGGCTTTTGACAGTCTGGATGGACTGAGAGGGTGTATGAGCACCATAGACATCAGTGGCATTTACCTCTCATACTTCCAAAATGCTGACATCCCGACTAAAAAACCACAAGCGGAGCAGTTTCTCAAAATATCTGCAAACCCTGCTCATACTGGCTGTTTGCAGGTAGATGTTTGCAGCTCAGATCCTTGTATGCATGAGGGGATATGTGAAGACTTGTATACTTCCTACCGTTGCATATGTCCTGATGGATGGACTGGCACCCACTGCGCAGTCAACATTGATGAATGCTCTTCAAACCCCTGCATTCATGGAAACTGCACTGATGGGATCACCTCTTATGAGTGCAGTTGTGAACCTGGTTACACAGGGGAAAACTGTGAAGAGGACATAGACAACTGCCTTGGACACCAGTGTGCAAATGGGGCCACTTGCGTTGATGGGATTGATGGATACTCCTGCCTGTGTGCTGCTAACTTCACTGGAAGATTTTGCAGGTACTATAAACAAAGGTAATCCATGTAATTTTGTCAAGTCTCTTCTGAAGGCTTATTACATCGCTGATGTCTCAATTTTAAGCACAGACATTATGCATCTATCTTTCTATCAGTCATGGCTGCAGCATCGATGCATAAGAACTCTGAAGTATAGAAAGCTGTATGGATCAATTAGATGTGGACTGAGGCAGTGAAGAGGTGGCAGCTCAGGCAAAAAGTGATGAGACAAGGGCAGAGGGAACAAGGCACAGCTCTGTTGTTCTGCTGCCAGCATTGGTCTTATGAGCTCCTTGATGAAAGGATTACAAGTTTCCCAGAGCTTGAAAAAATGCATGTTACGTCTTTTTTTAGAAAAAAATATTTAAGGTTTTTTAATCTCTGAAACTATATTTTATCAGAGTAATAGAGCTCTAGAACTATAAATAAAGAAATTCAGGGTTGGTGAGTAAGAGAAAGTAACAATAGAAGGGCTGGTAAAGAAGTGGGTTTTTCCCCCAGTTCACACCATCTTTGCTAGGTGGGTCTTCTTACCTCAGCTTGCTCTCAACCCCAGCTCTCGTGGTGGCTGCAAACACCACACAGCCCACTTTTTCCATCCCTTATGACACTCTTCACATGCCTGTTTCCCAATCATCTCAGATTCTTTTCTGGAAAGGCTGCAGGCTCTTCCCTGGCCTCTCTTCCCTTTCATTGCCCTTCTCTGCACACCATAAACTTCTCCCTTTTAAGCATGCACCACTGCTCTCAGAGAAGGCAAATCCTGTCCAGGTATCACAAACAGCCACATCAGCAATGTAAGTAGAATGACACTAAATCCATCAAATTAAAAAAGTTAAGCAAAACATATTCTGTGAGTCTTAAACCTCAGTTACTGCTGTCACACCTTTGGACAATACCCCTGCCGGTAACAGCATTGCTTCCCTGAGTCAGCTGAGAGAGCACGAGACATCCAGAAACAAGAAAAGTGCAAATAACTGTTGTTGCTTTCTTCTTTACCCAGATATAGGAGATTACCATATACAGTTTGTGGGAACGAAGAGAGAAACCTCACATGTTTCAACTATGGCAACTGCACTGACCTCGGCGGGGAGCTGACATGTGTGTGCCTGCCAGGATTTGTTGGAGAACGGTGAGATGCTTTGCCCTGCAGGTCTTTGTGGAGCAATTCTTCCAAAAGCTGTTCCAAAAGAGTCCAGAGGGTAACAGCCACAGGGGTTTTGCCCTCCTGCAGAAATACAGACAAGGCAGCTGTTTAAATGCAGCAGTTCCTTCCTTGAGTGACTTTGAGGGCTCTGAAGTAAAGTGCTTTTACTTAGACAAAGGTCACAAATGAATGCAGCAAGATTCAGTCCAGTGTAGCACCAGTAACTCCAGTCCAAAATTCATAAAGAGCACTGTACACTTGCTTTTCTATGCCTTTTTTTTTTGTCTTTGGTGACAAATTTTTGTATGACAAGCTAAAATGTTATCCTTTCATAGCTGGGGACACATAAACACACATACCCTGCTCATGTATATAAATTAGCTATGTACACACGAACATGCAAAGCTGTTTCATTTTCACATGTATGTTGTTCTGAGTATACAATCTATTCTATGACAGCGATGGGATGAGACGACATACCTGGTGGTATTGCAGCTCATTACTTTCTTACTGAATGCTGAATATGAGAGCAAAATTATTATTTTCAGAAGAGGTTAAGAAACACTTATTACATGTTGTTGTTTAGTCTGAAACAAAGGGACCCTCCTCACAGTGAAATTTGTATCTTCCCCTAGCATATTGTCGAAATTCACACTTACCAGCTAATAATGATCTCCAAACAGCTCTGGAGCAGGAGGGCTGACAGCCTCAGGGCATTAGCAGCTGTAAAAACGTAGGAAGGCATTGTCCCAGTCACTCTATGGTCTGAACAGGTAAGGGCATCTTTTTGGATATTGAGAGAGGAAATACCATATGTACTCTTAGTGAAACTAACATTACATCAGAGTATAATAGCCCAAAGTTCAGCAGGACCAAACTATGACACAGAGAAGTTTTCAACAAGAGGTTTTCCGTTCCCTCAAATACTTATGAGCCCACTGATTTTGTGGAAACAGTACATGAAGCAATAAAAAGTAGGTGAAATGAAAATTCTCACCCCTTCAGTGCCTGGTGCAGTCGGGCAGACACATTTGTAGTTAACTGCCAGGTTGTCTGTGTACCACCTCACAACGTTCAACAGAGGAAAAAATAAAATAAAATGAAATTTTAAAAAGTAAAAGCATATTCATAGACACTTCTTCACTGCGTATATTTCCTGGGACTTTAAGGTAGAAGGAAATTACTTTTTCCTTCTTCCTTCCCCTGCCAGGCAACTTGCTAACTACAGCTTTGGGAATGAGCGTTCCTTACATCCATCCCTTGGCTGGCAATAATCTCTCTTTTATGGTTCCCAGGATTCTCGTATTGAACACAGCCTTGTACCAAGCAAGCCACACGCTAACTGACTCAGGCAGCGAGGCATTCCTCTCCAGTGTCTAAAGCTGACTATTTGTCCCCTTCTCCTGCAGGCTGACAAACCATAAACCAGTAGTACCTCCATGCTTGGAGGTTTTATTATATCAAATGAGAAAATTTCACCCCTAACTGCAGCTGGAAAGGGAAATGTGAAAATATTACTCTTCATAAAAGGAGATATAGCTGTCTCTTAAAAAAATTATTTCATTCAATTCAGCCTGGGACATTCAAAATTACCTAAAGGGAGTCAGGTTTTTAAGTATTCCTGAAACTCGGCCGAACTCAGGTGCCTGAGTCCCTGGAAGATTTGAGGGGTTGTTGGGTTTTTTTCTATTTGCATAAGTAAGTTCATAGCTATACAATTTTTACACATTGGATAAATACTTTAGCTCTTTGACATATATGAATATAATTTAACATTTAAGAAAGCCACTGAAAAATTTTTAGAGATTAATAAAAGTATTTAATATAAAAAACTTCCCTGATTGAACAAAGCAATTGCCTTATAATTCAAAGGAAGTTTCACACATTCTTCCTCAAGAATAAACCTGCATTTTTATCTGGAAAAATTAGGATTAACTGTTAGCATTATTTGATGAACAGGAGCAGGGAATTAAAAGGGAGCATTTTCAAAGCACAAAATCACCAAATCATTAGTAGCTTTCAGACAATTTTACACATTCCTCATTACCCTTCCATTAGATGCCTTCAAAAATTATGAGAACTCAAATTAACTTTATCATCAGAATTCAATCAAAAACATTTTATGGTACACATTAAGGCTTTTAAAAGCCTGTTCTGCACCATTCTTACCATTTTGGGAGCCCATCTCAGACTGGATAGGAAGTTGTGCTGGGATCTATTGATATTCCAAGTCGAGGGAAAAAATATAAAAGGAAGAAAGAAAGGCAGGTGAGTATTTCCAGGAGCACTCATCTGGGAAAAAACACACATTTGTTTGACTTATATCCAGATTACTGAGCAAGAAAATGTGCTCTCAGCTTTCTGGAACAAGGAAAAGGATAAGCAAGCTGTCAGCAGGTCTTGGACCAGAGTTAACTCTAAAATCATACACAAGCTTTCATTACACCTTGCTAAGCACCATTAACCACAAAACGCTTTACAGAGATGAAATTGGTGCCTAACTATCTGTGTTTGAAAATAATACAGGAAGTTCAGGATTTGAGTGTGGCTAATCAGGTAGTTAATAAAATCATAAACAAGTGTGGAAATATGCCCCAGAGCATCTTCCTGTCCCTCCCCGCAAAAGCTCCTGAATGAAAAAAATGTGCCTGCCTGACGCGTTTGATTCATGATTTCAGAGGCTTAGTATTTGCAGTGTTTCCTCTAGGTGTGAAAAGGACATTGATGAGTGCAGCTCTGACCCGTGTCTGAATGGGGGCCTCTGCCAGAACCTGCTCAACAAGTTCCACTGCCTCTGCGACGTGAACTATGCTGGGGACCGCTGTGAGATAGATGTAAGCGACCTCTCCTTTTTTGTGTCTTTATTGTTGTGGCAGAATCTCTTTCAGCTTCTCTCCTATCTTATTCTACGAATGGACGATGAGCCAGCAGTCGAGTGGGGTGATCAGGAAGACTACTAAGCAGTCTTTAACCTTTTGTCTTTTACTGCAGCAGATGCCTTGACCAAGTAACTTAGCAAAGCAATACAAATACCAGAGTTTTAAAACTTGTTTTATATTTCTTTGAATGGTTTTCTATTAATCACTTAGTTTTAGAACAAATGCTAGCAGATGTTAGAAAGTGTTTCATCCCACCTTCACTGGAGCATTTCACTGCCAGTGGGTGACAGTGGGACACACCAACAGGGAATACATATTAACAAGAACTGTCAGATTTACTGATGGTGGCATTCAAACCCTATTGCAACGAGTGACAAATACCCACAGCCTTGAATAAGGCTTGTTTTACATTAAATCTTAAAGATGGTCACTCACTATCTTCACATCACATACCATGTTCATTGCTGTTTCTTTGGCAGTTAGGTCTCACACCTGTGAAATCGTGTAGGATATTTTTGGATAATTTGATAATGGTTTGGATTAGTAATTGACAACATGCTGAGGAGGCTCCCACATCCATTTGAATTAGTGGCAATCCTGCACGGATGTCACTAATCCTGATCCTCTGCCCCAGCAGCCTGTACATCTCCAGTACATTACACTGGGAGAAAATACAACTGTCTTAACCTTTACCATTGTTCCCTTTTCTAGAAAGGCCCAGTAAGTACCCCAGACTTGGAAATCAGATTTGTTGTTTGTTTAAAGATCTCTACAACTTTATGTGTGTTACTGATTAATAGATGAGTGTCATCAGGCAAAAAATACAGGATTTTTGGAAGCAAGCAAGGTAATTCAGTTGATTGGTTGTTCATGTATTCTTAAAAGAATAAAAATAAGGAACCTGAAAATTATGAACACAGGAGATCTGGCAAAAATAGCAGAATATCTGTGTAGCTGCCTTTGAGAGTGCAGACACAACCAAAATACATTGTTAAATACAAAATAATAGGAAAAAGTGAGGTTTGGGGAGTTTAAAAAATTTTCTAAGGAAAAAAATTATGAACGGTGAAACCATTTATTTGAGCATTCATTATCATATTTGCATAGATTCTGTACTCTTCTTACTCATTTGAATAGTGTCCTTGAGTGAATTCAAAAAAATTAGTGTGTATAAGGCGGTGTTTTATTACTAAGGGAGTGTATAGGTGAGATGGGAAGGTTTTCATTTTGCCCCAGCAAAATATAGCAAAAGCCCCTGTAAGTAGATCAAACCTCTATTTTTTATTTTCCACCTTCCCTAAATGTCCTAAAGTCTGTTGTTTTTCTGAACATTCAGTGCACAATTGCAGCAACATTCCTGTTATTAAAAAGGCTACTCCTATTTTTGGGGGGAGGGAAAAAAATTAAACTTTTTTGCACATTGGTGGGAAAAAATGTGATTCATCCCTGTGCTATGTCACATACAGCTGTTTCAGGCATCTGCCTTAGTATGAAAATTAAGCACAATATATTTACTTATAGTAATTGTATTCAAGGATAATTTCTTTACTGTCTTTATGACATCCAAAAAGTGATTGGGGCAATGTTCTTTTTAATATCTTATTTTAAAAAAAATTATATATATTTGTATACATATAAAAATATTTTAGCAAAAAAACCCTTTCCTCTTTGTAAGCAATCAATAAACACTAGATGGTAATGCATGTTCCAGCACTGGAGATGAAATTAATGTAGCACTTTCAGAAACACAACTGTATATTCTCTCAGATGTAGGGCTTAGTTATCTTCCTTACTGGAAATCACATGGAATACTGGGAATTGTAGGACACTGGCAAAGAGAAAAAAACAAAACCAAAACTACATTTTGGATATTTTTTTTCCCCCAATGAAAAAACCGGTTTTGGAAAATTGCTTTTTACTCCAGACAAAATAGTGGGATCAAGCCTACAAACTTTTGGGTTGCCTTTTTTCTTTTTCTTTCTTTTTTTTTTTAATGAAATAGATTTTTATGTGTGAAATGCTTGCATTTGGATTCAAAATATCAACAAAACAAAATTAAAACATTTGCCTTGTTTCGAGTTAAAATATCCATTTTCTTTCATATGGAGAAATTTAAAACAATAACATATTATGCTGGGAACTTTATTCCAAACTGTAGCTTTCATTTAATCATCGCTAAAAATATTACTCAGTTCAGTATTATTGAAATGAAAAAGGAAAAATTGAAACAGTAACCTGAAATGAAAACTACCATACTTCAGAATGCTAACTAAAGGCAAAGAAATAAGAAATTTTAAAAATTCAACTGAAAAATATCGCTGCTACTAACCAAACTGTTTTTCTTAAACAATTAAAATTGAGAAAATCACAATAAGGTTTGTTTTTGTTTTTTTCTCACTGAATTCACCTTCCACATAAGTAAATTCAACTGTTATGTACTTCATAGAATATACACTACAGGACACATTACATTAAGCAAAAATTTCATCCTAGTATTAATGGTAAAGAAAGGTAGAAAGAATACATGTAATAACAGTGCATCTGACCCATTATAGCTATATGCATAATGTGAAAAACTAAGAACACATTTGTATAGAGATTCCAAAACTCTTTCCATTCAATGCTAGAAACTTGATATGAGTGTGCATACAATATTAAATACAGGGTTTATATGAATTAACAGCAATATGCAAGTTATTAATCTAGACTATATTAGCAGAGTTCACTCTTTTATTGAGTACACTCACCTGTAAATGAATTCTTTCCTTCCTCCAATGCCTTGTCATCATGAAACGTCCCTTGACCTCAGAAATGTTGCTCCTTTCCTCTTTGTACTTCTGTATCCTCAACTACATTGTGCACATGTACATAACTTTCC
This sequence comes from Anabacerthia variegaticeps, assembly GCA_035583185.1. Taxonomy (NCBI): domain Eukaryota; kingdom Metazoa; phylum Chordata; class Aves; order Passeriformes; family Furnariidae; genus Anabacerthia; species Anabacerthia variegaticeps. The sequence goes on along the minus strand of JAWWEW010000006.1, from coordinate 22,644,357 downwards.
TACCTTTATACACAAAATAAACCTTCTGCCTTTGTCTCTTTATGTCTGCTCCTCATTTTCTGCTGCTCACTCTGTTCATTTGCTTTCAGTGTGCCACGTTTTCTGAACACTTGCATTTGACAGGTACACCACACAAAAACTGAGCTCGTCCCAGCGTGTTCTCCAGGAGTGCAGGCACTGCAGGGCCAGGCAGGTGCCTCCCAAAAAGGCTCTCCAGGATGCCAGCTGCAGGGCTGTGTCACCCCCGGGGGGATTACCTCTGCCAGGTAGCTCTTGGGACCTTAAAGAGCAAAACTAAATTAACGAGCACTCAGACCAGCAATTCAGAGGGGAAGGGATTTTATCCCCACGGCTTAAAGCAACTCTTGGCTCTCCCTTAGGTACAGTCAATACTGAGAAAACTGATGGGCATTACAAGGTTTTTGTTCCCCAGTTTTTGATGGGTCATCCCTTTTCACTGAGCTATCACAGCCCATAGGCTGGACCTGTCAAACTCACAGCTCTCCCAACACACAGAGTAGAGAACAGACTTGATATTTTTAGTTGTAAAAGTTTAAAAATAAACAAATTCCAGATTAATTTAAATAATTTTCTTATATATATATTTAAGAGATGCAAGTGTCAGACAACTAAAGGGAAACAGGTATAAAAGCAAACTTTAAAAAATAGCTGGATGAATATTGACAGTAAGCACTAATCTTTTTGCAGATACATCCAATTGCTAAGATTTTTTAGAATTCAAAGTGTTGAAAAGACCATTATTCATGTTTAGTATTATGCCAAGATCTTCATACATTTGCAATGTTGCAATTGTATTGCAAATCTTTTGATAGCTGATTTTTTTTATTTAGAACACAAACTCCCTGTTGAGTTAATGCTTTTGTGAAAATCTCAGTACTCATAAAACAAAAACAAACCAACAAACGAACAAACAGTCCTACCACTTTGGGCATTGAGAAAAGCTTAGGAAACCATCATCTCAGTGGACTCAGAATTACAGGAGGGATACCAAACCTGCAAATGAAAGAAAGCAAAAAAGCAAGGTCATGATTTTTGGAAGTATGGCTTGTGATGCTCACTACTGGTATTCACTGTAATGCATCCCTTTATGATACTATGATTCAAACTGTTTTTCAGATGCCAGACTGTCATTCAGAAAGCTGGGTAATGAGAAGTAACAGTGTTTGGGCTTGAGGCAGAATTAAGATTTCTAAAATGGGGAAAGACAGCAGTGATGGAAGGGAGAGCAAAGGGATTTGCATCAGCTGTGGGATGAATGAAAGCATATTCCTTACTCTATTTGGCAAATACACGAGAGGTATTCCACTGAGAAAGTGCATACAGGGAAACACAGTCTTGCTTTAGTGTCCACCATTCCTACTTCTGGCCCTTACAAAAACAGGCTCTGACTGTCCCTCCTCTGCAGGTACAGTTTGAACACTGCCAGCAGTGTCTTATCACAGCTGTAACTATGAAGAGTCCATGTGTTTGTGTATTTGAAAACATCCCTGATGACGTATGCCAATTTAGATTCTCTTACTCCCAGATTACTGAAGAAACTAGATCCAATCATTTGCTCAGCACGTGACTGCAGCACACTGGTGAATCTAAAAATAGGAAAAAAATACACTTCAATCTAGCAGTGATAAAATAAGGTTTCATTCTTTCCTTACAAATATTTTTTCTGTCCTGGCAGTCAAAAGTTCAGGCAAGAGGGCACTTTACTTGTATCTATTAACTTTCAGCGCTTCAATGTACATATTTATATCTTGAGTTAGTGATTCTCCCCAAAAACAAGAAAACTTTTGTTTGCAGTAAATTATTCAAACTTGCTACTTCAAGAACCACAAAGCCTGGTCCTAAGAACTATAACCTTAAAAAGGCTACAAACCTCCCTTCAACAAATCTTTTTTCTGTGTTACTGAGATTACTATTACTTGAAATAGATCTCCAGAGAGTAAAAAAAACACAGGGTTTTGTTCATTTTACTTTGTGTTTGAAGAGTGCCCTGAGGCCCCATTACATTCGGGAGCACATCCTGCAGCGCTGTGTTCTGCTGGTGCTGGCAAAAGGCACCGACTGGTGAACAGCTCCCTCTGTACTCTGGAATTGTTTCTTGAACATGGCCATCAGCAGCACCTTTGGGACAGCACTTCCTCGCAAAGCACACCCTCTCCTATTGCACCTGTGAATATACATGAGACTTGAAAGTGGTGGTGGATTTCATGTCCCAGAATTGAAGTTCTCCTTAGTTCACAGAGCTGCACCACTGTTGCTTTCACATACTCTTCCAGCTGGTACCAATCCATCCTCCTGGGCACAAGGACAAGCATCATGCACTGGAGGTTAGAATTCACAGTTAATGTCATTAAAAATACACTGATAAGCGTGTAAGGTATGTTCAATATTGAATCTAAATTCAATAAAACTCTCTCAGGCTTCCATAGCACAGACACATGGAATTTTGATTGAATCTGCTCTACAGTGATTAGTTAATGTATTCATTAACTGGAAGGGTTAGTAATATGAACGTAGCAAATGATACTTAATTACAATAATTAATGCCTGGTGATCCATGAATAATGCATTCAGTAGCTATTTACATATTCATGATTATGAGGCTATTAATGGCTAATTATCATTTGACTAAAAGATGTGGACATCAGGAGTGTAACAACTACACAGTTTTGCTCCAGTCTCACTATGGCTTTACCTGCATGCCTTGCTCTGTATACCTCTATCTAGTGCCTTATAGACAGAAATACAAACAGTGTTTTATTTTCAAGACCTATAGAGAAATCTAATAGCAAATACAGTCCTGCAAGTTAGTTTCCACACTGCACCAGTTCTGAGCCAGTACTCCCATCAGTTTCTGTCTTGAGATTGCAAAAAATTGAAAGCACTCTGTTCTCCTTGGCATCAGTATAGATTGATTCTCATCCTGAACTTATGCTCTTTGCTACTACAGATGGTTAGGACACTTTCATACTTCAGAGTCTGTAAATTTGTGAAATTCGCAAAAAAATAGGAAAACTGGAATATTAGGGTAGTAATATTGGAAACACCTTTAAAGGGAACAATTCTGCCCTAGATGGCTGGTGTTTATGCTCCAGACATACATTTCAGCCTTCATGTAAGTAGAGAAGTTGCTAGACCTCCCAAGCTTAGAAAAGACTTTAAGAGCGATAGATGGACAAAAATAAAATGCAAAACTAAAAAAAAACCCCAAATTAATATTGAAATATATTTTAAGGCACTAGGATATTTTTTATTCTTAGCCTAATCCTGAATGCTTAATGTTGACAACACTAGGACAGTAATATTGAGCTGCTACCCTCAGGAGCGTGAGAAAAAGGAAGAAGCAAAGCTGTGCTGCCACCCTGATTTTCAGACAAGCCACTCACCTATGCACCAGCTGAGGAGCCGTGGGTGCCCCAGCTCACTGAGAAGCTTATTCCACCTGTCACAACCTGCAGAGGGTGAGCAGAGGATGTCCCCAAGCGTGGAGGTCAGCTCCAGGTTCTCCTCATGTAGTGTGGCTGAACAACTGATCAGGTCAAGCTACTGGGGAGCATCAGACTGTCTTAGTAAACGAGCACATTTCTATCTCCTGTCTTTTGTCTTTTCCAGAGCTCTTGCAGCCTGTTGAAAAAGACCAGTGTGTATAATATTTTCAACATTAATCCATTTTTCTGAAATTCCCTGTCCTCTTTAGCTGTTCCCACTGCAGTTGAGGTGCTTGCCTCACAATAATAGAATGGAATCAGAGGTATTTAAACCACTCAGGAGCATGTTCTAACATCATACTGAAGCCAGCAGTGATTGAAGACCAGTGAAGACTGAATCCCAGATCAAAGCCAATGCCCTCAGCTTCCAGCACCCGTGGTCAGTGTAGCCAGCCCATGACACATTCCTGCTGGCATTCCTTCCCAAACAGGGAGCAAACCTCGGGATAGCAGAACTATCAACAAGCAGAAGTCAGCTCTCTCCTGTCAGCTTTCCTGACACTCTGACGACCTAGGCAGGGTGCAGACTGGGGAAAGGAAATAAACAGTCTGTAACTTACACCCTGTGAGGCTGCTCCTGGAAGGATAAAGGGTATTTCCTGGTACTATGATTTACTCTCTGTAGTACCTTACTTAGGGAAAACCCTTATCACGGCAACTATTTGGAGAAAAGGACTGTACAGCACAGGTAAATTTATTACAGTGTGATGATAGGCTATTGAGATAATATTATTTCATCAACTGAAGTAAATTGTTACAATTTCTATTAGCCTAGCAGAATCAGCATCACTGAGCTGGGAAAGAGCTGGAGTTTATTTGGTTCCCTGTCATTCGTGTGGTTGTAGATCACCCATCATGGCAGAATCTTTACCAACGACTGTAGGAGCCAGGGAAAGCTCTGCTTTATTCCTGTGCCAGGTCAAATGTGGGGTAAGAAGAAACATCTTTAGATTTGTAAAATGAGCAGCTCTGCTCTGGAAGTCATTGGAAATGTCACAATGCCATTTTTACAGTTGTTTTTCAGAGCAGAACAACGCCTTAATACCCTCTGCTATTTTCTATTAGTCTGTATTCAAAACACGGGATTTAACTAAAACTTCTAAAAGGATATTGCAAGAAACACATTTAATGTGTGTCACAACGTAAGGTACAAAGACATTAGGATGCAAAGGCAATAAGGTTATCTGATGCATCTTAGCTGGGAAAGACAAGAAAGCTCTTCACAAGGCCAGGATTACTGCACGCATCAGTGAAAAGCAGTTGAATATTTAATGTACATGGTAAATATAAGCAGAAAAGGGAGCCCAGATGACATACGACAGCATAACACTCTGCAGTATAGGAATCAGCCCAAGTACACTATTCATATAACACGTTTGGCATTCAGACTAACACATTTTGTCTGTACACCATCCTTTCTGTTGCAATGGCATTGTCTTCCTTTTTCTCACCCTCTGATGTTTTCCCTGTAGACTCACATTCACATCACATGGGCATTTACTTCAGTCATTGCTCACTTTATAACACATTCATGCACTCCATGCGTTGTTCAGATACTAAATTTTATGTCCCTTTTTTCCTCATATGGCTCATGAGACAATGTTCTCTTATCTTTCATCTTTTTTGTTTCTCTCTTCAAATAATACAGCACTAAGGGAAGTTATTCTGAAAAAATTGCTTTAGAACAATTAAATTCTAAATATTAAAAATATACTCTACTTTTACTTTTTTTTTTTTTAAGCAGGAACAAATACTCTTGTCTTCCAGTTGTCTCTGTAGATAAAAAGTAACTCTGATCTCATCCTAAGGACTATCCAAACATGAACAATCATTTTGGAAATTCTGGTATTTCTGACTATTCCTATGATTTAATGCTGAAAGTCTGCATGTTTCCATTTACTTTGCTTCTTAAAATACAACTGATGAGAAAGTTACCTTCCTGCAAGTATTGAAAAAATCTTTTATTTGTAGTTTGGTGTCTGTTTTCCACTGAAAATGCAAACAAAACTATGTTCAGTGGTAATTTTCTTAACTTATTTAAAAAAAAAACAACAAAACAGATTTTTTTAAAAAAATGATTATATAAAAAATATAGATACTGAGTGAAACAAGGCCATAAATCTGTTTTAATTCCATAAATTCCAAGTAGCTAAATTGACCAAAAGTTTTTAAAGAAAAGAAAATTCCAACTTCCCTTTCAAGCTGAAAAACACAGCCTGGGCTTTCACTTGAATACTTAGAAAAGAAAAAGAAACCGGGCTGAAGTTAAGGAGCTTGTAATGGAAATGGTAACTTACCTCACAGCGAGTCTGTGGTGGCAGCAGTACCATGGGATTCAATGTCTGTCCACTGAAACTCTCAGTACCGAAACATGGGTGTGAGGTTTTACAGGGAACTGATCATCAGATTAGGACCAAGGGGGTTTCAGAGGAAGCTCATTAACCAGCATCGCACTAGAAAGAAAAAAAATTACTCTCACTTTAGTAGGATGCCAGATAAAAGGTAATTATGGAGATTTCCCTGGTACAACAGATTATGCACTTCAGAAACTCTGCCCACAGTTATTCAGGTGTCTGGATAGGAACCATGGTCTGTGATTTGAATCACCACTTTATTCAGGCCATGCTAGTGCTATAGCTCCATAATTACGGACCGCTTAGCTCAGCATACTTTTCATAGGGTAGAGTTGATGCCTTGAAAAGTAATCGTGTGCTTAAGATTACTATCAAATGTCCATGAATTGAGATGTTTCCAGATAAAACAAGGCTGTCATGTTAATCTGCCTAAATATCTCTTGACAAACTCTGCTTGTAAAGTATATTCTTCTGCAGACTATTTTTCAGTCCTTGATGTGAGACTCCATTCCTAATAATATCTGGGGAAAAAAATTACACACTTTACTAGGTTTATAGAATATTTTTCCACTAAAAGGAAATAAAAATAATTCCTGCTCCCGAGGCTCTGAAAAATATGTTGATTTCAAAAGATGAAGAACATTTATATGTTTTGATACATAGAGCCATTTAAATGAGGCAGAGCTTGTTATACAAATATCTGAGCTTTCTACCAATCTAACTGCGCAGCAAATACAACAGTCCTTAAATTTATTCAAACAATATCTGGTAGAAAAGATTATTCGCTTTTCAAGAAGAATAAGAGCACTGAAGTAAAAATGTGATAGTGCTGTAATTCAAAGGACAAGAAAATCAGCAGTTTTACAAATCTTTGCAATTATTTAGAGCGAACAGATTTTGCACCACAGCAGACAGATTTGCTTGTTGGTGGTCCCTGTGAAATGCTAGGGTGGGGATTCTGATGACTCCCTCACATTAATAATTTGGGGTCTAATTTATCCATTACAGAAATAAATGGGAATATTTCTCTTTCTATCTGCTGCAGCACTGGTAACACTCACATGCTGTGCTCTTCCTCCCAAAGGGACAGGACCCTCGGCTCTCTCTTTTCCAAGCAGTAATCATTGGCAGGAGAAATTAAAGGTGCAGCTGCTTCCCTGATCACCCTGTAAAAAGAGTTTTCCTCCCCTGTTGACTTTTTGCCAGTTATGCAGCAAAAGGATGCATGGTCTGAACAGTTAGCTTGGCTGACACCTCGGAGCAGCTAATCTGGAATACAAAAAAAAACCCACCAAACCCCCAAAACAAACCAAAACACAAACAAACCAAAACCAACCCCCAAAACCCAGAAAACCCCCAAATCTGCTCCCACTTGAAATCAATGAGAGACCAGAGACCAGGCACTGGGAGGGCCTGGCAACACCACATCTTGTGCATGATTTATTTCAGTTTGTACTCACAAAGCCTAACATTTAGTGCTCTTACCTAAGCTGGCTCTAAGCTCTCAGTGAAATGGCAGTGTAGGCATACAACTCCTCCACAGAGTTTTTATAGGGATGTAACTGTTACCTTTTTTATCCCAAAGCCTACCCTTGTGTGAACTGATCAGTGTGTTGCACATGAGAACCAGGCAAGACATCTGCTGTGTCTCATGGAAAATTCCATTTGGTCCTTTCATATTTTATTGTTTCCTTTAATCAAGCACAAAACTCATTCAGGCCAAAAGAAAATGCTCGGTTTCCATACGTATGAAAACAACACATCCTTCATGGTAGACCTGAACCTACTAGTAAAAAGTTGTGTCTCCTGTCACTTTCTACATGTTTGGAAGTTATCATTCCCATCCTTTCAGTAAGTGATATTGTCAGGGACCCTCAGTGGTTGCTGAGGATCTGTCTGGGGAAGCCAGAGATGAGTCCCAAAACACCCCTCAGTGCTGTCAGTGTTGCCTGTCGTGTCTGGAAACCATCAAAAAAGGTGGTTCTGAAGGAGATCCTGGAGGCACAAAGCGATACTGGGGAAATGAAATTACACAAATGGAAAAATTAAAGTAAAATGAGTTTGTAAAAACCAAACAGATGGGGACAGTACTGAACACCTGGGCTGTATCTTAACACAGTAAGAATAGCTTCATTATTTTAAGTGACTGCTTGTGGCACATCTGCAAGCTACAGAAGTGTTATTATCTTGTTCTTCACTAAAAACTGGACAGAGACAGACCACAATCTATCCCAGGATAATTTAACTACAACATTTTAAAATACTAAAGCATTACTGGTATAACCTGATGTATTGGGGAGATCAAAATTAATCACCTAGTTGAAAACAGGATCAGTTGGCCTCATGGTCAATACATCTTGCCTTGGAGGAACAGAGAGAAATTCAGTGAGCTGAGTCAGCATATTTTTTTCCTATCTCCAAGAAGTATGATCTTCAAGAAAATAGTCTGAAAGTGTAGGCATTCTTCTTAAAAGACATGGACAAGACTGCCATTTCTTCCCAGCACATTAGAGCCTGAAGTACAATGTATTTTCTGTTAGTTATCTTTAGGTGGCAGTAAGGTAAAAGCAAGGAGTAGAAATTTAAGAGAAATCTCTACTGCATTTTTAGAGACCTTTTCCTCACGTACTGTGCTAGCTATGCCATAGACAGAGACTTGCTAAAACACTTGCATCTTAAGAATATATCCAAAAAGTAATTATTAGAGTTGACTTCATCCAGTTTACGCTCAGATGCAAACCTGTTGAATGCCAGCAATATTAATACAATGACTGGATACTACATTAAGTATGCAGTACCTGATCCAAGAATCCCTGAGGACAGTGGTAAGGTTAACAGATAGAGACAAACACATATGATCCTACCAACCAGATGGAAGCACACCAAAAAACTAACCAACCAACCAAAAAACCAAAAAATAACACCACGAGAAAAAATAACTCCACCAATAAATGACAGGCCTAAAATAAGTTTAAACAGGGTCTCAATGAATAATTATTAACATGGAAGTTCATAATTTTTTTTTATCTACACTTTTCCTGTATGCATCTCTAACAAAGTCTTTCCTGAAGCGAAACCTTAGTAATGTTGTCTCTAACCAACTTCCTACTAGGAAAAAAAAAAGCCAATAGGATAAAAACACACTCATTTTTTATCAAGGAATATAATTAGCTAAGTAACGTGACAGTGTCACGTAGTGTGCTAAGGCAAGTATTCCGTAGCCAATAAAGGTCTAATTTATACCATTAATATTTACAGTTGGAAGCAGGAGATGGCTGCAATCGAAGTGCTGCACCCAGCAAAGGCTAGATGCTGACTCGATACCTTGCTGTCTGACAGTGTGAAACAGTCAAATAGCTACTTACTTCATCACTACTTGACAGCATAATATTAATGCTAGGCAGCAGCACATGGCTGTGTTGCAGGAGCTTAGCACCAAATACAGAGAAGACTTTCATGGAACAGTTTTGAGATTGTGGGCTTCGCTTTCTGGCAGAGAAGTAGGGATGGAAAGTGTCTGGCAGTTACAAAATTGGACAGGAATCATAATGATCTCTGCTATATCATACACTGCTGACCCACCCGGTACACATTATAGAGACAGACAGAGCAGTTTCTTATTCCCACAGAAAGAGGAAGGAGACAGGGCTGTTTCAGCACAGGCTGTACCTGTGCAAGAGAACCAGACCCTGCTACACTTTGTCACAGCCAGAAACCACAGCCCACAGAAGATGGCTGAACCTGTACATGGTACTCATCTTTGATGGGTACTTGGTGCTGTTCTCAGAGATCTGATTACAGAACTAAAAAAAAAATCTGCCTCTAACATCACTAATTAGAAAGAGATCTTTAAGCTCAACTGTTGCGTGCTGAAAAGTGGAGTTCTGAGCAATTCCAGGTTGTATACCATTCAGTTTGTGAAAACTTTATTAAAGTTAATTGAGATTAATAATTCAGAACACAAGAGAATAATGCCTGGTGAAAACAATGCATGTGGAACCATCAGTGAGGAAAGCCAACATGTAGGTGTTCACTCGGACTTTGCGCTCCCAGAATGCAAACCTCTCAGCAAAACTTCTTCCCCCCGACTCCACTTACACAGAAAAAAAATTGGAATGTAGAATGACAGATAAAATTTACAGGTAAAATTCAGAAAAGCGAATGTTTGCAGCACGAATGGTTTAGTTGCCCCCTGGACTTAGCTGCTGATACCCTACATTATCATTTCCTGCTCTGTTCTCTTATCCAAATGCTGTCATTCCCATCAGCCCCATCTTGAGTATCAGGACATCATCCTCCACATGCTGGTCTGATGAGCACCTATGGAAGCAATTAAGAAAGCAGTTCTGAACCCCATTCTTCTATCCCATCATTTTTAACTATTTTACTCTGCCTACTGAACCTTTCTTCACTACTTCTTCAAGGCTGTAGCATCTAGTTTTAGTCTTTTCCTGCTTTTGGGTTTAATCTACTGACCCCTCACACCCACTTCACTCTTCCATGACAACAGGATCGGACTTCCTCAAAAGGCCACTGCTGTGTGTTCTTCCAAATCCCTCTTCAGGAGTCATTTCTACTGTGGCAGCTACAGGGATGCAGTAAACTCAGCTCGGCTACACACAGGGCAATGACAGACAGTTACTGGGTTTAGTGATAGTCTTTTGAGTTTAAATATCATCCATTCCTTCCTGCAAGATGCTTGCCTGATAAGGCTTTTATCCACCACGAAGATTTACTCATATAGAATCTGCTGTCTCAAAGCTGTAAAGCAGTTATCCCCTGTGGAGAAATACCACCTGATGCACTGCGCTGTCAGCCATGTACAAAAATAATTCTATATGATGCCCCAAAGCATTTCCCAAACTGGAAAGGGATGTTGCACCCCAGAGACTGACACCTTTACTAAAACATTTGTCTAGTCTGTGATATAGCAGCTATGGGACAAACTCCTCCTCAGCATGGTTTGCCTGGATTTGCACCAGCTATAGATTTTCCCTCTTATCCTTTCAGATTGCAGCAGATGGTGAAGTTTCTACACCAGAGGCTGTCGACAGAATTTTAAAAGACATCTCATAACAACACATTTGAGCTGCACATTTAATCTGTGCTGCACCACCAAGATGATCTTAAAAAGAGCCAGAAATTTAGCACTGGCAGTTACTGCAGAAGCACCATCAAGGAGCCTCCTCAAAGCCCACAGCTTAATGAGAGCTGACCTCCCAAACTACCACCCAAATCACTTCTCTCTGTGTAACCAACACTCTGCTGTCTATGAGAAAGGGCATTTAATACTCTGTCCTGGGAGATACCGATACAGCAAAATACTTGATGGAGATTTTGAGGGGCTACATATGCACTTCTGTCTCTTTTGGGTCCATGGCTGAGCTCATGTACAGTACAGTGGCCAAAACCAGAAACATTACTCCTTCTGCCTAAGAACGACCATTCCAGACATATTAAATACTACAGTTTTCATAACTGGAGCACTTTCATGAAACAGTTAATACAATTCAAACATCAATACTACAAGCAGTTAAATAAATTACAGTCACTGTATGTAGCCTGTTCTTTCAAGACTAATTCCTAAAAGTGAGCTTCAGACTTGGAAAAGCTATTTGGCCAAAAGGCTAATAGTATCACTAAAAGGCCACCTGAGCCAAACATTACTGCATGTACTAGCATTGCGGAGGGGGCAAATTGTCTTGATTTAAACACAGCACTATTTAAAGTGATCTAGGAATGGTCCTGGAATCTAATGTCTGGAGCACGAGGGCTGGGTATGATACTCTGACTGGAAGATCAAGACTAATGTGAACACACATGTTTAACCAAAGTCTGCTTTACAATTTAGTTGCAACACTTCAGAGAGCTCAGTCTCCAATCTCCAATTTTTTGCTCAGCTATAATTAGAACAAACTTCCTCGTTAACTTCTGTAGTGTCACAACACTGCAGCTTCACGTGCCAGGAGGGAGACTGTCAGAATTTCTTAATGAGGTACTTTCCTTGCAAGCCCAGCTAAATCCAGACTTCAATCATCTCCATCTTCTTCATTTTCTCACAGAACACCAGACATGTAATTCTTCCTTGATAGCAAAGATTGCATTTTTCTGATCTATAACTGGTCAAGCCAGATGATCAATTTATCATTATAGCAGCTAGCATGAATTCTCTCTACACTTTTGCTTTGATTTCAAGAACTGTCAGAAAATTAAAAGTTGACATTTTCCAGAAAGAAATCAATTAAAATTGTCACGTCAACTAAGACAAACTATTCAAACTACGTTTTATAAAAAAAACCCCTATACTAGATAGAGGTCGTAGTGAATGTAATTTCTTCGGAGACTTTTTAAGAAAATATTCAGACAATAACCCACAGAAAATAGAGACATCATAATTAAAAAAAAAAAGTTACTTACAGTCTTTTCTTTCTCACGGTGAACTGCCTATATGTATTATACTGTGGATATTCTGCACAGATCAGAAGTAGTCACCTAAGTTTTATCTTCAGCAACATCCATATGGGCATGTGTAGGACTTGGGGTCTCATTCAGGCCCTCCAGCAATGGGACTGCATTTTCCTGCAGATATCAGGAAAATGACTCAGAAGTTGGTGGTAGAAACAGCAACAAAGGAATTTCAAAGTTATCTACAACTCTTTATGCCATACAGAAAGATTTTCAGAGGACTACAGAGGTAGATGAGGGACAACAGCACAAGCAGAGCAGCTACCTTTTACAGATGATGTGAGGGAGAGCAATAGGTAACGGCTCGTGAAGGTGAAAAAAGAAAAATCACAGAAAAAGGGACTTCATGTGCCACTCAATTAACGTGCTTTTAGAAGAACAAAGTCAATCTATAGATTTATGGCCCCTTTACTGCTGTTGAAAATAAACTGTAGTCTTACAGGCCGGGGTTATCAATGCATCTCATAATAACAGATTTGTATGTGACTGACTGGATTTCTTCCTGAACTACCCAGATTCTCATATGAGTTCAGCCTTTAACTGAAAAAAATTTCTGATAAGATGGCAGTAAATCCTCTATGAAATAAACTCTATGCGCTTTTTAATCAAGTAAATGGCTTTTCTTTGGCTGCTCACTATTACCCCTATATGCCCCCAAACCTTTCAAAGAAACTCTGACATGGATTAGGACCACTCAAGCCAATTGGCCCTCATTACTGTAGCAAATGGTTTTGATTTGAGGGCAGTAAATCTGGATGGCATGAATCAGATGTTCTTACTGTGAATGAAGTGATAACCTTGTGAGTGGTGTCAGGACTCGGGATCCAGAGACTTTGCCAGCGAAAGCTCCGGTGCACACGAGCAGCTGCAGAATTCCCAGAAAGCCCTGCATGTGGCAGAGAAGGAAATTCTCCAGGGTTTGTCAATCCCTGTATTTTAAAGCTGGTGTTGATGTCTCTGTCTTGCAAGGAATCCAGAATCAGGCACAGTTCTATGCGAGTGCTGAAATGGAGGCTGGTTGATTCTTAAAGCCCAGCAGCGAGGGTGCTGCTGGTGCTTTCAGAGCACACCATGCCTTTCACATCCCACAGACACATCCAAAACCCACTTTCCCACGCAAAGCTCGTGCCCATGCAGCAGTGTCCCCAAGAAGCATGTCCTGCCTCTCTCGTATCTACAGGGATTTCTCCACCAGCACCACAGCTCGCTCTTCTCTTTGCCTGATCTGGCTCAGCCTTGGTCTCTGTGGCCTTGCTTCCCATCCCTGTAATGACACAAAGCAGGATTAGATCAGCTAAGCCATGCTGATGTAAAACACACAGGAGCAAGAGGCCCTGTGTGTTCGGCTGGCTTCCTCTGTGTGCTGTTCCACTTGCCTTTGACACTTGGCACACATGGAAACATTCATACATAGCAAATCCCTAATGTTCCCTCTTATAAAATAACCATTTGGGAGATGGCTTGTTTAAAGATAAGCATACGTATACTGGATTGATAAATGCCTCTGAGCTTTGACTTGTGAACTGGGCCCTCCTTATCCAAACTGTTAATCTACTAAGCAAATCAAGGGACCAAAGTGTAACAATAAATCTATTTCAATAACCAAACAAAAAGCAAAACCCAACCCTACAATGAAGTTTCACTCTATACGATGATTTATTTTATCTAATCTAAATATTTCAAATATTTTAAATTTAATAATTAAAATAACCCTAAAATAATTAATCAGTTTTCAAATGAAACCAATTAAAAGCTAAAAGGTTTGACTTTAAAACAGGACAAAGACTTTTTCCTGCATTTCTTCCTGTCGTTGCAGATGAAGCTATTCTCTACATGAACACTAAATGCAATAACATTTCTTCTTTTAAATTTAGCCAAAATAAATTTGTCTTGCTCCAACTGACATCCAAAGACACACAAATAGAACATGCTACATAAAATAACTTAGTGAGAAGCAGATAGACCTTTTAATGTTAACAGACTTCATTTCGTTGGTATTACCATGGTGCATGATGTTATCGTGCCATCAGCATCCATTGCCACTAAGGATACAACTTCTACTGACAGCTCCTCTGTATTAGGGGGCAGGGGAACTCTCACCACTCTTCCGTCATCAACATTAAACAGGCTTGTAAGATAATTCAGGTTGGAAGAGCCCTCAGAAGATCTTGCAGTCCAGCCTCCTGCTCAAACTGCAATGAGAATCTCTAAGGTATTGCCCAGTCAGTTAATTAACCCTCCTTCATTTGCCCTACATATATTTAATTATTCATAAGCAGTGCTGAAGTTACATTCAGAAATAGCTGTGATCACCATGTGGTATTTATTAGCAAGAATTCTTTCTGAAAGGCTATCACAGTGTTTGGGGGTCTCATAGGCTTCCTTGACAACAAAGGGTTTCAGAAAAAAAATTCAGTAACTTGTTTCTCTTCACAGACTTCCAGCTGTCTCGTGCCTTTATTTTACAGTTTGCCTTGCTCTGTTCTTTCCTGAGCTTTCCCCTTCCGCTTTTGTAGCTCTAGGCCACAGAACACCTGTCGTGTGGGTCTCTGCCACAGCTTTGTGATAAAGACACCAAAAAAACGTATCCTGCCATCTCCCAAGCAGTCAGTTCAACAACCAGTAGATGTGGGGAAGGGAGAAGCAGCCTGTGTGATCCATCAACGGGTAAAGCAACAGGCAAGGACTTACCAGAAAAGCCTGAAGGAGTGATATGGGACCTTTAATTTCAAACCTCATTTTTAAAACCCACTCGCTACCATTATGCAAAGTACATGGTAGGGTCAGTGACAAGAACTCTTTTTTCCACTGTCTCAGCAGCACTATGTTTCTAAAATGCTGCTCCATCCTCTCATTTTGGGGTTCACCAGTTACAGTCCAGTGTATCATCATCACCAAATATGCAACGAACAGACACTGAGGTGACGGGGGACAGAACTTTTCAGATATTTTTTTCCAGATCAGCCAGCTGATTTTCCAAATTAATTTAACTGTTGAGCCATTAATTACTAAAGAAGCAGTTGATTTTGATGTGACCAGACTGCAGAGCCTTCTGGCAACTCTTGTTACCAGTTCAGTGCAACTGCTGAGGGGGCAACCTATATGGTAGCTTTAGCAGTGAGCTGTGGGTTGATAAACCCGGGGACAGCACTTGAACAGTGGGGGTTTTTTGATGAATAGATTCCACCTAAAAAGATGAATTAAAAGCCCTTTTTTTCATATTTATAAATTAGAGGCAACATAAACACAGAAATAAAGTTAATTTATATCCTTGCTCATGGTAAAAACCCCCGGCTGTCTAGATATTAATCAGTGGAGTAACTTCTTTTACATACTGGCTCAGGATGGGTAAGGTTTCTGTAATAAATAACTATTGAAAAACGAAAAAGAGTCCTGTTATGATGATTTTAAATTGAGAATGAAGTTTAGATATGTGACTATATTTTAACAAGTTACAAGCTTTTTTCCCTCCCCAATTTTTTGCATAAAATTTTTCATTAAGAAATCAAATTAATTTGAAGGATACCATAAATGAAAACATCTCCATAAATACAGACATGCTTACAACAGGAATGGAAATAGCACAGACTGGAAAATAGGAAATAAGTTCAGAAATTTCCCATACCAGAGACAAGAAGATACCATCCATTTGCCTAGGTAGTGAATTTCTTTCACAAATATCCTTTTCAACCCTAGGATCAGAGTTGGACTATCTCAGTCCACAGTTTCCCAGAGCAGATAATGAAAATACACGACATCTTCTGAAAACAAAAAATTCGATTAAAAATTTGCAGCCCTCTGAGAAAAGAAGAGTCACAGTCTAAAAGAGTACGGAGCAAAACTAAGATCTCAAATAGATCTGTAACACCATCTAAAGATGAAATTACTTCTCAATCCAATCCAATTTAATAGACCAACATGCCTCATGCCACCTTGTTTTACAGTTGGATTCATATGGTCTGTCACCTGCACTAGATTATTTCTATTGGGAAAAATGTTTTTTAAATAATAGGGATGATATATTTAGCTATCAAGGACAGAGGAATATATCCTAGTCGATCATGTATCCCCTAAAGAGAATCCCTGAGCCAAACTTGCTTTTACTATCATAGTGGGACCTTTTACATCAGTGTGGAGTTGGAGAGAGGAAAAAAGAGGAAGGATTGTTTTAACATTTTCCCCTCTGGCATTGTTGATCTCCAGCAAAGGCACAGCCCCAGCGATGTACACACAGCAGCAGCACCCACTTACAGAGCATCCGTCACTGAATGCAGGATCTCCGGACTGTAATTGCCCTTCCTTAGAAATTACGAGTAAGCAGGTCACTAAAATATCCCATAATACGGAGCATCTAACTGGGAAATGGGCTTTGACCTGCTGTTTTCTGTTTCTAAATATTTGGGGATTTGAACGTTCAGCCTCCAGCACACATTCATCTCGGGCAGTTCAGCTGTCACTCGTAATATAAATCAAAGGATGATGGGTGGCAGAATCTGCCCAGAAGTTCAATTCCTGCTAGGGTCATTCTGTCCATAGTGACCACTTTTCCACACTAACCACATCACTTCATTGGCTCACCTCACCACAAGAATTTTTTACACATGAAAGCATATACATAAATGTGTATAAAATGTTCATCTACCAGCTATAAAATTTATCTGGTCTAAAGCTTTTCAACTGCCAGATTTTTTTATGTGCACTATGCCTTCTGACATTATTACAGTTCCCACTGCCACATGAAAAGTAAAAAATGAAAAATAAAAAAATCAGATCATCCTTACATTCAACCTGTACTGTGCTGCTTGTGTTTCTGTAGATGAAGCTATGAAGCCTGTAGGTGGAAGAAAAGTTGGATGAGTATTTTAAAACATATTTGTGTAAATATCCTGATTCATTTCTCATGCAATAGATTCCAGTTGCACTCTTGTGCAACCTTTCTACACCTATAGCATGCAAACAAGCTGGTAGAAAAGTTTACAGGCAGGAATGCCTGTAGAAATAGTACATTTTACAAAAATACTAAACGTAGGCAAATTTTTTATATATAATCTATACATATAAAGTATATATAATCTATGCTTTTGTACACCCATATATAAATATTCACAAACTTGACTCCTCCAGCAAGAGAAGCAGAAATGTAACTGAATATATATCCAGTCAAATCATCTGATGTTTAACTTGCAGTAGCAAAGACCAGCAATAACATGTTCACAACCAAACCTGGGATAATGAATTATTCTTGAAGTGATTAAACAAATAATTGCTGAATTACTATTACGTCCGCAGACATATTAACTTACAAGTTATTTTAAAGGTAAAGGAAGCTGTCAAAAGAAACAGGTCAATGCATGAAATTCATCCAGCTCTGCCTTGAATATTAAACATCCAGCCCTGTGTGCGTAATTTTCTGGAGTCCAAAGAACAAAACCTGGAGGGGCTAATGTATTTCTCTACGAATAAATGGTGCCTTTTGGTACCATAAATGGTAGCTTGTATATACAAAGCCCTATCCATAGGGTGGGTTTCATTTTCCTTCCATGGTAGCTCAAGTGTGTCCCAGTATTCTCTTGACGGAAATTATATTGCAATTATTTCAATCCTTCCAGTTGACAACTGCCTTGATCTCGAACATATTCATCTCCATTGGCTCAGTAACGCTGGCCTTGTTATTGATCCTCTTCTTGGCAGCTGTGGTTTCAGTGACCACTGCCAATAAACGGGCAACTCAAGGGACCTACAGCCCCAGCCGGCAGGAGAAGGAGGGATCCCGGGTGGAGATGTGGAACATGGTGCAGCCACCGCCAATGGAAAGACTTATTTAGAAGAGAGCAGAAGCATTCCTCCATCCTGGAAGCTGGCTGAAAGGGACAGTGAACATATATTATATATATTAATTTCCACTCTGGTATCAGGAATGCTCTTTATAAATATTACAATGACTTTGTGCTTTCAATGTTTTCCTTTTAAGTTCAATAACATGAAAATTCTTTTAGCCTTTAAGTGAACCAATGACATTTATCATTGCTTTGGACCAACCTGTCCAAGGACAATTTTTATTTGCACTGGAAACTGCAGCCTTGATAATCAGCAGTAGGCATTACAGACAGTAATGGCTCCTGGGATACCTGTAAGTGCCTGTCTAGGACACAACACGGATGGCAGCTTCTCATTTGTGCTCTCCTCTGACTGCCCAGCAATCACTGCTGCAGAAGACTACGAAGACAAATCAACTAAGCCTGTACAATAAAGACACTGTAATTCTGTTATCAAAGTGTTTACTACTAGAGCTGTGTCTCAGCACATCCATTTTCATCTGTTAATCAGGGATTAAATGGAAGCTGTGCGAACGTTCTCCAAAATAAATGCTTCAAATTTAATTGTTTTTCTTTCCTCCAGTTCTTTCGTTTTTACCTGCCACTCCCTCCACCTTCTACTGAAATGAAGGTGAAATGTATTTCGGTTTCCACAAAAGCACATATTTCTCTGAGTATAAATGACTGTGTCCTAAAATATCCAGTGGGCACAACATGACCTCTTAGGAGACATGAAATCTAAACATCCTAAATAAATTGTGTGCATCCACACTACTGCCTTCCTCCCATCACAATATTACCTGATGGTCCCGTTTAGAAAATTATTGCTTCTCACATTGCAAACATACATTGGCTGCTAAAAAGCACACTCAGAAATATTTTCCAAAGCTCATGGAAAATATCAGGAAAGTGACAAAAGTAGCCTACAGGTAAAACACTGCCTTGAAAATAATTACAACAAATTTGGTGCTTCTCCCGGCCCCCAGTCTTCTCGTATGGTCATGGGAAAATAAATTTTTATGTCTCAATTTTCCTCTTTTAAAACAGAGATAATCCCATTTAACTACCTCATAAACCTCAGCACCACAAGGGTTGCTTTGTCAAAAAAGAAAGAAATGCATAAAATGTAACGGGAGAAGCTTGGAAGCTTGTAATGGGATAGACATTTATATAGATGTAATGTAAGTTACAAGACGTAATGGAATGAAATAGACAGTTGATGCGAAGGAGTCTTGTGATGAAATAGACATTTGAAAATATAAGTTAATGGTTGGACTCAATTGTCTTAGAAGTGTTTTCCAGCCTTAACAATGGTACCAAAAATACGTGCCAAAAGCACATCCAGGTCAAAGGGGGCTTTGGAATGTAGAGGCAAATTTTAGCCATAACTCAGGCAGTTATTTTTCAGACATAGTCAAGAAATTAAAGCATAAACATTGCTCCCACACAAACTGAACCAATAATAAAGAGGCAGCAGAGTGGAAAGTCCACAATGGCATTTCCTTCTTTCTGCACTTCAGCTTACATGTTCCTGCAGTTGTGAAACATCCCATATAAACACATCAAACCCCAGATGATTATTCCAGGAGTTGCATAATAGAGTATGCACATTCAGTATCCCAGAGTTTAACTCATCTTTTTAATTAAGGATCAATTCATAATTCATTTTGAATGAGCCCCTTAAGGGATTACTGAAGATCAATGCCACTCACATTTATTTTTGTATTAGATGAATATCAGTAACTATGATAGTAAGCACATTCAGGATTTCTTGCAGTCCTCACCAATCTCTTTCAAAACAAGGCTCTACAGAAAATGTGAGTAGCTGGTTGGATTCAAGCCGAGTGAGAAGAGCAGAACGTAGTCATAGCAAAAATGCACAACAGATTTTATTTGAGCCCAATTTACAGCTTTACTACTGAAGCTTATTATTTTAAATGTAATTGCTGTTGTACAGCTGCAGTCTAAATTCAGAGAGTTCAAAATGACATCTAAGAATGGAAAAATAAGTTATTAAAATTATCATGAGATAGCAGAAATTCAGGGTAGATCTTTTCAAAACATAGCTTGATGTAATTACAGATGCAGTAGGTTTTAATTGAAACTTTTGATTTAGCCTAGCTTTTGCCCTATGAAACACTGCTGAGGCATAATAACAAATGACAAAGTTAGTTCAGTGTGATCCTTTCTAGAAAGACAAAAGTGTTGGCAAAAAGGAAGACATTAACTCAAAGAGTGTACAGTTTGAGGCAGAAAATACTAAGCAAAGGAGACAGCAAAAACCGCATGTGAGGATGAGAGACCACAAGTGAAGCAGGAGTGATTTCTGTGGGCTCTTACCTCACACAAAAAAGCTGTGAGAGACGCAAAGGCAAGGCCAACTCTGCCCAGAAAGGGGCCAAGTGGGCAGAGACATGGGAAGCTGTGGTAACAAGAGGGCAAGCAGTAAGTGAGTGGAGAAGTGGAGATGTAAGCCTGCAGGCTGGGAAGAGCTTGGGGACAGGAAGCTCAACACCAGGGCAAATCTAGAAGCATGAATTAGGCAAAAGTAGCAGAAGCAGCATTGGACTAGTGAAGCGGATACAAAGAAAATGCTTTCACAAAGCTGCTTTATGTTCTTGTTATTCTGGGCAGTGAGTCAAAGGAGAAATAGAATTGAGATAGATTTCAAGGAACAGCAGAGATGGAGAAAGAAAACCAGAAATTAAGTAATATCAGAAATAGCAGTAAAATAATTATAATAAAAACCTAACTTTGAAGTTGGCCCTTCTTTGAGCAGGAAGTTGAGCTAGATGACATCGGCAGGTCCCTTCCAGGCTAAATTATTTTCTGATTCAAAGAAACAGGACAAAAGAGAGAAGGCAGCTGAAGATGGAGGCAGTCTGCATGGAGCATTACCTTGAAGGAAAGCATTATTGTTCACAGGGAAAGATAGAGCAAGAATAAGGAAGTGGATAGAGAACAAATCCGCTCTTCTTGGTGGTTTGACTTTCTGGATGAAATTTTAGAGACAGTAGAAAAACAGTCTGTGCAGAGGTAATAAATATTCCAGAAAGTGTTGCCACAGAAAGAATCTATAGGGCTGAGCAAGATACCTGGGAACACGTACAGAGGAAGGAAGAGGCAGAGCAGATGAAAGCCTGAAGACTTTTTACACAGACCAAAGAGAGTTCTGGAGGAATATGCTCCTAGAGAATTAAAAAGACACCCATAAAAGCACAACAAAGGGAAAAATCTCACAGCGAAATACGAGTGTGGTTCGTAAAAGGTAAGTCAAGGAGACAGAAGGCAGGGGAAAAACCTTTAAACTAAGATTAGAGTAAGTTGTGATTGCTGTCAGTCTCGGTGGAGAGGAAGTGATAAAAATAAGAGTGGTGGAAATTCACAGAAAAATGAGAGACGAAAAGGAAACAAAAGCGAATGGCACTTGAGGGCGGTGGAGGCAGAAGCTGGACTGCAGCAAAGGTTAGGCTGGACTTTCATAGCAGTGAAACCATAGGAAAGGGGGGGAGGATGATGGTGAGCTAGGAATGAGAGTTACCTACTGAAGCAGATCCGTGTAAGAGAACTTGGAGCATGTTTTACTTCAGATAGGGATTAAAATGCGAAATATTCAAAACTCTATTTATGATCTTATATGAAACAAACAAGAAAAGGCCTAGAAGGCAACCAATGTCAGTTCCAAATAAAAACGTAATTTTGAAATATTTTATCTATTTCACTCCAAGGCTTCAAGTAAAATAAATTATTTATGATCACTTGCAACCATCCCTGAAAGAAAAATTGCCCAATGTACTCCCAAACTTTACACATTTAAATTTTCTATTCATGTCTAATAGCCTTCTACAAAGAGAGGGTGTTACGTTAGAGCACACGATCTGCTCTGCACCAAATCCCTCTGAAAATATTCAGAAGCAGGGGAAGGATGAAACAACTTACCCCCCCTCTCACGGTGTACCCTCTTTTCCCTTGGCAAAAGGTGACATCCAGCCTGTGAAACAGTGAGCAGTACCTTGTATTACATGCCTTCACTATTTTATGTAAAATTAACTTCTCTATATGTACATGGTATGTTTATAGTTCAGATGCTGTATTCATATTACTATTTTGCTGTGTACAGGATTAAAATGACCAATAAATATTATATCAAGCCACATGAAGGCTGTATTTTTTTGCTTCATGGGATTATTTCATCGTGCAATTACAAAGGAAATTATCCCCAGGCCAGAACTATATTTACAGTTTAAAAAGTCAAATTTTCATTTGGAATCAAGTGATCAAGAAACGTTTTCTGCACTTGGAAAATGAGATCAACATGCTTTGCGGTGTGGTCAGAGCTGCCAGCCTCAGCATTGCACTCTGCACCATCCTCTGCCTACATCCACACTGACTGACTGCCCTGTGCCCAAAAAGGGAGGTTTTAGTGCCAGGTCCCAAAGTGGCACAAATCAATACAACTTCACAGAACTAATTTATACAAGCTGAGAAGCACATGCTCTGTTTTTGAGATTACTGTTGTCTTTCCAGCACTGTGGGTGAGTGCAGGCAGAAAAACGGCAGAGCTGTAAGAATTTTCTTCACTTAAGTCCCATTTTCATGGGGGGGTTTTCTGCTCACTGCAAAAGTCTCTCTGTTACTTTTCAATAAAGATCAACAATGTCAGACACCACAAGTCCTTCTACCCTAAAGGCATTAAGTAATCACTGAAAGGGCTCCCTCAGCCCAGTCCAGCCATCCTGGTGCTTGCAGTTGCATTGCAAGCTCCCCTGCAGCCTGGCTGCCACGGCCACATCCCAGGGCACCTCCAGGTAAGACACTCTCCCTTCCCAGGCCTCCCCAGCTCACATGTCCTGGCCCTGGAGGAAGTGAGAAAGCACCTGGCCCATCCTTCTTTCAGGGCAATGAGAAGCTAAGCCACAATTTATTGCCATTGTCTACATCTGAAATCTGGCTAGTGATTATTGTTCAAACAGATGCTAATTAATAATAAACATCATCCAGGTTGTAGTATTAAATAAAGAACACAGTAAACTCACTTTTTAAAATGGCCATAATAAATGCATCCTGCAGCACAAAGCTTGTGTCCAGATAAGCGACAGCAAAATCTTTTTCCCAGCCCAAAATTTCTGCAGCATGTTTTATTTAACATAAGCCCCCAGTCTCACTGAAGGACAAACCTTACATGAGTAATGTCACATAACATCAGGAATCATGGATCAGAGGACTTTGGCCAAGTTCTTTTTCCCGTGCTATTCAATCACCTCTCAGCTAAAGAAAACTGACACCTCTGAAAATAATTCAAAAAAAGAGCATCAGATTAGGCATTGTAACTCAATAAGTTGAACAGCGAATAGCTGACAACACTAGAATTTTGCCTATTGCAAAATGTCACAGTTGAATGAATGGATGGGGCTTTCATGCCCCACTGAAGCATGCACAGGCTTCAAACTACTGGCATGTGTCAAGATGCTGCAAAACCTAACATTTATAAAAGATACATCTGGTGTGCATTTATTGGGAGCAGAGTGAGGTCTTGTTTAAATTGCACACATGAATTTGATGTGGAAAGCAGGAGATACCCCATGCCTCACAGTAAAAGCATGTTTTAACCTAAACTCCTCCATCTATAATGCATGTCATGAGGTGTGAAGACCTCTTGCACAGTGAAAAGCCAGAGCATAAATTATGAATCAAGGCACAGGTGGAGTCCTGAAGGCCAGGCAGAGTTCTCAGTTCAGTGGTGATTTTTCTGGGTTTATGTTCTTTCAAATGATACTTATTGGATAAAAATATATTGGAGATTTTATATTGCAGCCAATTAGAGCAACTTTGTTGTATTCTGACTTGGTTTCACAAAAGTTGCTTTTAATTTCGGTTTTTATCAAGCCATGATTTTTCTGTTCCCAAAATCACTTGACAAAGCAATTACATTCATGAGCAATTCATCTAACATTGTCAAAATACAGCAAGGCAGACATGTTCAAACCATGGCTTTAAATCATCTTTCTTGATCAGAGCAAAACTACACAGGCCTTCATCTGGTTCCACGCGCTTCATGGCACTGTTTGAACCATGCCATTTTGCTCAGCTCAATATTGTGTGTGACCTTTCAGATTTCACCTGTAGTTCCAGCAAAAGCGCAATTTCCACTGGCATGTATTGTAATAACTAGCGCTGACAAAAATGTGTGTTTCCAATTTAAACCCACTTAGCTTCACTTGGCACCTGCATTAAAACTACTTGGCAGCACAAATTCCGAAGGGGTGACAGCGGCAGAGCAGGCTCTGCCCAGCAATCCTGACTCGATGTGACCGCTCAGGCCACCAGCCTTTGTCACCTGCACGAGCAGCCACTTGCACTGCAGCGTGTTTGCCATGCCCAGGCAGTCCCAGTGCAGGGCAGCCTCAGGTTACAGGGTTGCTTTCTGTCCCACAAAATAAACAACTAAACATCTCCCACGCAGCTAGCACGAGGCTAACAGGATTTCAGGTGTTACCTGTAAGTAATTTCACAATTTTTTGGCAGATTAGAAAAGTGGAAGTCCACAGGGAAGATGCGTGGAACGTTTCCACATATTTTTGCTCCAAGTGCAAAACAGTTAAACAAACACACCTTTAGCTGCTTCCAGTCGCCTCCTCAGCAAGCAGGGAGAGCATACTCACATAACAAGCTGTGAGCATCCAGTATGACGGTATCATGCCTTTACCACCGCCACCTCGAGACCAGCCAGGAGCTCAGGAGTTATTTCAGAGGAAAAAGCACAAGGCTCTGCTCTCCAGCTGCCTGCAGCACCACTGTGCGAACACCACTTCATGCCTTTGCTGCAATGACCAAGAAACATCCACAAGAGGAGAAACCTCGACTTGGATCCCAGCGACAAAGCAGGAAAAAAAGCAAACCAGAAGACCACACAGGTGCACTGCTGTTTTCCCTCAGTTTCTGGCAGCACATCCTCATGTGTCAGTGATTGCAACTCTTCCAGAGATTTAAATATTCCCTTGGGAATATTTATTGGAATATATTTATTTAACCCTCACTATGGCAAGTGAGGGTGGTTTAAAGCAAATCAGCAGGTTGACACTTTCCTTCTGAAATGTATAAAACCTCAATGTCCAGTTGAACAAGCCCAGTGCCAAGCATTTTCCTTCAGAGGGATCTGTGGCAGGATCATAGGCAACTGTGTTAAACCCAACCCCAGGGCAAAGGAGGCTCCAGCATGAGAAATGAGCCCAACAGAGAAGATGCAGACCTGCCTTTCAGGGTGGCCCAGTGTTGGCACAAGTGATTAAACCAGCCCCAGAGAAGATCATTCTAGTTCAAAACCATGGGCCAGTGACCACTGGCCAGAAAAACATGTGCCTGCACTCAAGACCTGCACAGACTGGATTAGCCTGTTTGTCACTCAGTCCTGGGATATAACTTTTAGTGTAGCGTGCCCGAGATGTAGAAATCTCTCCTCAAATTTTCTAACATTGGGAAGAAAAGTAGCAAGAGGAAAAAACCAATTACACAAGTACTGGTCTGTTGACATTTAAAACGAGACAATGATGAGCATAAAAAAAAAGTTTAAAAAAAAAAAAATCCTGGGCCAGCAACCCAAAGGACCAAAGACAAATCACAAAATAGGATGCAATTAATTAGGCTGAAATGCCAACAATGTTCAGTATATTGTTCAAAGTATCTGCGGTGTCAGACTGCTACCGTGACCCCCAGTACGAATATGCCAAGGGGAAATGTAGAATAGGACTGAATCACATAAGTTAAATACAAATATTTTAAAATGACATTTTAATTTCTACCTCACCATTTTAACATTTTCAAAATCGTTAAATAAGCATGTCACCTACCCTCAGAGCAGGCCAAATGTCAGATGCTTGTAAGTATTATTCAGCCGAACATTTTAGTACATAATCCTTCTCATTGCTAAACAGGTGGTATTATATTAACAGGTTATTTTCTTAAAAGGAACAGTGAACAGAAAACAGCTGATACTATGAAGTGGTGTAATACTGAACATGGAGCCAATGCTAACGTGGGACTGAGCAGAGGACTTTAGGGAGGACAGGGGGAGCCACAACGTCCCACTGTGTCTACGACTTCTAAAGCACATTTCAAGGCGGAGCCTCGGAATCCATTTACCACAATTTAAGTCACCAATGCTAAATCACTCTCTAAAATAACTGGGGTCCACAAGTTTTAAGATGAGCATGTCAAAGGTAAAACCTACAAGTCAAAGATGGTTTTTAATATTTAGCCTTTCAACAGTTCAGGCTGAGAAAATCACCTTCTGCCCACCTTGAACACAACAGAAATGCTGCTCCTCATCACCATTTAGAAACTATCATAAGATAAACCAAATGAAATCATTTCATACCAGGATAATAAATACTCACCTTGGAAAGTATATTAGTTATTTAAGAAATTATATATACTTGAAAAACAAACTTGCATAGGCATATGAGTACTGTGTAAGCTCTACATGGCAGATTATATCTTTACTGTGTCTCATCCACGAGACTGAGTATTTGGTAGGACTTGACAATTAAGATCAGGTAACAGACCTAAAAGGAAAAGGCTGGCAATCAAGTTTAACAAATTCTTTGTAGGCCACCTTTCTTTTTTTTCAGTGTTACATGCTGGGTTTAGTTGCTGTTTTGTTCCCCATGTTTCACTGGATCCAAAAATTGAAAAATTAGTGGAGCAGTACACCATCAGGAGCCCAGCCCTTTGACTTTCAGGAGGAGTGTGAAACAGGCAGCCGAAGGAAGGAAATTATATACAGACCATAGCATATTCCAAATATGCTTCCCAAACTTCGCTTTTACAACTAGCACTTGTTTATGTTTCATAGAGAATTTCTAACAGGATTGACAGCCTCCAGGCTTCTGAAGTGCAAGAAGCTGTTAGCATTTTTTTCTGACTGATGAAAATCTGCAGACTGACTCTACTCTGCTTTATCTGAATACCAGCAAACCCACAACAACACTCCAGGCATTGCTCAGGTTTTTGTTGTTGTTATTGCTTGTCACATCAAATAAAAATCTAAATCCATGAATTTGATAAAGTTACTTCTCATTTTGTGAACATGAGGTTAACACACAGTGAGTTCTGGAAAGAAAATGAAATGCTTTGTCCATCATTCGGGTTTGGCTGCAGCTGCCCTGTGTGAAAGTGCGTTGCAAAAGCAATTCTCATCTGCCTCTGAAGCACAACCAACCAAGAAATTACTAATGAACAGGAGATCTTCTGATTTTTCCTCACAAACAAGTCCCCAATAAGACACTGCTTTGAGTGGCATTTTTTCCCCCAAAATGAGGGAAACAACACAACTCTGAATACATGAGCCAGTTTTCATGCCCAGGGTGCTACCACGTGGCTGTTACACCAAACTGCTCTGAAACAGATTTTCACATACACTTGGTATTGTGTCAGCAGAGTCCTGTTGTATCACCTGTGTAAAATTTGACAGCTTAGACTATTTTCTTTTCTTTTACCTGCTCTTCTTCAATCCTTTCTCATTCTAGGTTTGAAAGAACTTACTGAACTGAGATATCCACAGAAGGCAAGCTGCAACCACATTCTGAGTGCCTTGAGAAAAAAAACCAAAGGAAAGTAAGCAAACTTTATGTGAAAGACTTTGTCTTCATACTTTGCCACTCCTGCAAAAATTGCTTTTATAATGTCCTTCACTGATTCATAATCTGGACCTATGACAGAAAGTTCATTTTCATAGCTATCATTTTAATAGCTGAATAAATACAGGCATATCTGCTGGAAAAACAAAGATGTGTTACGCTTAATCTAGCAGTGAAGATCCCTTTGCTACCAATCTTCACAGCTGGTATCACTCTGGTGGCTGCATTAAGCTAACACAAGTCTAATGGCAAGTGTTAAAATCACACACGCATTGTTTTGCATCAAGGTAATTTGCAATTTTTTCATCAGTTGTGGAATGAGTATATAAATATTGAAACCACAGTCTCTATGGTTTTTCTGCATAAGATATCAAAATGCTTTTAATTCAGAAGAGTGAATCACAGATCAGATTGTACTGCATAGCCATTTAAATTCTAGCTGAATGATAGTCATACACTTGCACAAAATAAATCAGTGAAGCAACTACATTAAAAAGCTAAGCCATATCTGATAACATATTCATGATGCATTACTGGGTTACATTGCAGTGCATTTGTGTGGCACGGGTTTGGTACCGGGGGGCCACAGGAGCGGCTTCTGTGAGAAGCTGCCAGAAGCTTCCCCCATATGTGATGGAGCCAATGCCATAGAGCTCCAAGACAGATCTGCTGCTGGCCAAGGCCAAGCCCACCAGTGACAGTGACACCTCTGGGATAACCCACTTTAGAGGGGAAAAATCCCTGTGCAATTGCAGCCCAGAGAGAGGAGTGAGACTATGGGAGGAACAGCCCTGCAGACTCCCAGGTCAGTGAGGAAGGAGGGGCAGGAGGTGCTCCAGGCACCAGAGCAGAGATTCCCCTGCAGCCCGTGGTGCAGCCCATGGTGAGACAGCTGTGCCCCTGCAGCCCAGGGGAGTCTGTGGGGAAACAGAGATCCACCTGCAGCTCATGGAGGACCCCGCGCTGGAGCAGGGAAGAATGTGAGGAGTCCTCCCCATGAGGGGAAAGGAGCGGCAGAGATGAGCCAGTGCCAACCCACCACTTATGTGTAATTTAACCCACCTAAAGTACGAATAAAACCTACCCTCATTTTATTCCTGATCTCCACCAAAGCCAAGAGGTGCTTTCTGCATCAGCCTCTACACACCAGCGGCCGGGGGCGGGGGTGAAGGCAGGTCCGCATGTAATTTCTCCTTAATATGCCAATTTATTAATCTATTAAATACTATACCTACTTTTTTAGCAATAACTAGAGACCAAGAAAAGCTGACTAACCAAAAGGAATGATTAGCTAAGGTTTTTAAAAGATGCAAAATACCACTGGAATTTCAAAGGATATCAACATTTAACTGTTACGCTAATTAATTAATCAACTACATTTGAGAAAACACATTCTTCTCTCTGTATTTGAGAATCTGAAATGATCATTCAACAGTGAAAAACTTTCAATATCATAGAGTATCATTTTAAGCTTTATACCTGAAAGCATGAAAAAGCTGTTCAGATCAACCCATCAAACAAGAACCTGCATCACCCAAGAAATTTTGATATTGTTAAATTTTATTTTATAGTACAGTGTTGGGCACTTTATGGTAATGTGGAGTTCACCAAAAATTTCTACTGACACCACAAACTTTGGAAGGAAAAAGAAAAAACAAACCACACCACACATCACAGCTCATTTACTACATCTACACAGTGCACTACTAACAGTAGTCGAGGTCTGAATTACAGTTCTCAAGATGACTTTGAACAGTAGTCCAGAAGGTGCAAAAACACGAAGTAAATTCTTACATTTGGCTCTAGTTGTGTTAAAAGGTCAGTAACTAACTAAATTTTTCAAAATTGTTAGGACAATGCTGGTTGGTTGTGTGTTTCTTTTGTGTGGGTTTCTTTTTTTTTTAATCTCTAAATTAAAATTATGAATAAAATCTCCATGTGTCCTGTACTTTATGCCTCTTCTGTAGGTATTAATGGTTCACAAGAACACAAGGACATTGTCTGGAATGGTTTTCAAAGGTCACAAAAGAAAAAATGTTCTGAAAAAAAACCACTTAGAAGCATCAGGATATATAATGTCGCTTTGTTCCATGTTGAGGCATTTCTCTTTATATCTGACACAGATTTAAAAGTAAGAAACACAAATTGTCAGTTTGCCAAACATGTAAGCATTTTAAATTGCTCCTCCTCCTCAGAAATCATAAAGTAACAGACGTGATGGACTTGTGTGCAACCTGCACCAAGACTAATCTCTTCCACAGTGCTTTATTGCCTCATTCAAGTATATTAATTTAAAGACGTTCTCAAGGGAAAACCAAAACTTAAAAGGAAATGTACATCAATATACAAAGAAATTAATTTACAAAAAATTAAAAGGATACTGGCAACATTAGTAGATATTTTAAGTAATGACTTACGATAATTAGGGATGTCACAAACTAAATTCTTGTGGTCATCACCACAAATCTCACCTCATTGCTGGTCCAGAAAAGCAATTCTTAACTCCTCAACTTTTTATCCATAATAAACAGGTGATAAAATGATAAACCAAACATCATAAATTCTGATATTTAACCTTACTTCCATTTAACCAGGTTATAGTTTTAAGAATTACTTGGAACTACTGGTGTGCAAACATTGTCTTAGGCCTTATTATTTCTACAGAATGTGACATCCATAATCACTCCCAGTCATTTGAAATATACATCTGCCTCATTAGAATATATTTCTTCATGTTTTTATCATACAACCATGTTTCAAAGCTACATGTAATTTTACACATTTCTGAAAAATACCATCTCTGCTTAAAAGCAGATGTGCACTACTAAATCACTTTGAAATAAGGAGAAATATTGCACAAAATTCACTGAAGATTTGAAAGTCAACACATTTCCTGCCCCAGCCCAACCAAATAGCTCCCTTATTTTTAACAGAAACAGAACATTAATTCACACAGAATTGTAATAAAGAACTCATTTTTCAAACGCTAATACTGTCATTGGATTCTAAATACAAGTGTCATTAGTATTGACCTTAGCAATAGTACAATTTTATTTGAGTACCCTTTACTACAGTAAACCTTGGAGTAACTTGCAACTGTGTTACCTGCTTCATACTCCAACCCAGCAGAAAACGTAAATGGCCCTGCCAACTTCATGGATGGTGGATGGTCCTCTAGACTGAGAAGGCTGTGGACTCATCAGGCAAATCTATTTAAAAAAATAAGTAGCTTTCAGAAAGACCTGTCAAGTACTTTCAACTGGCCACTCACTAAAACTGTAAAACAGGTATTACAAAGCAAATCAAGGAAGGTTTTGCACAAACAAACCCTATCATCCCTTTCCATTCCTTTGTTTTCAACACCCTGAAGAACATGAATTCTAGGCCAGCTATGGTCCATGCTCTCGGGGTGAAGATGAGGACACGTTCTAGTCAGCTCAGACTCTGCTAACACGTAAACAACAATTGGCAAAGAGATACACACCTAATAGCAGCAAAGAAGTTACTGAAGAAAAGTCACATCGTCATTCATACTGGTTTTGCTGGTGCATTTATTTCTACATTCATTCTCCAAAGATTTACTGCAATACCATGGGAACAGACAGCCCTCACCATCCCGAGCTTTGCAATAGGCAAGCTGCTCGCCTCAGGCATAATGTTATTAGCCACATTTATTTAGCCTAAAATTTCAGACTTTTAGGAACACCCTGGCTAGAGTCTCCCAGCACCGGGACTAGAGGCTGGTGCCAGGGAACAAGATGCCAACTCTCTTGAAAATAAAGATCACCCTTGCCTTCTCCCTGTGGAGTCAGGGAGGTCCATGGTTAAGGGCTCCTATCTGCAGGGCAGAGTAGAGTCAGAATTACACAGGGGGGTATTTGCAAACGGGCCTCATGCTGGCACTTCAATTATTGCATGAAATGTTTCTTTAATTACTTACATGCATAGAGAAAATATTTTAGATGCTCCTAGCAATTCCATTAGACAGCTGCACCAATGAAAGATTGCTCTGTAGGACTGAATACGATTGACTGTAGGTGGATAAATAGAAGCTGTTTTAAAAACCTGGCTTAACTGTTCTTTTGCCTAGACTTCACACTGGTTACAAGAACACAAGGTTGTAAACTAGCTCATCCTAAAACCTGAAAAGACACCTAAAACAGATTCTTGAGGTCTAAAACACTCTTCTAATAGATTGGGTGGGATTTTCAGAAGCACCCAACATTTGTCTAAAACTCTGCCTGAAGCCTGTGTTGTAATGCCTGAGAGGGGACTTCAGTCAGTGCCGAGAGTTTCTGATGATCCCACCCCAACAGCAGCAGCACCACTGAAATGCTAAATGACAATGAAGGCTTCAGTCAACAAGTTCTATGACAACTTCTACAACTACATTTTTTCTTCAGAACAAGTCTATTTTTCAGAACTACGTGATGCTCATTTACGCGAGATGGAAGAGCAAACACTGCCTATTCTACACAGACTGCCCTCTGCATGCATAGAGGGGGGGCAGGGATCACCTTTGCATCCACAGTGCTGTCCTTCCCTGAATATCTGCACTGTGTTCCATGTCACATCTATACACTTAAATGGGAAGGCTTTGACTGGGACAACATATTATTCATTCTGCAAATCCCACAGGGGGTTAATTCCATAGGCAATATTACTTTTGCCTACACAACTGGGCTGGAATCACGCTAACTGAGCTGGAACTGAAATCTGGATTTCTTCAAAGTTGCTATCCCTCCTGTGGACTCCCAGGCTTTGCTTCCCCACACCACACCAGAGCAACCCAGGAATCCTTTTCTCCTTCTACCGCACTTACTTTTCCTCCCAAACCAGACGAGTGATACGGCTCATTTTAGGCAGATATCTATGCAAAACAAACTCAAATATATGAATTTCAAGTCCTAGTTTGACTTTCTACATCAGAAATTTGTTCCTATGTGTAAGTAACAGCTTATCAAGTGACCTGGTTATCTCCCTGAAACAGGAGAAATGGGAAGATTTTGAGATCCTGAAGAAAAGAGATGCCTCTGAAGAAGACCACAGGAGCTCTGATTGAGCAGAATTCAGCTCTCACCAGTAGCTGGTGATAAATGTTGATGATTTTTAAAGACACCAGAAGGATTTCCACAAATAAGAATCATACAAGTATAAAACTTGCAAAAAGTACTGGACCTGGACAATTTATCTTAATATTGAATCCAATGCCATAATAAAAATATAGTATATGTAGCCAATAAACAGTTTTATATTATCACAAGGACAGAGAACAAGACTGTTGAACCAGAAATATCAGTTTGGACTCTTATCTATTTGGTAACTGGTAATTCTACTTAAATAAGGCACAATTATTAGCCTTTTTAAAAGATCACTCATAGTAAGTGGAAAGATTCTGTATATTACAGAGTAAAAAATGTACCTACAGTTAAAGATCAACATACATATAAAACTAAGTTATTTCTGAACCCACACAAGGTTCAAAACAAAAAAGACACACTAGTTAGCGATTGCAAACACACTACGGGTTTTGTAAATAGTAAGGAAAAAATGTAGCATAAGCACAGAATCAATTTGACTGAAATCAAAATAATTTTAAGTTGAATTTTACCTTCCATCTTTTGCTTCATCTGTTTACTTCTTTTCAGCCTGCATTTTCACTCAATGTAACACTGAATTATTGTTACAATGGCTCGATTTTCAAAGATTCCACTACCAAACTTTCGATTTTATGATCCTTGTAACAACTGTAAGAATACTGGCAGCCTTGCATGGCTTCCATATTTATTTCACCCAGCTGAGAATGGGACAACATATGTGATTATTTGTTCAGTGTCCAACCCTCATGTAAAGCCAATTAAGATTTATGTCTCTACCAGAGAGTAATTTTTAAAAATAATTTTCTGGCAGCATTCCTGAACTTAGATGTTGGTGGTTTTGAAAGTAATGGTGGCCATAATTTCTCATCTTTTTTTTTTTCTATTTTCATCCTTAAGACATTAATACTGTTTATTGTCTTTAATAATTGAAGAAAATAAAACAACTTAGATGGAACCATGGACAGAAACACCCCGTCAGATGTAGAGGAAAAGAAAAGGTGAATCTCAAAATTCTCATCTACAAAATGTAAGGACATGAATGAGAATGAGTGAGAAGTGCTACAAAAACCTTTGCTTTTTTTCCTCTTAGACAAAATTGCAGCACTGTGTTTGGGCAATGTTTACTACCAGCAAAGGAGGAGGATGCCCTCTACCAAGTCATTAATAACAAGGTTGCTCTGCGGTTTTGTCATCCAAACAGCACCTGAGCCACCTGGTCTGACCCACCTGGAAAGTTTACAGATTTTAATTATTTTCATAAGACTTTCCATTTCTAATAGTGCAAAATATTTTGCTAAATAACATTTGTTGTTACTTAAAAAAAAAAAAATCTACAAAGTACTGTGTTGATACACAAGAGGAACCAAAGTATAAGCAAATACTTTGGAGTACAGACCTCTGGATGTACAACTTCTAACTCTGGAATGCTGAGACTCTCCAGCAATGTAGATTGCAGATGTCCTCTGGAACGCTCATGTTCTAACCAGAAACAGGCATTTCTGTAATATTTGCACTTTTACAACCTTTCAACTTTGTTGCAGTGATTAAAAATATTATTTCTGGAGGCTCATTCTCAAGGAAAGGAGTGACCTCATTCTGGAACCAGGTGAAACTTACGCATTAACGAATCCCAGGTCTCACTCTACTGCATCTCTGGTGGAGTTTCAAACAGTGACTTTTTAATGATAGGGAGCAATTCCCTTAGGTCAGCTGCCTTGTAATAAAGCAGCCAAAAAAACCCTTTCCATTTGTATTAGCTAGAAGGAAAATTAATTAATAAATCTCAATGAGGCATCTGATATTAAACTTTGCTACAAGGTTACTACTAAGGTACTAAAGCACAATCTGATCCAAACACTGACCCCATGAACAAGCTCACTCAGGCCTATGTTGAGATTAAGATGAAAAGCAGGAGAACGTTCTTGAGCAGAGTTCATTTCATACCCGTGTGCTATTTCTACCACAAGTATCCTTCAAAGCTGCTGAAACTGATTTAATGTCTTTTCTGTCCTGAGCTATTGTGGAGGCCAAGGTATGTACGGTGGAAAAAGAAAAGAGAGAGAAAATGAAAAAAAATTAAAGAGCTGCTTCATATAGCATAAAAAAAATTCATACATTTAAAATATCCAAATATTCCTCAGGAACACTGCCAGAAGGAGGAAAAATGCTTGTTCTAAATACAGTATACATCAAGTCCATTTATTCTCCTTCACTGAATTTAGGAAGAGACTTTTGGTTGTTCAACTTGGCTAAATTGAGAGTTGGATGTGTGCAGTCTCAAACTGAACCTGTAATTTTAGTTTTCTAGTGTTAAAAATTAGGCACAAATTAGTTTTCCAACTATTAAGCTGTAGAAAATAAAAAATAATAGAAATCTATCAATTCCACTTACACTTTCCTTTCTGAAAATTTTTTAGGTGAAATAGTCTATCTAGGGAAACCGGATAATATTTAAAGTGTCTTTAAAGTGTCTTAGCTGTAAACAGAAGTCAATAAACGTCACATTGTAATTCGGCGCTTCATGAACTTTATAGAAGAGAGAAAACCATGTGCTACCTTTTTGAAGTCTTGAAGACAGAGCCACAGTTTTAGTTTGGAGTTAAGTTCCAAGTTATATTGACAAGAAATTCCTTAATCTAAAAAAAGTCTCCTTCCCCTCTACCTTTGCTGAAGCAAATTCCTGCCACAGAAAATTATTATTGCTGTTTTGTAGATTTGCATTCATCTTCTAAGATAGTTAAACCTCTTCTCAAAAGATTAAGGCAATTATTATTCATTACAAATATTAACATTTGTACATTTCAGACAAATCAGATTGCTTGGTTCATTTCATGCTTACTGGGAATAACACAGTACCTTCAAAACCTGGTTACCTGTTAGGCGACACCTTTCCTGCTGCTTAGAGGAAGCAAATGCTAAGAAGCACCATAATACACTTGCTGTATTTTTAACACAGAGATTAACTAGTACCTGATTTAAGAGTGCATTCATATACTTAGTTCCATTTTGTGGACCTAACTACAGCCAACAAATGAACTGAGTAAATGCAGAAGCGGATGTCACAATGGCAGAAAATGCATATTCAACTGAAGAGAATTATTTTATAACTGAAGATCTCTTATTCCTTTTTCATCTTTTGGTTATCATGTTATATAGAGTTATATGGAGTCCTGAGTAGTCTCCCTTTAACTTCTGATGGGAGTCAAGTTTCTCTTCTCATAGTTTTCTTACGTTTTATTTCCACTGCTACTGCTGGATAAGCTATCCTCTGAAATATTTAAACCATAGTGAAAAGCAGAACTCAGTTTACATAATGACACCACTTCTTGAAGAAGACCACCCTCTTCTGGTGTTTCATCTCCTTCCTTCCCATCTTTCTCCCAAGGGACCAGAATGGATGGATGTTGAGCAAGACTTGCTGGGAGCTGATCTTCTGAGGTATTGCTTAGTGTTTCACTCTGCTTTGCATACTTAGAGGAAGAATAGCCTGCTTTGAAACTTTCTGGGGAAGTAAACTGAGCACTTGGTCGCATTGGAGATTGGGATGTCATACTAGTGGTGTCCATCCTGTCATTAATAAAGGTTTTGTCACTCTTCTCTTCTTCCAGCCTTGAGAGAGATTCTCTCTGGCCACCAGAAGAAACTTGCTTCCTTGGTGATGGAGGGAGCTGCTTCCCATGGAGGACACTGTCATCCTGGCCTAGGTTCCACTCTGCTTGATCATTAGCACTGCTGCAGAGCAAGGTAAGGTTGCTCTCACTGGGTGCATTTGACTTGTTCTGAAAGAAAAGATGTGTTTATACTTAATGTCACAAAAAATGTCTCTACAATGACATTCTTGAAACAAAAATACTCTAAGGGATTTTATGTGTTCCTACGTCAGGGATCCCCTTCAGACTTCAATGTTACGAAACAACAATTGCAGACACAATGCAAGAGCAAGTGGTTTTACACTTCCCTGCCAGAACCCTGTCTCGTCCTAAGGATCACCTTCACTACAGAGGAGGGATTTCTGTCTCCCCTGTCCATTCAGTCTTCACACAGGCAGTTTTGACAGTGAACAAAGACACACTTTTCTGGTTTGTACCCATAATATGAGAGGGAGGGGACCTAAAACTAAAACCAGATGGCATTTCCTCTTTACTTCAGTAATTAATTATACCAACTTTCAATATTAAAGTTTTTTGGCCAAACAAAAATGGGCATTTTATTAATCTAACCCCTGTGTGACACTTGTAATATAAAATTTTACAAGCTTTATAAACATTTGCATCAGTATTTGCTGCTCCAGTAACAAATCTTCTACTATAGGATCCCTTTCAAGCAAAAGTAAATGTTGGACAGTTGATATGTGCTGGAATTCAAAAACACTAATATTTTCTCGGCTAGTATCACAGCAGTGACTTGGTGAGGGTTTTAAAATTGTAGGCAAGCAGTTTGTTTACGCTAAAGGACCCATGTAACCCTACCTAAAAAAGGAACAAGGAGCCCTCTTAGAAAGCTCAGGAGTACTATTCTAGCAGTGTTTCAGGTGCTCTTACCACCTGGATCCCACGACTTAAATCAAGATGAAAAGATCACCATATGACTATGACTAGTTAAAGGCTGCAAAGTGAAATTAGAAATGCCTTCTAAACTGCATAAAAAAAGACTAAAACCATCTCTAGGTACACCAGTTTGCACACATAGATACAATATTAAGCTATTCAATTAAGTATATCATTATACAATTCACGGGTATATATGTGGTTACTGTTTTAAGGGAAAAATACTGTTCCAAGGTAACTTAATAAACTGGACAAAGGGTAACAAATTTCTTGGCTGGTAAAAAACCGCCATGCAGTGACCAGCATGAGTGTACTGTTATGTAGCTGTGGGAAGACACATTAGCAATTCTAAGGACTGTGCTGCAGTGTCTGATCTACATGTTGTTGATTCCACAAGTGCAGTATTCCACTATAAACGGATTTGGGCTGTTTTTTCAAATGAAAGCAGAAAACTAACCGCAGTCTTGTAATCAATGTCATCCATTGACCTAAAGAAATCCAAGCTCTTTGCTCCTGAGAGTTTTCCTTGATCTGAACTGTGTGTGCTCAGCGTGTCCAGGATCTCCCCAAGCAAGTCCATTTCTCCTTGATGCTGAGGAATTATTCCAGTTTCACCAGAACCATCACTATCATAAAAGCAAGCAGAAGCTTCTTCACTGTCTTCTGATGACAACCTGAAAACAAAAACTTTCTCATCAGATAGGGATCTAAAAGTAATTTCATTACAGCCACTTCTGAAGGAAGGACTTTTGAAAGGGAACATAAACCTGGAATTTCTTTCTACTCAAGGATTTTCCTAAACATAGATGTGCGGTATCAGTGGAGATGCAGGTGCCATTTGCTGTCTCCTGGGCTAGCCACACGCTTTGTTTTAGTAGCAAGACACTCATATTGAAACCCTTTTTCCATCACATGAGCAGATTTACTGGAGTACTCTCTCTGCAAGGAGAACTGGTGCTTTTGTCTCTTACTTTCTCTCTTATTCACTGCAATACCCTTACCTCAGACCCCCATTCTACCCAGTCTTTTCCGATCTCTGTCTATCCAGAATATCGCCACAAGGGCTATTTTCCATAGCTCATGGTTTGGATTATATCCCTTTAACACTACAGTAGCTCCCTCTTCCCTACTACATCACAGATTAAGCTGCTTGATTTTGCTTTCAGTGTCCTTTCTGGTTTATATCAAAATCCATCTGGTTCACTATCAAAAATCAAATCCTGAATTCAGAAAATGCCTCAGTGGAGCCTAAGCCTCAACTTAGGACTTCCCTTTAGTTCTCACATAAGAAGATCTTGATATAGAACTCTAGAGGCATTATTTCTCTTTCAGACCCTCCAAAAACCTTCCCGTTGTCATGACCACAACACAAGTCCTAAAGAATTGATTAGCTGAGGTCACTGCCCACAATGTTGATGAATATTATTTCGCTGTTGTTTGTGTATGTAGTCTTTTTATCTGGAGTCTGTGAAGACTGAGGATTACATCAAGCTCTTCTAGACACTATAAATAATGAAAAGATATTAATAGCCTGTCCCTCTTTTAAAGCAGATTTAAATCCTAAATACTTGACATCATTTAGATCTAGAATCAAGCTAGCAGCCTGGACAGGAGAAATATGTGGCACTTGAACTCAATCTTGCTGAATAGCACTAGTCACTCCTTCTCCAGTATATACATACACATCCAAACAGGCTTCTTACTTGCTTGTTCTCTCCATTTCATCATCGTCGTCTTCATCCAAGGCAAGATCCTGGTTACTGAGACGCTGGTTGAAACGAGTCTGGAGAACAGAAAATTAGCATTATAATTTTGTTTATTTTTTCCATTTCAGCATGATTTATTTGGAGACTAGCTGCCACTTTACTCATTAAGATTTCCTGAGCACTTGATGAGGAAAAACACATATCGATCCAAGTCTTGTAAAGGTTGTTACAAGAGGACGTGAAGTCCTCAAGCATCACCAATTAAAGAGAACAACTTTTCTTCATGGCCTACAGAGCGCCTTATTATTTACGCAAAGCCTGGTATGCCTTATTACTTATGCAAAGCATTGATTAACAGAAAACTGGCAACTGGAGGAAAAGCATCACTCAAGTCTACTAGCTACCCTTTCTTGAAAGGATATCGCAAAAAGCACTGTGGTTTAGTACTTTCTGACAGGAATATTTGCCAAGCTTTAGTTGATGTGGTCTACTAAGCATGAAGAAAAATGGATTTTTGAAGAAGCAAATACAAAAGAAGTCAGGAGTCTCTTTACACAGGTATGTTTATGTTAAGGTGTTACACAGGATTGCAAAGTAATATGTCAGCTCAAAAAGTTTGCCCTAAACCTGCCTTTGTGCAGGATAATTTACTGTAGATTACAGCCAACTCAATGCACACTCAGAGCATCCCATGGGGACTTTGCATGGACTAGCTACTGTGTTGCAAATTCAGACTCTACTGTATGGAGTACTCACTAGCCAGTTATATCCCATTATTATTTAGCAAACAAAATTAGGCTAAAGGATTCTACAATAATTGGAAAAAAAGTCTCTATCTTGACCACAACATTGAAGTCAGGAATTTTAGTCACTTGGGCTTCACAAGCCTTAAGGACTATACATCTCCTAAACTTGCTTTGCATCAAAACCCTGTAAAAAAATAACTCTACAAGCAATCAATCCAGTGAAGAAATTCTGAACCTTGGATAAGTACCCATAATTTAAAGACATACGGACAGACTTTGTGCAAAGGGAAAACAGCACAAGCTAACTTTGAGGAGACTCAAGCAAGTAAAAAGAAGTGCTACTGCCCACATCTCATCATGCGGTTCACCAAATGCCTAAACCTGCAACAAGCCCCTGATGGGGAAGAAATATGGCCCTAATTTCAAACTACAAGGAGCTTGAAAGCCTTGTACTGTGAGGATTTCAGTACGTTACCTATTACAGATGCTGTCAGTGTTCCACATATATCAGGATGTTCTCTGTAACTCTCCCCCCACCCCACCCCATTATTTTCAGGAATGTCTCAGCGATCACTTTTTACAAACTGAGACATTTGTTCTTGTTCAACAAGAGAGGATTTAATTAAAGCAGCAAGTTTTGATAACACTTTCCATAGTTCTTCACCCTCAAAGAGGAAACATATGGTTCTTAATGTGTTAAATCAAGTAATAGTTGATAGAAAATGAGAGAATTGTTAGCATACTAAAACCCATGAAAGAGCCCTACGATTCATACTGAGCAACAGGTATAGGATGGAAGGCAGAGAAACAAACTATTTCTAACTTTTTCAGTTTTGTGAATTCTTTGTGTTATTCCCGTCACTGTTGCAATCCATCACTTTCCTGCTTGCAGCTAAGGAGAGGTTAACCACTCTGTCTTAAGTGATACTCCTAATTAGCTTTCTCACTGATCACTGTCACAACTACAGTCACTGTTTACAGTTTATAAGTTGCCACTTTAAGTATTTATCTTCACTTGGACAACCAAAATACTTAGTTTCTGTAGCACTGGAAATTAACCATTTCCCGAAGAAAATTCTGACATGACATTCATTGTAATTAAAGCTCTAACCTGGTACTAGCTCTTGGAGGGCAAAACCCTGCAAATTGCACCAAAATTAGATGCTATCATCATATTTACTTCTACTAATATAAATGAGAGATTTTGTAGGGAAGAAGACTCTTTAAAAATATTGAGAAATTTCAGAAAACAGAATGAAAACCAACACTTCATCTGTACACGAATTAACTCTGTCAATGTAATAAAATCCTACAAGATAACACCTGCCAATTTGTTGAAATAATAAATAATGTTTCAAAGAGATTCATAGATATTAAGCTTCAAGGAAAAAAGGAAAAAAAAAAAGGGAAAAAAAAAGTAAAACAAAAAAGTTGTCTTTGAGAAACAGGAACTGAGTAAAATTAATTAGCACCAGCAAACACCGCAGGCATAGCAGTGGCCCCTCAGAGCACCTACAGACAGTACTATGCATGTGTGTTAGCGAAATTAAGAACAATATTATATAAAGGAATATAACAGCGCATGTTGATAAACCTAAAACCTTCCTCCAAAACAAGAACTTGTAGTTCCTGATGGTCAGAATCTGTATTTGAAAAAATACTTTTGGTCCCAATTTGAATTTTTTGGGCTGTATTATAAAATTATACAGAGAGACTTTCAAGAACTAAATCAAATAAAATGGGATTTACATACAAAGAAAAAAATGAGGGGAAGGAAAGGAAAATATCTGGCTGTAAATAACAACCTTCTCCAGCATTTACAGCTCTGTGAGCTAGCCACGGAGACAACAAGCAACATATGTTTTTGAATAGGTGACTTTCCTCTAGGAGCTGTAATAAAAATGACTGCAAGGGAGGGGTATGTCCAGACTACTTTGCAAAGAAAGAAAAAGAAAGAAAGAAACCCTTAATAAATTCCAAAGGAGAGCCATAAAACTTTTTCAGTGCTCCACTAGGCAAAGTGACAGAGTACGTGCACCTGCAAAAGCTGTCAGAGTCATTTAAGAACTCCTTCCATTACTGACGTACCCTGCTGTTTGCAGTTATTTAAGCTTTTAATTTCTGTCTTTTCTACATTTTGGAGTGTGTAACCTTTTTTATACCTCTTTATGAAAAAAGGACAGACTTCTGCTTCCTTCCTGATTAGCATTCTAATAACAACCAGACCATTTAAATTTATTACCACAAGAAATGATATGGCAACACTCCTTTCTTGCTGCACCAGAACTTTATAAAGTCTTAATAGACTGCTGTCATGTTTTCTTCTATAAAATAAAGGAAAAAACTTCTTTAAAGTACTCAATTGTTTTGCTTTTTCCAATAGTTCTGCTCAGATAACATATCTATCATTTAATGTATTTACTTCATACCAAAATATGAACAGGGATTCAGCTTTTGCTGTTTCAAATTTTTCTCATCCGCAGGCACACTGCACCCTAAGATGTCATCTCTCGTCTTATCCTTATGTATTCTTTTTGCATACACCATATACATCCTCTTTGGCTTCTGCCCCATTTCAAAATCTCCTTCTGCAAGGGATCTGCAACCTACAGAGAGCTGAGCAAATGCTGATCGCTGAAATAAGAAAAAGAAGGGGCTGACAGTACAAATACAGGTGGAACCAAAGTGAGAAAAAGTCCTTAAACTCCTCTCTTCTGCTTGCTGGTAGCCTCACAAAATGTACTGCTTTGGTCAAAACACATGAATGCAAAATGATTTAAATGTAAGATGGTTACATTCTTGATTGGGCATGAAAAGTCAATCTTTGAAATGTCAGCTCTCTATATAGTGCTAGACCTTTCAGAAGTCCAGCTTTTGGGAATGAGTGCTTATTGATTGATACTAAGGCTGGAAGTTTAACAAGGCTGCTCCTATTAATTGTCCTCAAAGTGAAAAACAATCTTTTGATAAATGGCAGCACACATGCAATTTCACATTTACTGGCTATTCAATACATCAACACATATAATTTTTTTTGAAAATAAAAATATATACAATAATTTAAATCTATGAAGTGCTGTTTCCTTTTTCTTAAAAATTTAGAGATTACTAATTCAGTATGAGTAAGCAAAAGAAATATGTCTGCTATTATTTATGATTCAGTATTTTATTTTACCCATCCTCCTCTACAACCACATCACAGACATAATTATGGCTCTGTCCAGTGGGGAAGCAAAAGATCTCTCAGTCAAACTTTCTAGTTAAGCAGAACCTGTCGCTTTCCAGTTAAACACGGCGACCTGAAGTGATAAATCACAAGAAGGTACTTCACATTACACTCCACAAGAGCTGAGACTGATGAAAGGAAAGGAGAGATAAAAAAGAAGTACAGTTTCTAAACAATAATGCTCTGATATATATTATCTAAGATGTCGTATTTGTTTATACATATATATAAATATAACTATTATAGCACAGGACTCGCAGACAATTTTAAAACTATTAATGTTAAATAAAAACAACCCAAAAACTTCATCCTTCCTAGAAGAGAGACCACCTCTGCTTTAACAGATACAGAAATATTGATAATGCATTCGAAAGAACATAAAGTGGTTGAAAACATCCACAGCTGTGTGCCATGAAAATGTCATCAATTCTGAGATCCTGTTAAAATGATAGGAAAACAGAGATAAAGAAAAAAGGTAGCTATCCAACAACACAGAAAAGTCCTTTCCTGTGACAATAAAAAGCCTGCAAGAGCAGAAAAACCCCAAAAATCTGCTTAGAGGCACAGACAACCAGAAATATAGGTACGGGCACAGTACTTTGAAATGACAAGTACACTGCAATGCTACAGAGATCTCCACTGACTGTGGTAAAGTTAAAGGAAACACAAATATCTGTGCTGAGGTAGGATTTATTATAAGTAAGGATGATAAATTTGTTGAGATACTTAGTCATGGATAGCACACTGTAATTATTTATGTTCTGAATTGCTGTGGTGAAAAAATTAACAAACTCTAAGCTCCCCACCTTTTATACATGCTAGACTCCTGAACACAGGTATCAGCGGAGCATTTTGTAACACTACTTTTTATTTTTAAGCATTAACCATATTTCTGCAAATATTTTTTCAAAAATAGGTATGTTTTTCACCAAAACAACAAGTAAACTTCCACTTTCCCTGAAGAATTGTTTTTCCCTCAGGAAGCTGAGCCCCCCGGACCAGCTCGAGGCCCCACAGTGCCCACAGTCAGGCATCACGTCTCAAGAACCAGATCCAGCTCGCTCTCCTCAATGGCACAGAGGCTATTCTTAGCTAAAGTGCCTGTTTTCAGCTGATGATGCACCCTGGCACCGTGCCACACATCATTCTAGCTGCAAAGAGTGCACCATCCGAAGGCAGCCTGGCTCCACTTTAATTGGCAACTAGCACAAGTGTTAGTCTTTTAAAATAGGATGCGGAGATTTGCAGTGCCATTTGCAACAACTAAAGCCAGCAGCTCATTTTTTTTGTGGATGGTTTTAAGAATCAGATTCACCAGGCAGAATTTTCAGTTACAAAAACAGAAAAATACCACCTATTTTCCCTTTTGCTGGCTTATAATGTCCTAGGTACACTCTGATTAGATGGAAGGAAAATGA
Source organism: Anabacerthia variegaticeps (assembly GCA_035583185.1). Taxonomy (NCBI): domain Eukaryota; kingdom Metazoa; phylum Chordata; class Aves; order Passeriformes; family Furnariidae; genus Anabacerthia; species Anabacerthia variegaticeps. The sequence goes on along the minus strand of JAWWEW010000006.1, from coordinate 22,599,839 downwards.
CAGAGTGGAGTGTTGAGGGCGTCACAGTGGAGAGGAACAAGGAGATAAAGGAGAACGTGTGTCAGAAAAGAAACACTAATCAGTGTCCATATGCACAAAGCCAAATGAATGTTTAAATGCACAAAGGTAGAAAAGAGAACATGGGTTTGAGGCAACAGGAAAGTCAAAAGACCTGGAATTAACTCAAGTCAACAGTGTGTGACTTTAGTGAAGCATAACAGTTGTAAACCCAGTTTGTCTGGCTGGAACATGCAATTCCTAAGCAGAAAAAATAGAGATTACTGGTTAAATTGATCTTTTGGTTAAAATGGCCACTATACCCTTTTATCAGCAGAATTATCACATGGTCAAATCACTGCTGGGAATCCTCTTTGCTGATCATGTGTAACTTCCTCAGAGGAAAACTTACCAAAATACTGAAGTTAAAATGTACAGTGTGGATGTAATTGTAAAGACAAACATTCTACACCTGCAGACTTCAGGAACACTGAACTCTGTCCATCAGATCCATGGACAGCGGAAGAACCTATCTGAGGGAAGCTCTGTATGAAGCTTGAACACAGACTAATCACATTAGCAAGAAAAAAAATATTGTGCCTTGGCAACAGAAATATTGACCCCAAGCACATTTCTAGACTCTCTAAGGCTCCCAACCATAAGAATTAACAAAGAGGAGTCCCTCCTCCTGTTTGACACCAGTAGGAGTCTTCTGCTCAACAAAGAAGGTCTTTCTCTGCAAGGCACTGTGAAATATGGCTGGCACTTGAATTTTGATGCTACTCACTAATTTCAGATATTTTAGGGCCAAAATTAAACAATTAACAGCAGGACAGAGACATCATCAGGATGCAGTCTAGATTCCAGGTGGGCTGAGCTGCCCTTTGGTCAGGTCCCTCTCTCTTCATTTATCACAGAAAGAGCCTAGGGCAGCACTGCTAATAACTTCAGCATTTCAGAAGTGTCTAAAATTAGACGGGTCGAATCTGGGCTCTCACATTCAGAGATGCTGAGATCCCTGCAGGAAAGGCTTTTCCTGTCTCTTCTAATTCTCCCTCCTTTTGCCCCCAGCCAAACTTTTCCTTTAATTGAACTGCTTTATTTTTTATTTTTTTTTCCTGTTCTTAGGTACAGGATTATAAAGAGAAAGAAAAGGTTAGGGAACATACAGTACTAGAGCTGAAGTTTTAGATGTAAAGTGGTGCTTCAGGCCAGAAGGCAAAGGCAACATGAAGCTGGGATGCAGGTCCCAAACACTGTCTGACAGCTCTTCTGGCTCCCTGCTTTGGGGGAGCCAAAACATGACATGCAGAAGAGAGAAGATACACAGCAAAGGAAAGAAGAAGATACCACCGTTACATTAAGATGTCAATAAATTCTCCTGATGAAAAAATTAATCCAATTATTTCAATTAACTCCTAAGGAAAGAAATGTTCATCTAGTTTTGACAGTACTTTGTAAAACAGCATTTTTCTTGCAGACACTTCAGGAAAAGGAAACACTGGTAACATACCAGTATGGTTTATTTGTTTGTAGAAGAAAGACTCTCAGAAAGGCTGCCTTTTTATTTCTTAAAAAACTTAAAGACACGGAAATAACAGTGAGGAAAAGCCTCTGCAAACTTTTTGATTGCATAAATTTTTCTTTCAGTAAAATCCATCAGATCAATACGCTGATGACTTTGCCTTGAAAAAACAAACATTTTGCAAAATGCTTACAGGGTAACAAAAAATTCCAGAGCAATTTTCTGGCCATTATTCTATCTTCCTGGGTTTTTTTGTTTGGTTGGTTTTTGTTGTGTTTTTTTTTTTTTTAATTTATTTTTTTTTTTAATTTTTTTTTTTTTTTTAATTGGAAGCATGGAAATTAATGCAGAGATTTCTCAGGTAATGTTTACTGCAAAACTGGGAGACAAATAGCCACAAGGTTTACACCAGTTTATGGGTGCAGAACGAGGAGCAGAACTCTGCTCCAGAGAGTCACTGTCTGTTTAGCAGGCAAGGTGGGGGGAAGTGTGAGCAATCTTATAATGATGCCTCTACTTGGTAGTTTATATTCCCTATTCCTGAAAATAATATTATGCATGATACATGAAAGCATCTAAATGCTTGACTTGCACAAAAGCCACGTACTGTTTCACTTAACAGAAATAAAGGAAGTAACAGTTGATTTCTAAGAGATTTTCCATGGTAAGAAGCCAGGCTTGCAGGAGGCAGAGGATACATGTGCCTCCACTACTTCGGAAAGGTGCCAGCGCCACAAGAGGGCACTCTCGTAATCTGCAATTTGAATTTTGGCTGCCCGGCTTTTTCATTTTTAATTAAAAGGAAATCTGACTGTTTTGCAGAATGAAGAGATCTTACTTGAAACACCAAGACAAAAGATTTTTCTACAAATTAAAAGAAGCTAATGATATCTACAATATTTTCAAATTATACCACATTAACTAAAGTAACAGAATTTACTGATCAACCAAAGCTTACTTCAAAACTGTATTTTACTTCGTGTTTACAAAGCGTGATTTACATTAAAAACTAGCTCTTAATGACATCTGTCAATTTATATTATTGTACTCAGTGAGAGTAGAAGAGACCTCCAGTAATATAATCAGCATTAGCTGTGGATGGCAAGCATAGATGCGATCTCAGGCAGATTATATGAATACAAATACAGGTAAATGCCCTTAATCAGAGCTTTTATCTTGCTGAAATCATTGTGGGGCTGTTTGTGGATCTTTTTTTTCCTAAAAAAATTCAGTCATCTTATACAGAATACTCAGTATATTCAAGACTGCATTATCACAAGTATGTTGTCTCCTCTCTTATGCTTCCAGGGAAAAAAAAAAAGTCTTCAGAATAGCCCACTTTCACCACCTTTTTCAGGTTAGGAGGGTAATCAGTTACTAGGAGCCCTTTGTAGCTAATGATTATGTCATTTATTTTACTGGCCATTGTAGGGATATTGATAAATGGGGCACTCCTGATGGTAAGGTTATTCTGAACACATCTTCCTGCCTGACACTTGCTATCTTTGTTGAACAGATGCCAGGTATACCTACTGCAGCCTGAATATTTATTGTATAGTTACTAGGATATACTTCAACAAAAGTGAAAAAGCTCCATTTGCAATATGCTTCAAAGAAAAAAAAAAAAAAAAGGTAATTCTCTTCTATTTGAGCATACCAAGAAAAAAGTTTAGTCTAACTTGGCTTTTATTACCTTATGCAAAAGTGTTTTTAAAACCTTCTCAGACACTGTATTTGGATCCTGCAAAGTCATGGCAAGTAGTTCACTTGGTATCTTTGATATAGGAACCCTTAAAGTAGTGGTGACACACGGGGATTCCTGGTAAATCCACACTTAAGAGTCCAAATGCCCATTTCCATTACTGATGCAAAATACCTGCAGTACCTTTAGGCACATACTATTGCATACATTTCCTTAGAGACAAGGGGGCATTGCTAACTTACTAATTGCAAAGTGAACTGGTAGTTCTTATTTGGTATTCTGCAAATCTTCAAGGGTGTTTTATTAGCCACGAAATACATTAGGACTACTGATATCCTGAAATGCTCTGTTTTCAATAAGCTACCCTAATACCTAATATAACAGCAAACTTACAAAGATCATATTCACAAAATCAAACAGATCTTCCTGGCATTCTAACCGGGATCATAATAAACACGCTTTCTTTTTAATTATATATCAATTTGGAACAATTTTACAGAGCTCCTACTCTGCCTTTAGGCCCATGTGTACCCAGAAATCTGCATTACCTGGGAGCATATAATGAAACAGAATTAAAACAGATTATGCAAAAACCGAACGCACCACAGTTTAATACATGCCCTACCGTGCCCTTCTCACCAGTAGTTAAAGGAACTCAGCAATATTGCTGGCAAGACACTGAAAATGGTGTTGAAGCAATCTCATGCTTGCAATGATTTCTATCTCAAAAATTCTAGCTGGTGATTTCTTGTATCTTCTATACCTAACTAATGTAAGAGATGAAGCATACCAGGGACATATTATTAGCTCTAGGCATGAAACAGTTAACAGCAGTGCACATGCCAAGGTTTTAATAAGGCTTAACAATAAAAAGCTTCAATCCTCCACTTTCACTAGATTTTGTTGTTGTGGTTTTCCCTTGCTTAGGGCAATCCATCTGTTAATGTTGACTTGCAATATAGTTAAGCTCACACACGTATAAAAAGCCTTGAACAGCGAACCCAAGCAAGAGGAAGCTCAAATGAATATTACAGAGATAGAACGATTCATCTTAGGCAAAGATTAATTGTGTGCACACACGCGCATGCACATGGGCACGTAGGAGTGCACTCCCCTCAGTTCTTTTCTTTTAGGAAAGACTTTCAAAATGCAAATTATAGGAGGGCAGGCTGATCACTACAGTTTGCAATAGCGCATTTAATTATTTATCCTCTGATTAGGTTTTGACAGCTCTTTTACATGCTATACTTTTTTTTTTTTTATTTACTGCTAAATTTTTTAACGTCTATTGCCTATCTAAAAAAGAAAAAATACAATAAAGCCACTAGGACAGCAGTGATAAAGCTTAGTAAATATTCATTGTTAAAAATGGCTCTGCACTGTGACCAGTGCTGGTATTCTCCCTGGGCCAAACTGGCCTTGTTTTCAATAAAACCAGAGAAGTGTCCTTTCCCCTGAGCCCTGTTAGGCTGAGGCTGCAGTTGGAACTGTCATCTTCACACAAAAGCAAAGGGGTTGGGTTTTACAAACGCAAAGCCTAATTGGGAGATCTTCATGGCTGTACCCTTGACATTTATTAAAGCCTCATCAACAAAACAGGAAATAACCATACTAATTAGCAGACCCATATACAAACTACTATTTGTTGGGGTAAAAGCAGATTCACTTTTTATTGTAGAGGAAACATCCTCTCAGACCCCAAAATCCTGTTATGACCCAATTTTTAAAATAACCTTTCTCAGTGAAGCAAACTTTCATATTATACATAACTTTTCAAAGTAAATATGTTTTACAGCATCTCAGGTAACTATTAGTATTTTACTGTTTCCAAGACATGGAAAACACAAAGCTCAGTACATGCATCTAATATAACACCAGTGTCATTTACAATTTGCTAAATGTTTCAGTACGAAAGAGACAGCAATAAAGTGCAGAGATGCCTCTTGTTTGGAAGAAAGATGACTGTTTCAAGCAATCATTCTTTTGTTCCTTCTTTATTTAGATTTTGGAGTGATACTCAAGTACATTGACATAACAACTGAATCGATATCTGGACCTTACTTTAAATATGTATCAAATTTCATGAACCCTATTTTAGCACTATCCTTATGCAGATACAGACACTCATGGACATCATTTTAGAAATCTGGGTGGAGAGGCTCATTTGCAGGATAAAGAGTTATTGCAGAATAAAGAAAAAAAGGATTAAACCTGACAACAATAGCACTCTGAAATTCACTTCTTTTAAACAGCCGATTCAGTACTAGATCAAACACAGTCTCTCTCATACACATGCATTGTGAATACAAATATATACTTTTAGTTGGATGTAAACCTTAAAATCATCACTTACCAATAAAGAACTTGTATTTATGTTATCTTATTCAAACATAAAGAAAAAATATAAACACAAGAGCAGCAACAGCAGACTATTATTTTTTAGAAATCTTTTTGTTTGTTTGCTTTTGGGGAGGAGGAAAAAGAGGGAATAGTGTGAGCGAGGGGTGAAGGAGTTCTTGGAGAGCCATCTCCATGTGCTCCTTCCTGCCCACTGGGTTCATGTGACGTTGGGGACAGGAGCCATGAGAACATACAGGACCTTCATTTGCAGCAGGGGAAAACTGTGGGGCTGTTGCTTACATGATTTGCTAGTAAATAAACTCTGTTTATATAGATTGCTATGTACGTGTGTATACACAAAAGTTAACATGCATGTGTATATGCACATACCAAACAAAGCTACACACAGATATGCACTCCTGTCTTGTTTTCAAAGCTAAAAGACAACTGGTAGGAACAGCAACGATTATAGGCTTTAGCACTATACAGCTGTATGAACATAAAAACATAGAGAAGTTAAATTGCTCTGTCTGAACACATGCCTTCAGAAGAAACGTTTAATTGTACCAGGGTAAATTATATCCCTTTGTGTCCCTAGACTCCTGTACGTAACAGTAGGCAGCACTGCCATATCAATGAAGCAGAAAGTCTTTCTATTATTTATAACCCTACTAAAAATGTACTTAATACTCATGTACAATTCCATCTTCATTTAGCAGTAATCTGCATCTGTTCTATGGCAAATTTCACAAACTTTACATTTATTATTGATAAAAACTAATTCAAAACCAAACTGATTCAACAGACAATCTGGATTTTTATTACTGCAATATCTAACGCAAAAAAATAAATGTTGCTAGATCAATTGAACTGAATTTCTATACTTAATTCTCATATAAGGAAGACACAGGCATTAAAAAGCCACATATAACTTATTAAAAACATGTAATCAGAATGTAATGTAAAAATAAGCACCCATATATTAAAAATAAGCAGGTCATAATTTGCAGGAAGAAGTGTTACAAAAACTCATTTGTTGACATCTTTGAAATAAAACTGTCAAAATGAATCCAGAAACACTGAAACACTTGCCAAAGTTGAGACACTACACCTGTTACTTCAAACTAGACTAGAAACGATTAGGGAACAAAAGCCAAGACATTGTCACTGTATTAACTAGCTGACTTATTAATAAAATAATAAATCATAATGATCTGAGCAAGGTTAAAGGCCATATGGCTGCCAAAACAATTTATTAGAAACACAAAATTAATGTATCTCACCATATGAAACTAAAAAAGATAGTTTAATAGAGATCTGTGAATAGACCAGAATGTATTTTTTGTGAGAAGCTTTCATCAAAAATAGCATTTTAGAATTAAATCTAAAATCCATATTTATAAATCTCACATTCTTTACCCTCTCAACAGGGATGAAATATAAACAGCATTTTTTCTCTGTACAAGCAGTACAGCAGTATTTCCACAAACACAGCCTTTTAAACACACTATCTCAACACAGACAGTAAAATAAAGAGATTCATCAACACACTACTCTAAGTGGCAAAAATTCCACCATATGAGTGTGAATAGGAACAGAAGTTTCAGGTGCCTTACCTGTGCCAGTCTTCGTTTTTCTGAGCTCGCTCTTTTCTCATAATGCGATGTGTAGGTGGGAGCAGTCTGTACTGCACCAGCACTGCAAGTTCCATAGTCTTCCTCACCCTCCTATGCAACAAAACAGATTTAAATTCCTTTATTTATAATCATTATCTGCAAACATACCCTCCATATTATGCATGCAGAATGCATTCAAAATTATCTTGCCACAATCTATTACTGTCATGAAAATACCATCTGTAGGAAGAAAATCAAATGTAGCTTTTCAAGACACTGGACTACCAACATTGTCATTTAAAAGTTGAATTGTTCAAATATTTTTGAATTTTTTCTTAAAATAGCACAAAAGATGTATAAGAAATGGTTCCTTCTCCACACAGAAAAATATTACGTGGAAACAAAATTTTGAATGGGAAAAGCACTGCAAAATGCCTAAAACATCTTTTCTAATGAAACTATGCATTTGTCTCTAAACACTGCTGTTGTTCACAAATCTTATGAAACTAACACTGGACAACCACACCTTCTGAAATACATTGTACTGCAAGACTCTCCCATCTCAAATTCTCTGCTAGAAGCAAAGGCTTCGATTGTTATATCAAAGCAATCAACTTTATGAAAACATACATCCTCTTAATGTATCTTTGAAGACCTCTGTTGTTCTATGATAAAATATGCAAACAATAAAGAGATTATTCAGTGGATGCATAGAATGACAGATAGTTGCCAGCGGGCTCGTTATGAAAAATGTATTGTTGAACAAAGGGCTAAGCATATTTCAAAAGTCATTAAAAACACAAATCTCATGTGATTTGTAAAGTATAAGCTTCAAACCGACACAGGAAGCAATGTAAGAAAGTAAAAAGTGCACTACGTACCTTGTGTTTTAACTTACTCTTCACTTCTTTTATTCCTTGCCTTGCCTGGTTTTTTGCCTAGAGAAATAAAAGGACTTAAGTAGCTCTGCAAGACACTGGCTGTAGACACGAAACATGCTTTATGATGCCATACCTATTTTACCTTTTTTTTAAACACCTAGTGATACAAAGAAGAGAAATAACCTTTGTGACAAGTTTCACACATGCACTGTCACCATACTTTTTATATTCATGCTTTGTCTGTATATTTCAGGATTTTTCTTTTAGCACATGTTTGCCAATGCTGTGAAAACCTACATACTCGAGATTTCTCCATTACTAGTAGGGGCAGGCTAAATATGGTCACATATGCATCAGTCCTTTATTTGAAATGCTCCTTTAAATTTGAAAGGGCATTTTAGCAGTAAAGCATGTTGAAAAAATGCTAAGATTTTTAAGATGACTGCTACAGTGTTCCAGTCTGGCAACTTGCAGGGCAACATCAATCTTAAGAGAAATGAAGTGATTTCATATGCAGATGGAGACTTTGCCCAGTGTTGCTGAACAGCGTAGTGCTGCTATTTAGGGGAGAATTCTGTATGCATTAAAAGAGGCAGACAAGGATCACTGTTGCATAGAAAACAGCCAAGAATATTCTTCAATACAGAATACTATGTTCTTATGCTAAAAAACATTTGAGAGAGAGAGAAGGGAGGAGCAGGGAAAAAAGATGAAAGATGGGGGCCTGACACCAAAAACCCTTACCCTATTAAAAGAAAAGGTATCATTCTCAAATGAATAATATAGGAAAAAGTACAAAAGTTTTCAAGGTTATCTTGAAAACAGGACTTTTAAAAAATATATTCAAGGGCATAAATATCTGGAAAGCACCTATTTTGCTACGGTTTTCTGTACATGGCAATTCAGAAAAAGAAAATAATTTTCTTGAATCAAGAGGTCAGAGAGTCTTTTTGATCCTTAAATCATACATCCATAAGCTCAGTAACAGCACGACGGGGTGCCATGTAGCAGATGCTAACCTGAAAGCCACTTTAAACTTTCCAGATCATGCTCAGAGCATTTGGATGAATTTTGGAGTGCTTTGTTCTAACTCTGAGGGATGGTACCAAGAATATTACTCAAAGCTACCAACTAAGAAATACGTATTTCATTTCTCTAGTAGCAGGCTCCATAAAGGGCAACAACACATGACATTAAGTGGGGTATAAATACAAATACCATATACACACAGATCCTCAAAAATTTACTAGTGTTTCCTGGCATATACAGAAGTTCACTTTGAAGAACCTTTACTATCAAGGACACAACTATCAAAATTGAAGGCTGGGAGAAGATCATGTAACCAACGTCTAAGATAGTGTAAATTAAGAATAATTTGCAGATAACCTGTTAATGAACTGTTTTTTAAATTATAAATGAGTCCATGAGTATGAAGTATATTTAATTTATTTACCTTTTTCTATCCATGACTGCTGTATTTTTCAAGTGATGTAAAATTAAAAATTCTGTTTGAAAACTTTATTTAAAATACACTAGCTTAGACGGATTTACTGAGTTATTCAGGACCATTCATTATGCACCGAACTAGTGAAACAATTAGAAAAGCAAAAAGAAAACCAAAAGTCTTCTCCCATATATTAAAAATGCAACCTTAAAATACTTCCCGCTTCATTTTATATTATTGCAGTTTTACCATACTGCATAATACCGTATAATCTCACAGGCTTTATTGGTTAGGCAGTCTTTGAAAACAAGATCTTTTAAGATCAAAAGCATAAGCATTAAATCCAGTTAAAGACAAGTATTCCAATATCATCTTTAAAAGAGCAGATGATTTGCTGCACACGTTACTGATGCTTTACCACATCTTTTCAATAGTGCAGCACTTAGTGCCAAAACGAAATTGCAGCTGTGTATCAAATAGCTAAATGATATTCAAATAAGCTTCTAGTGCATATTAAAACTGAAACAAAATCAGCACACTAGCGCTTTGAAAAAGTCTGGGTTTATGTACAAGCTATCGGGAAGACTCTGAATCAACTCTAAATCCTAGTGCTAGATGAGAAAACAAATGAAGCTAGACACATTCTACTGATTGAAGTGCTTTTCTGCAATACATTTCTAAAAAGCCTGGGTTTTTAAGCAATCAGAAGGAACGAGGGGCTGTAGGAAGTAGCTTTATTTTTCTATATTATTTGTTTGAAGTAGATGATCTTACAAATTTATAAGCTGTTTTCACAGCCGGAGTGGCTTTGGTCATTGCTGTGTTGATCAGTGCACCGCCTTTCTGAAATACACAAAAAAGGCATTTTAGCAACATTGTAACACAAGTCAAGCCTTAAGACAGCAGCAAGGAAAAATAAACAGTGCGCTGTAAAGAAATCACAATCTTCCTTTAAAGTGGGTAAGAGCAAGCACAGCTGTGTTTCCTCTCCAACCTGCTGTCTGTAGCCACACAAGGGTTACAGTACGTCATTCCCACAGCTGACACTTTTATCAATGCATTCTAACAGAATGATGTATTTTCGTTCCTCATTCACTGTTACCATTGCAAAATCAATTCAGAAGTTAATGCTATTTTTCATGTGTTCCTATCATATTTATTATGCAACTAAAAAATACTTTGACCCCACGGAAAGAACTATCTCATTTAATCACACAAGAATTCTCTTAATCTAAAATAATATATTTTACTAATCCTGCAGAATAACAAGGTTATACCAACGGTCTTCTGCAAGCCAAACTGCACAAATCCATATTAAGAGAATTGTATTTACTAGTAGTGATAAATTTCATATCAAATTGTACTGTCACACCTAATTCACAGTTATGGAATGTAACACAATGCAGAAAGTAGTGAAATCTTTAACTACACAGGCAGAAAAATCTTGTGGAAAAATCTTGTGCATTTTGCCACTGTTTTGTATGGGACTTTTTTTTTTTTTTTAATAATTAAGAAGAAAACCCACAAAATTATTGCATATACCATAGACCTGCTATTTATTATAGAACACACATTTTCCTCACAAATGAACAAACTTTTACCATTACATAGATGTAAGTAAAAGGATAAAGACTTAAAGGACAAGGCAACCAGTGTCATTACTTAACCAAGTTTATACCTTCACTGTATGCATCCACTGCTGATAAGATCTTGAATTTCCTGAAATAGAAACATAAAATATAACACAATTGGATCAGTGTAAAAGGTATTCCAAAGTTTCTCAATCAGGTGAAAAAAATGAGCTGCTTATACTAATATCAGGCATCTTCACACATTCCACTAAACCTTGGAGACAGCCAGGCTCTCGGGAATGATGGCATCAGTGAAAACAATGCTTGCTTAGAAAGGAGAGAACCTGATGGTCATTATGATCCTATCTCCGCTAAGTATGTCAAAGTAAGCAAAAATAACTCATTTTTCACTTATTTGATCTGGCTCCCTAGACCTGCCCCAGGAGGAAGCATGCAAATAACACGTAATAAGGTGACTTATAACCAGTGCTAGTGTGCTAGAGAAACTGCATGAACCATAGGTACTTTCTTTAATATGACATTTCACAACTTCAATTCTTATTCGTATATCATCTGGACTATGGTGTTGTTAACAGTGACTCTTGCCACATCTGAGCTGTCTCTGTCACAGCCTGACTTAAACAACAAAAACAGTAAATGAGATCACAGCAAATGACCAAGTTGAATGGTCATCTAGTTGTGTAGAGAGATTTCAGAGAAAACAATCAAGAAAACAGATAAATACTCATCTGCAGATATGGCCATGCCAACACTTCATACCCTCAGTTACAGCTGAACCTCTTGAAACCCTAGCAAGAAAACACTGAGTCCTTACAACAAATTATTATTAAAGGGTACTTCCAAATGTTTTCACTTTTTCAGTTTTCTTTATTCTACCACCATTGATATTAGACTAATGGGGGGGGGAAAAAAGACTGGAGTAAAACTCATGCCATTAAAAATGACTTTAATTAATATATTCTACAAGAAATCCAAGTGCTAAGGCAATCCATGACTGTATTCTTGTACTGAAAGTTACTTAAAACTCTTGAGAACTAATACTTCCATAGAATAATACATGTAAGAGAAAATAAAAGTTTTAAGGACCAAGTGCAAACTATAAGGAAGGTGGCTGACAAATTTATTTTCAGATGTAAACACACAGAGAAACAGGTTTTGCTTCTTTTGTAAAAAAGAACATTGAAAAAATATAAATTTAAGTTTTTATCTTCAATTTCCAGTTTAATTTTCTTTTCTGGTTTAGTTACACTTGCATATGGGGGAAAAAGCCAATTTAAAGCGAGATTACTTAAAGAATCACTTTCCATTTCATTCAAGTAGTTTCTAACTTATACTCTCTACAGCTAAAAATGTGTTCACCTGTCCTTTTAACAGCTCGTAGCTCACACTAACTTTCTGTGACTTTTCTGAAATCTGGGTTTCACCTGTTTTTTTAAAACTTTGGGCTTCCTGATCAAGTTGATGGGAGTTAACTCTGCAAAGAGATCATAGTTCTACCCCATTAGCGTCACAAAATGTCACCTTCCATTGCATCCATATTGTTAGCCCTTCACTTCATAACAATAATGAGACAGCAGTTATGTAAATACTGAATATGTGCCCTAAGCAATTTGTCCACAGCCTGGCAATATTCAGCTTGCCTGACGAGAAAAGTACACACGCACTGCAATCTCCCTGAGAACTGATAGCAAAGCTGAGCAGTCCCTGCAGAGCAGAGCCAGGTGAGACATCGTTCACAGGCTGCCAGAGCCCGGCCAAGGAACAAGCTTTATCTAACTTCTATTGCAGTTTTATTGCAGCCTCCTGACCCCTAACCGCAGCCAGCAAACGAGCTCTGAATACTGACATCACCTATCTGAATAATGGATGCTCAAGGCCTCAAATCTCTTTACAGAGCAGCATAAGTTACCCTAAAAAGGCAGGAAAGAAGTAAATCTCTATAACTAACCACACTTTAATCAAGTAAAAAACTCACAAATTATGTGCTAGATCCTAGCACAAGACACGGAGGGCAGGAGAAGGCAGCAAAAATTTTGAACAAAAGCAATTATGTACTCTGAGTATATAAAAGGTATTTTGCAAGAACTACAGATGGCTCTGCACCACCTGATAGTTTCTCTGTGGGTGCCAAATTCTCTCTCTACGTGTGCCCATTCAAGGGTAGTCTCGCAAAGGAAGTTGCCATATGCAATTCGGGGATTTGCTCAAATCACATAACCTCCATCCACTGAGGAAGCTTCTACACCACTTTCAAGACTGACCATAAAATAGTATTTGTGCTGATATGAATATTTTGATACCATCTATTATATCTGTGCTGGTTTTGGCTGGGGTAGTGAGCAGCTGTGTGGTATTTAGTTGCCAGCTGGGGCTAAAACGTGACAACACCTCAAATAACAACAGACCTGTACTAAATGTTTAAAAGGAAACCATTCAATAATTCTGTAATAATCAGGACTGGCTTCAGCATGCACTCTTCCATATGGGTTAGTTAATACGAAAAGCACTGTAACAATTGTCAGGGAAGACAACTAAGGCAGACAACATGAGGGCAAATATTTTTGTTTATGAAGAAGGCAAACATCCATGTCACTTCTCAAATGATATACAAAAGTTAAAAAAAACTTTCCCTTTCTTAGAGGAACACATTTTCTGAAGACACCAAATTTCTCTTAACATTCAGGAGATCACACTGATGTCTACACTACAGAAATAGATGAGAGAAAAGATAAGTGTTTACGGAAAACTTAACTATCTAGAACTTAAGCAGCACAAGTATCCAAATAATTTTAAAAGTAGTTTACACAGAATGTACCATATCATAGAAATGCGCTGTTAAAAATGTAAACATTATAGTGATATCCCATCCTGTCCTGAAATCTAAGAATTATTTTACTGGATTAAACAAAAATAATCTTCATTTAGTATCCTGACATAACTAGAGGCATAATAGTATGTGTCCCAGAAGTGATTTGTTAGAGGCTAAAACCTTTCCAATAACAAATGGAAACAATGAAGCAGTAACAAGATTAATGACTTCTACAATTTACAGGACATCATGAGGACACCATGTTGAACAGTTCCCAAAGAAGAAGTGTCAATGAGTACACACAAATTAATTCTGTACCTCCACAAAAGCCTCCTGCTGTGATTTCTTCTTCAAAAACATCAGAGAATCCTCTTCCTGCATTTAATTTTGATAGTCGACCATCAATAAACTGGAGGTGAAAAAAAAAAAGTCACACTTTGTTGCCTCTTCTACTGCTCTACACTGTTATAGTTACAATGTGTTCATTGTAATGAATATGTATGTTCAAGGCAACATATGGCTTAAGGATAATAAGGCTTTCAGATGGACTTTGCAAGAGAAGTTGTAACTAGGAACAGTAGGTATATATAGTATTTTATATAGATCAAGTAAATTATCTATATTTTCTATGTTTTTAATGGCATGAAAAGAAATTAATTTATTTCCTTACAAACAGTAACTGGATTTGTAAACATAACCATATAAAGGTCACTGAGACAACCCCTGATGTTCTGTTGTGAAATCGTAAGTTTACTTCATATCATCAAGAAAGCCACATAAACAAACCTCCCTATTGGCATCCCTTTCTGGGTAGGCATCAATAGATCTGAAGTAGAACTTGCTGTACACAAAGTCCCTTTAGAAAAACTGGAAATATTTCCCCACACCCAGTTCAAAGAGAAAATAGACTATGATGATGATGTCCACTGAAGGTGGACATGTGCTCTTAAAAGCACATGTGTTCTACAGGAAAAATGGCCCTACAGAGACAGTAAGTGAGGGGAAATTGTAGCAGGAGCATTCAGTGAACAGCAGAGGAAGGCTGTGGCTTGGCCCCAGACATGGTGGTGGCAGCAGGTTGGATTTGATGGGCAGAATTCAAGCTGACTTGAAGGGCATTTCACTTAACTCTACAGGAACGTGACACAAAGTGCCGAAAGAAAGCAAGGCGTAATGTCAAGGCAGACCCCTAAGATCCTCTGCACCTGACTGAGCACAGTTCAGGGTTGACACCACCGTATTCTTAAGTTTTAATACACTTCTTTGTCCTTTGGGGTCTTTTTAATCACTAACCCTTATTTAGGTGCATTTACAGATGCATACTGCAACACTTGTCCTCATGCAGAGGTTACAGCTGCATGACCACATGGATTTGCATCTACACGCAAGTTATATACAAAGGCTGAAATGATCCAAATGTGTCAGAAAAAGTCAAAATTTTATAATTAATGATTAAACCTCTCAGAAGGGATGAATACATTCTTCTCGAGAATCATCAGGCTTCAAGAAAGTACAACAAGCACATTCCTATAGGTTTAAAATTCTTTCAAGAAGCAACCCCTCCCTTTTTGTTTTGAAAAGGCTGAATCAAGTCTGACAGATAAAGTGAGAAAGTATTTATTCAATTATACACAGCTCATCTTCTAGCAAGAATTATGAGTTATTCTCTGGTACTAAACAGTACAGAGGAACTAACCAGAATTAATTATTTGGCTCTATCATTTTTTACCACAGATTATCCAAACAGTGTCAGTGACAATCTGATGCTTGTCAGTGAACAGACTAGTGACATGAAAAAACTACTTTCTCGGAGTACAAAAATTCCAGCAGCAAGAATAAGGCAAACACAAAGATAATTTCTCTCCCTTCCTTGTCTAAATTCCTACTTATTTTTTTCATTTTACTCCAAGTTGGCTTTTTTCCAAATAGGTTGGTTCATGGTCAGACCACTGTGGGATCACTGGATTATTTCACAGTAAGAAAAAGAGATAAGAGCATCTTTAGCTACTGCTGCGAAAAAAAAACCCCAAACAACGACCCCCCACTGCCACCCCAGCCTTTGAACTATAACACAGTATCTCTTTGGGGAAAGTTATGAATTCATTCCATACTATAAACTACTGTAAGATTTATGGACACATTCATCATTAAGTAAAATCCTATCAACAGAAGACTGAGACACTGACTGAATTTGAGTATTTAATGTAAATACTGACAAAGAGAACTGCTAGGACCAAGATACTGGAAACACTACTTAAAGGAAATTAAAAGTGTTAGTAGTGCTAGCAGTAGTAATTACTTTTGAGTAATTTACTGTTACTGATTGCCCTTAAACTGCTACATGAAAAGAACAATTTAAAAAAAGCATCTCATCTTAAGAGAAACTGTCATATGTAGCATATTTAATCAGGAAATAAGAATATTTAATGATATAAATTATAGTTATTTTCACTTTAACAAAAATATTGCTTACCCAATTAAATATCCTAATAGTTTAAGAATAATGATAACCAGGGTTTAACATTAAATCTATTCAATCTAAAAAAGGCTTTAGAAAACTAAAGCTAGCAAAACGCAGCAAATTGTAGTTCACACATCCCTATAGCTGTGATTCATTTCAGCATATTTATCGTGAATTACTTCTGTGAATTCCTGGAAAAATGTATGTTTTCCATAAACAGCTTGGTGTATTCTCTTTCAGGGAAATACAAACAGCCCTTTCAACTTCCCAAATATGTGAAGTCATTAACATGATGCAAAAGTTAACTCCTTGATTCGTACGTCCAAGAGAATGGTTGGAGGCTAAAAGATAAACTAGGCATTGTCCCCGCCAAAAGTATCTTGTCTCAATTCTCAGTAAAGACTAAGATGATGAAAAAGGGAAATGAAAATAAGATCCAGAAATTAACATTATAATACCTGAGAAATAAAACTCAGGTAAAAAAACCCTCTGGATTCAACACGATCCTAAGAAAACCAGCACATACACCTGGAAGTTAGTCTAATTTTATCAAACTATCAAGGTAAAGTTAACACAGTTGAAGTGAATAATAGTAATAGTACCAATACTTAACCCCCAAAGTTTTTATAGGTGCTAGTCTGTCAGTTTGGCCTTAACAATTTAATGAGCTTACAAATAGATTTGGGGTGAGAAAAATGGTACATGAGCAAATGAGAGACATATGAGTTATCAAAACACTGATTCTCACAGATTGACAATTAATTTCCTAGACAAAGGGAACGTAATATATCTAGACCACAGAAAAGACACTTGCATTTCAAAATACTAGTTAGACAAAATAAAAGCAGAGTACCTGAAGAGTAACCTGAACTTCAAGTTGGATGAGCCCAAAAATGAGGTAAGAGCTTGTAATGACAGGAGAAGTGTCAGGCTGAGCTGTGGCCATGCTAAAGGTTAAGTGCTGGGACTGATTTTATTTACATGTTAATTAATGATTTTGATACAAAAGATTGGCATGTGCTAATACATTGGGGGATACCACTAAACAGAAAGCACATCAAAATGCAATACAAAGTAAAAACAGATGATTTTGGAGATGAAGATAATCTGAATGGGAGTAACACAAATAATTAATTTCACAATTTATTCTGATAGAGAATTCCTGGTACTGTGGTGAAAATATATTAAAACTTCTAGATTTAAAAGAATGGGAAAATCAGAGGAATGAACATGTTTTAATGTGGGAGAGAGAAGATTAAAAACCTAAAAAGAAAAAAAAGAGGAAGGATTTTATAAAATGGCACAAA
Organism: Anabacerthia variegaticeps; assembly: GCA_035583185.1. Lineage (NCBI taxonomy): Eukaryota > Metazoa > Chordata > Aves > Passeriformes > Furnariidae > Anabacerthia > Anabacerthia variegaticeps. The sequence goes on along the minus strand of JAWWEW010000006.1, from coordinate 22,582,165 downwards.
TAAAACTCACTTGTCAATTATGGCAAAAAGGGTCTTTTTAAACTACCAACTTTCTGCTTGGTCTATGTTTAAGGCTGCCTCTAAGAACTATTTTCTGCTTAAAAGACTTTCCAGGACAGAATAAAATATGGTCTGGTCTCTCTGAACACAAACAACTTTGAAATCAGCTCATTTGTCATTGGGAAAAACTGGAGAAGATGCAGCTGGGCTGAGGATTAGCCAAAAAGGAGGACTAACCTTTACAACAAAAATCAGAGGAAGGAAAAAACCTACTACTACTACTACTACCACTATTAAACCCCATATCCCACCAAAATTGTTACTATTTCCTAATCCTCTAAAATATATTATTTCCTTTGGTTGAAATAAAATCAAAACAAACTGTAAGCAAACTGTAAACTGATTCTGTTTAATTGAACACTTTAAAATGTACTAGCTTAGTACAGAACCATGCTAACAAGCCCATTCATTTCAGTGGACTAAAATCTGTTTCTTACAGCTGAAGACCATGCTTTAGTACTTGTAGTGTGACAACACTTTAGAAACACTGCCTGTAAGCACCTTTCTATTAAGAAAGTTTCATGCCACCTTATCTCACCGAGATACACAAAATGGAAACAACACTTCAATCCATTACTTCTTTCTGTTTCAGCCCAATCAATCATACTTTAAAACGTTTCAGATTTCTTATTTTATATTTTTATTTACATTTTTTAATTGTATAACACACATGACAGTAAAATTAAAGGGGCCCAGTTCTATGATCATATTTTCACTAGATTTCTATAAAGTATCACCTTTGCACAAATCTTTACTTTAGACACTAGCCTGCGACTAACACCAAATGTATTTTGAAAATTAGAAGATTCTACATATAATGCATTTCTCTTATATATAATGGTAGTATACCTTCAAAGAAGTCCCCCAAATTACTTAAACATGAACTCCCATGTATCAGTTATTCCTGGTATTTGCAAGCAAATATATACTTTTATGAATCTTCTGATTTCATTCAGATTTTCCTTGATTTTCCTAAAACTCTAGTTATAAGTTTAACACCCTTTTGATGCAATGGGGTCATCTGATGAAAAGGGAGAAAAAAGGAGTTATGGAATAAAATCAAAGAACATAAGTAATTTCAAAGTCTGTAATCAAACTATAACTGAGCTGTGGCAGACATTCAACAATTTGTTCTCTATTAATCCCAAAACTGCATTAACAGATCGGCTAGAATACCGTTCAGGCCACCCCTATGGCTCAGGCTTGTAACATTCTCTGTGTGCATACTTCAAAGAGCCTAGCAAACAAAACTGCAATTGCAGTATGAATCCAGTTTTTAAATAAAACGCCACTGAAGTCCAATTTAAGCACTATGTTGTTTAAGCTCTTTGGTCATGAGCCAAGAGAGCTGAAAATGAAGTTCAACCATCAAGCTGGGATACCCATGATTTTTCTTGTTTAGATGGGTTGCTGACTGGCTCTGCACCCTGGGGTTATCTTTTTGTTTAGTTTTACCACCGCTCTTTTTAACTCTAAGTGAAGATTTAAAAATACAACAAAAACTGGGATGACTGTACACAAAGTACTTCTTCTTATATTTCATCCCAGAAATTCATAACCTGACAGAAAGGAAAATGTATTTAAATGCACATATGTTAAAACAGAAAATCATTAAACACAGGTCATTTACCCTCTCATACCTGTTTAAACAGCTGAAGATTAACAGCAGTTTCCAAGAACTGCTTAGTTGTACTGGAACGATGCTTCACAAAACTATTCTCACAGAAAGTTATAGGCTCTCCCTAAGAAATGGAAATAGAAAAAGTAAGGTGATGAGTATACATACAAGCTGATTTACATTAAATTCTCCATCACAAATGTATCTATTTTTTACATACAAATATTTCTTTTGAGCAGTCTTGATAAATGTGCATACAATTAAACAGATGTAGACAACCATAAAAAAAGCCCCCAATTCTCACACAATATTTAAATAGTTCTCAAAATACACAATGCAATTGAACCTCAGGTTTATGAAATCAGTCTACAAAACACACATTGCAAGGGGAAAGTAAAGTGGTTTGCGTTTGCTTCATGTTGCCTTTACAGCATGCTCTTAATTAGAGATTCCAAGGAAGTGGTTCAAATTTTGAGGAAAAGCAGGTCCAGCGCTTCAAATAATTTACCAAGCACTATTGTCCAGTATTACATTGGTTCCCTGGCATGTTAAGCCAGCCATACTAGTAAATCAAAACTGTAATCCAGTCCAAAAATAAGCCTTTGCACCAAATTAATTTTATATTTACCTACCAAAACATGAAAAGATTGATAAACATACTGCTAATTTAAAAGGAAATTATTGAAGCACAATCTATTTTATTTTTACACAAAAGCTACAGAATTTTTGAAACATGGTTATAAAAATAGTTTGAACATGAACACTTAGTACAACAAAATGTATTTTGCCACATGGGAAAAGTGTGCAGCCTGCAGACACCAGAAACCCTGCACCAAAACATTTGGATGATGAAAAAAGATAAACAAGTATTCATTGCAAAGTCAGTGCTGGTTGGAAAAAAACTGCTACTGAAAATAACACTCATTTAAAAGTAAGAGGTAAACAAGCAAATTTACTCCTATGTTATTCTCTAATTTCATTTAAACTTTTTTTATATTCAGTCTGCACAGACTACTGGACATTCCTGAGGATCGTTCCCTTCATTTTGTTATTCTTGTCAATACTTTGTGATAAATACTTGAAGCTGTTCAACATAACTGAATAAATAATAAGAAACATTAAGAACTTTGTGTGTTAATCAAGATACATAAATGCATTTCACCAAAAAACTAAAAGGCCTCTCACCTAAGTCCACAAAACCAAAATTACTAGGTTAGAAACACCAAAGATCTCAAACACAGAAAACCCGGAACACAACAAAATGCAACACCTAAATCTCCCACAGAAAATTGTACTACTCAGAAACTACATCTACAGTGCAGTCCCACAACAGAATACAAGACACCTCAGCCATTCAAGAGAAGAAAAATCGAAGACAGCTGCTATACTGATCTTTACAGCAGCTCTGACTGGCAGCCACATTAAAGACAAATTTGTTCATGCCCACGACCACCACAGCTTTGTGCTCCTAACCCCATTTAACTCGGATGACACATGTCACTTCACACAGTTCCCCATCATTCTGGTCCTTCCGCAGTGTCACAAAGCATCTTCTCCGTGTGACCTGGGTGAGTTTGGTGGGGAAGCTCTAAATCATTTCCAACTGTTCTTTACACCTTAAACTTTGTTTTCAAATGGTTCACGTGTGACCAAAGGGAATGTTGCAGAGGAAACACTGTGATGTCACTTTAAAATCCTATTCTTATACATTCAAAAACTTCCCTCTTTCCAAGTTTCTCTTTTAAGAGGTCCAATCCTACTCAGCAAAGTACTTAAGTTCTTGTTTAACTTGTTTTTTTAAGTTCTATATCCTTACTTCTTTATGGAACCTCTGGTGTTAGAAAAGATCTCTCCCTGGAAGAGCTAGACGACTTACACGTACCCAGCACAATCCTTCCCCCGTCACAGGGTAGCTGGAGTGCTCTGATACAAACCCATCTCAGTAAAATATGCAGCACTGCATCAGTGGAGGCTACAGGAGAAGCACCCAAGTTACTCCCCCTATTTATCCCAAGATAACTGCTGAACACTGTACACATGCAGGACATGCTGGATCTGCCAAAGAGCTTGAAATGTTTGTAGTACTTTAAATAGCACTGCCTTCCTGACCCACTTTGCATTAGCTATTCTTGAGCTCCTAAAGACTCATGTCTTAAGAAGATGACCCCAAGCTACTTAGCAAATCAAAGTGCATCAAAACAAATGGAACAGTCTCTAGTGAGACATGGTGGTATAAGACTTAGTGCTCCTCAGGGCAGACTCTCTCCTCAGTTCTGTTGCTCTTCCAAAAAATTTCAAGGCAGCAAATTAAAACAACTCCTTATACATATATATATTACATATTTTATATATATATAGTTGTTACAAAAAGAAGCAATTTCTGGAAATAGAGGCTTTCTGGGAGTGCAGCTCTGAATAGATGACGACTCATGACATAGTAGGAAACATTAAATTTAGGACTAAAGAGACAAAATATTTTCAAAATATACCATTTAGAAAAATAGAACCTAAGCTCTGCTTCCCACTGCCACTTTCCCAATTGTCTGAGAAAGATGAAAGAGAAAAAGGAGAGGTTATCTTCCAGCAGGAGAGAAAACAGGCATGCTCGCTCTCCCTTTCCCACCAGCCAGGAAGAGGGAGCAGTCAGATAGTTTCCTGATGGCACTTCTCCTGCCCAAGTCATCTAACAGAACACCAGGATACGGTAGTTCAACACACATTTTTAGTACATGGGTGAAATATTTTCCCAAGTATTTTCCTTTAATCACTGAATGCTTCAGATACCTGGTAAGCACTTATGCATTTGTAGATCTGTTCCCTTATCAGTACAGTTCAGAGACAGAATAACCAAAGCTATTTCTGTGTTGAAAATTTATTTAGTTCTATAAAGAGTTCACATCCAAAAATCACCCATGTTATCTGAACCTGCTCATTGTGAGACTGCTTTAAAAATCTGAGTAGGTTTAAAGCTCCTACCTATTCAGCATATAAAAATGAGAAAATCTGTTGAAACCTGTAGAAATTCCACACTGAAGTTTTCTCTGGCTGTCTGTGGTAACTTTGATGAAATTGCATTAAATAGTGCAATTAACTCTGAGCTATTTATTTGAGGCTCTGATCAACAAAACTGTTTTCTAAATAAAACTTTTACAAATCTTCAAGATTATTACTGTAAACACAAAGCCTTTTGAAGTGCTATTTAACAAGTAAATTATTGAATCAATATAAAAAAAACCAGCTCTAGGTGTTTTCATATATAAAGCTTATAACATTCTTGTTTCTGCAAATACAGCCTACTACCTTTAGAAACCGAGTTTTGGAGGAATGCTTCTCTGTTATTTAACTACTAGACCATCAACTGGCCCCTGTTGTATTGATCTACGATGCACTTTCAAAACAAGTTCGATCAAAACCCAGTGGGGACTCTGTACTGAAAAGCAGACAGCTAATACTCATACCAAACAATCTATGCCCAAACATGATATCTGTCCTTTTAACAACAGTTGCTATAGAATTTTCTTCCCCTTTCATAGCTTGCCACACACAGCAGGAATTTCTTACTCTAAGCTACATTCACGTTTTAAGTAAGCTATTTATACAGACCTCAACGGAACACGAGAACTGAGCTAAACCAGTGTGATCATTTCAAAAGGAAAAATAACCTAGATTAGAGGTATGTTTGTGCTTTCTAAATCTAGTGATATTTAACTTGAACAAGAAGTACAAATATTTTATTTTTTTATTTCAGAAAACACTGCATTGCTCTAGCATGAGAAGACTCATGCCAACTGTTAGTTCTATTGCAACGATTAATATAATTTCATATGGCAGCTCTCGTTTGTTACATGAAGAGTAGGTAAGTATGGCCATAACTTTGTTGATTTTTTATAATTTATTTTTAAAAAACAGCATAATTTTAAACATCATTTTGGTTCTGATATTAAAATTTCTCTGCTTAAAATCAAGGAAGTACAAAGTTGAAATTTCATCTGCTGTCATGACATTCAGAGATAAAGGCCAAAGGATAACTGAGTGTGCACTATGATTCTACTCAGGAAGGCACCACTTACAAATTTCTTCCAAATTTCTGAGTGGTTTGCAATTTGTCAAAAAAGGTTCTGATATGCTGGCATTTCTTATAGTAACAATTATACCCTACAACTCCTAGTAATATTATATCTACATTCAAGAAAGGACCACTACAGTACGTAAGACAATAAAACAATATGGTTTTCAACATGTAAAATAGAATTCTTATGGAAGTCACAGTAAACAGTCATAATCGATATTGCACAGGGTTGTTCTGGATTTAAACACAGACTATATTATGGCATTTCGTTCCTCTGTTTCTGTACTCTGCTGTACTTTCTATACCTCACTTTTGGGAGAAAGGTAAACAAGCCAGTGGTCATTTCAAGAGATCCCTGTCCTCAAAAAGTTTCATTTTCAAACTCAGTTATAACCAATCATTATTTATGCATTGCCAAGTAATTCAGATGCATTCTGAATCTCAAAATATTATTTCCAACATAACATTTTATTGTATTATTTTCTTTTATTGCATATTGAGTGCAATACCCACATCTGTTGGACAGCTGATGTCACTACTTAAAATAGCGTCAATATTGGCCCAAAGCACTCCAGTTACCATTCAATTAAGTGAGGTCTGACAGGTTGTGCTATCTTCAGCATGGAAGTTATCTCAGCCCCCTGGCGTGATGATGAGACCACAAACTCCTACTGCTGAGCATTCCAGAGCAAGCCATTAGCCTTTGCTCTTCGTTTCTTAATTTCTGATGAGTGATGTCACAATCACCATAACTGAAAACAAGGCTGTTCTGGGTTTCTTTTGTTTTAACATCGAGAGCTTTGAGGACTTTTCCCCCGAAAGAGGCGATCTTTTTCAACTTCATCTTTTGTTAGATAATTATTGAAGAAAAGCTAACTTTTCAAAGGGAGAAAATAAGTTGCTGTTGCTTATTTTTCATTTGCTTTTAATAGATGTGTCATAAAGTAAAAGTCTTTGTTTATGTGAAGTACATTTGACATGTGTTCTTCTTGCTGTTTTTTAAAAATAAAAAATCACACCTGAATTTCTTCCTGACGTTTGCTGCTTTGAAATACAAACTTTTCTGCTTCGCTTAGTTTTTCTGATGATGTTAAAATCAATACTTTTAATATTCACTATTTCTCAACTCCTTCATTCTATTACCTACCTCTCCCTCTCTAGGCACAGACTGGGAATATTGCCTTTTTAAGAATTCTTTTTATCATGTATTGTTTTATTAACTGAAAACACTGCATAGGATTAATGGAAAAAATTGACTAGTTTTTACTTTCATCTGCAAGGTTTGCCCATGTACATGCAAGGAACAATGTATACAGTAAAACATGTAGGCAAAACACACTGTCACACATACTCTGACAACACATTAACACAAACTGCACAAATTGCCATATCTGTATCTATGTCATACCTATGCATGCAATTCTGAAACATGAAACACGCAATATTATCCACGATAAAACCCCAAATGCTGAACTACCTAAAGAAATTAGAAGCAACAGAAGGTTCAAGGCCATGTTATAAGCAACCAAAGCATCAATCAATTGGATTTGTATATGCTTACATGATGCAACAAGCATTTATCCCACAACACTGCTCACTGCAATGCCTCAGCAGGGTTAGATTCTAGTGATCAAAACTGTTTGTGACCACTGATGTTGCACAATGGCTCCCACTGCAGCTGCTGACTGGCTGAGAATAACAACACACTGACCACTTGCCTTCCTATATTCCAGGGCTCCTTATGGCAAAACAATTCCAACAGCCTCTTGACCACTCTTGGAGACTGCCCTCACCCCACCGGGCCACGCACATTCCCCTGTCATAGCATCTCTCACCCAAGGTCTCAAAATGGATTGCAGTTCTCTACATGAATGAATGAGAGCATATGCAAAACCATTATAATTCACCATTCCACTGTTAGTACTTTTGTCTGGATTTTTTTTTTGTCATTTATCAAATTACACTGAAGCAATTTTTTCAATCATTTCAACTTACTATGCACAAAGTAGATTCGTCTGGATTAATCTAAAGCAGAGCTCCAGCTAGTCATGGATATCCAGCATTCAACACCAGACTTAAATTAGAACCACAGGAAACCTAGAAATGCCCACCGTGTGGATGTCAGGTCCTTAGCAAGAGCTGGGCTCTACAGAGCCACTCCTATTATGCAATATTTGCTAATGTAAAGTGTCCATATTAAAAAATACTCTTGGCAGTTATAATAATTTGAAGGATTTCTTTAATTTATATAATGATTAAATCAGAAAAAAACATGTATTTCTATTTTTCTTGGAAATTTTTACTGGGTTAAGTTTTTTATTATTATTTAATACATGCAAAAAATATTATCACCTTTATCTATTATGTGTCATATTTCCTGTCTGTATTGGAGTAGTCAGATTTTCCATATGGTATTTTAGAGTCCCATGAACTCCTTCCAAGACCCCTGAAGATTCCCATTTTCCCTTTCACCAATCATTTTTTTCAATAATTGCTAGACGTTTGTTCAAGACATATTGCTACACCAAGGAGAATCTGTCCTGTGCTGAAAACAAACAGTTGCACAGAATGAGTGTTCAGTGTGATGAACAGCGTTTGGAGTGAAGAGAAGTGTTGGATGAGTACAGACACTATTAAAGCTGTTCTTTACTCAAAGTGAATATTAATGACAGTTGTTTCATGTTTCAAGTTAAAATCATACGGGACACAGTTGCAAGGAAAATAGTTCATTTGAACATATTTTTCACCCTTTGAGCAATCGATAACTTTCGAAACGCAGTATTTTACCTTTCACCAGGATGTTTGCAATCCTCAATATAGTACCCCCAAACCCTTTCAGTTCTTGATTTTGAAAATATGACAAGCTTATTTATAGTAAAAGTATTTCAAATGTGTACAGAAAATATTCTCATTTAAGTATTGCTCCTATAGATTTTCTCCACGAATACTACTTGAACTCCTGAAAGAATGCAAGTAAAGTCCATAGCTGTGGTTTAGATTACCTTATTAGACCTAGCACTACAGACTCCTAACCGAAGAGAAGTACTTTCTTTGCAGTAACAGTTCTCAAGTCTGAGACTCCTTACAGATAGTCCTAACACATGATATTCTAAGATATTCTGAAATAACGTGTCTTTTTAAAAAAATAATCAGGCCACAATGGTTTCAAAAATATCTTCTCTTACACAGCAATCAGCAGAGCCAAAAAAAGATAAATCTGCAAAAGAAAACGATGCAGAAAGACTTCAAAGGTCACTTTGACAAATGTTTGCCAGTCAAAATGATGCATAGTGCAGTACTTCCAGTATATTGCAAATGTAGATATCTCAGATATGCCAACTGCTAAACTGAAATGAAATGGAAATCAGTTAAAAGGAGAGCTCATTTCAACAGAGATGAAAACCAGGATGATAAAGAATTTGCACATTCAGTTCAACAGTTACCAAAACAAAGGACTGACTGAAGCTTATTCCTGGTCAGAACAGAGCTAAGGACAACCACCAGACATTGTTCTGTTTGTATGAATTGAATGTAGATTAAGATACTTTTTGACTTAACAGCTCTTACTGCAGGCTGCCATGAGCTGACATGAACTAGTGTCCTCACCATTAGACTAAGGAACAAATTAGATAACCTTTCCTGAAGCAAGGCCAGGTAATGCCACCATGGAATACACAACAACTATCTGTTATATTTAAATTATTTGTTCTACAGAAACAAGTCGTGTTGAAATACAGCAATTTTTAAAACAGGTGCAGCCATTTCCATATGGCACGAAAATGACCTTACCATATCATAAGAAAACTGCCAAACACAAATACTTGAACTAAACCCTTGAACACAATTTTATTTCTGCACAGGTTACTTTCCACCTTCATAACCAAGGGCATGAGTGGCCAGACAGCTAGTGTGCAAAACACAACAGAAAAGACTACCTGTAAGAGAACCACTTGAGTAAAAGGAAGACCCTGCCAATATTCCCTCCAGTAAAAGGCCTCATCTGGAACTATCCTATCTATTCCCATCAAGGAACACCATATAGTTCCTCATCCAAGAGCAGAATCTATTGCCCTGCTCAAGCCCAGACAAACATTCACCCATGTACCCCACACACCCACCAGCTTTAAAACTTGACTCCTCAAGTGAGGATGACTTTCTCCTATCAAATCTCCATATTTATCTGAATCCATCAGACAAACAAACACTGTATACATGGAATCCGATTTAGCCAATGTCATCTCAGTACATTTCAACAAACAGAACTACTCCCAGCAGTGTACAAGTATCATAAGAAAATAATCTGGACTGATAGGCTCGATATGGGCCACACATAAATGAGAAGTGATGAAAGCCTGAAACACATTAATCGACTGAGTACCAGTAAGACATAAGAAAAAAGTTCTGATGGGATGAAACAGATTTTCATTTCTCCCAACTTGAAAGTGTAATCAAGATAAATGTATAATAAGAGATATGTATCTTTGACTCATATCTGGTGTCTGCTAGGAAGTAAGATTCTGGCCTCAAACACAGCAAAGTCTCTGGACTTTGGATCAGTGAAAAATGATGGAGTTTGAAAGGCACAGCTTTCACCACATTAAACCAGGTGAGCTGTGTGTAAGCAGTTTCATTAATACAATCTGATTTCATACTAAATAAATTATAAAACTGATACAAAAATGAGAATAGCTGACTTTAGGTACGTATTTATTCTCCAGTACCATTCGCTGTCAGGATATGGTCGTGCCTTCTAAATTGCCAATGCATCCTTAGCATAGAATAAGATTTAAAACACCCTGTTTCAGACTGGGATAAAACGTCGTATTTTCCTTGCAAAAAATGAGACCACATTTTTATAAATTAAGGGGGAAATGTAATAAAGAAGCCATCTTACTGGTTTGTATCTTAGTGCATCTCTGTAGGATCCAAACAGTGCTGCCTGTGCCCGAAGAAAGGCCTTGGCTACTCCATCGCCCGTAGCTGTAGACTGCTTTTTCAGTTTATTTTTCAAGGCCGAGACCTGCACGACAGAGTGGAACAGTTAAATTAACACCTCTGAAATTGGTACAGCGAGGTATGAACCCAATCAGCAGGCAAACCATGGTGTCTATAGGTCAGCCAAAAATTCATCCTCCTCCTTGATAGCTTATCTTTTTAACTGCAAAGAGCACCTGCTGGTCTGTTAATTGAAATGAAAGCAGGGGATGATGGTAGAGTGCTAATGCAAATTGGTTTATGCTCTCTTTTTTTTTCAAGGCCTCTTGACATAAATAAGCGTAATTATTTTAAAGTAAAATGCATGTGAGCCACTTTACTGCAGATTATTTTTTTCATCATAACATGTACTTACTTGTTTGAATGAAGACAATTGTATATGTTTTATTTATGCTATGAAGGTTTATTTTCAGGACTCTTAATGTTCACTTCCTATTCGGTTTCAGGAAATATCTCTTATTTTAAGTCAAATTGCTATCTTACATCATTTCTCATGCACCATGAGAGTACTTGCTATCACTGTCAGATAGTTGAGAAAAGCTTGTGTAAATTCAACCTTTAGAATCGTTCTCAGAGATAAAACATGTGAAAGGGAAAAAAATAAGAACAATAATTATAAAGTGCCTCTAGTTTAAAAGAAACCCAAAACAAAACTACCATTCTTATTATAGTGGTTCACTTTTTTTTAAGAAGGTCTGTCTTTTTTCAGCTGGCATATGACAACCACTGATTATATAGAATTACAGGAAAAAAGGGACATTTTAATTTAGACGACCCTTACTTGGACATACTTTGAAGTAAAATCATGTAATTCTTGAATTGTTACAGTATTCTTGAAAGATATGTGGAATTGCACCTACATATAACCTATACTCTCCTAATTTCCACCATGAGAGATACCTGGAGATATAAGACAACTCCAATTAAATAGAATACATGTTCTATATCCACTTGTATTGCAATATAATACTCAACAGAGCATTATTTAAGCCTCTAAACAAAGTAACATACAGAGCTACTCTTTAAACAGAACATTATAAATACAAACTTATCATCACCTAAACTGCTTTCATTCTTTTGGAAATATACGACAGAATGAGTATCTTTTTGTTTCTTTATGCAAGCAGTCCTGACTGCTCTTGTAGATGATGATTGTAATTGAAGTGTCAACCTAATTAACAACTAAACTTTGAATAATGCTAATGAGAACTGAACATGGCATCAGAGAAACGACCAGCTCTACAGGTGATAAACCTTCACAGTAGTGACATTTTCCAGTGTAAAGTCACAGTTACTGTGATCTGATCAAAGAGAGAGACCCCCATTGGGTCCAATTATAACTATAGTTTTGAAAAAAAAATTTATTGAGTTATGATGTTCATAATCTATGCAGAAAGGCCTTTACAGTATAGGTCTTTTCCCCATAGCTGTGATCTTTTCAATTTATATCCAAGCTCCACAGATCTAGATAAAAGTTTAGAGCTGGATTCGTTTAGCCCATGGAAAGCATACACCACGGCTCATTTACGTTTTTTCCTTATACCTCAAAAGAAAAAAAAAAAGTACAAGTCTCAGTACAAAAATCAGTTAAGAAGTTCAAGGTTGAAGAAATAAATGCATGTCTTGATTTTGTGGGGGCTTTTTTGGTTCTGTACTGTACGATTATTCTATAGGTATTAAAAATAAGGTTTATTTTGCTCTCTCTGGAAAAAAAAAAAGCATATATCTTGTGTACAAAGAAAATCTACCGATCAATGTTAGCTCAGTTTGACTAAAATAAATGCAGAAACATGAGGTCAAAAAAAAAGAAATGTCAACATTAAAATTTTGTCTCTTTCAAGGCAGGCAAAGCATCTTCTAAACATAAAGGAGGGAAAACGTAGAAAACTCCCTACATTCTTTTCAATCTACATTCTTCTAAAGCACACCTTGTGAGTTTGGGGAAATTAGGGCAGATGATATGACAGGGTAAGAGAAGAAGCGGGGTAAAGATGATGAAGAGCAGAGGCATTACATGGCAAAGTGGGGAATGTGACGGAAAATGGTATTTTCTAATTTTCTCAGTTCCGGCAAGCCCTATGCACTCTAACTTAAGTTCAATTAATAGGATACTTTAGAAAAAAATGTGTTAAAAAGAACAATAGAAGGCAACAAATCACCCATGTGACTGCCATATTGGTATGCTATTATTTAGCAATATTAAGAATATCCCAATGGGCTGGCAGTTTGGAGGTTGGTTCTCCAGGCAGATGCACATTTCTGTCGCTATTCTGGAAGGAGTTTGAGCTTCAGAAAGGCTATGCTGGAGTTCAAAGAAAGCTCCTCCAATTCCTGCTTCTCTCACAAGGTAATGCTTAAAGGCTCCATCAGATCATTCTGCAGGAAAAACCAGGAGCACAGTGCTCTTAAGGAAAAGCCTACGGAGATCAGGCGAGCCACAACCCTGATTTCCCAGCTGTCCCAGCTGGAGCCCTTGCTGCAGCATGCCTCAAGTGCCCTTGGTTTCCTTCAAGCTGAGGTCAGCAAACATGCAAGCACAGGGACAGTGTTACACAGTGCTCATCCCACCACTGGGGGATGGCAAAGCCAAGCTGCGCACTTGGGTAGGTTAATGTCAAATTCTCCCAGCTCCATTTAATCAAAGATGGAATGATAAAGTCGTTATTACAATAATAGGTACAGATAAGAGACTGGGTGCTTTGAACTACTTGGAAGGACTCCATGCACAGCAGGATTGTGATTGCTTAGATCCATGCACCTCAGACCGAGTGAGATACCTTTGGGTGACATCATTAATAGTGCTTAAAATTACAAAAAAGTAAAATTACACAATCCTGACACCAAGCCAAAAAAATAGCAAGCAGCATCTACATCAAAATCCTTTCCTCATGTATATTTTAATCCATCTACCTATCTATGAATAAAAATGTCAAACTTTGTCTTCCCTTCTTTGCAAGTCTTAAGCAGAAATAGCCTTTCACAAAGTTTAAAAATAAAGACCAGCAAACAAACAAACCACAGGAGCTAGAATGCTGTTAAAATTTATTTCTGGAAGACACTAGTGAACCACATCAGAAACGGTATTATTAATTTACAATAGAAGCAAACTGTTTTTATCTTCTCCTAGCAACGGCTTCTCACAGGAAGGTGACTTCACTGGACTGCTAAACGCTGCCAATGAAGAGCAATCAGAGCTTTGGGAAGGTTTAAATCAATAGAATAGCTTTTCAGAGATATAGAAAGTCATGAGATTGACATGTAACTAAGTGTATCTAAAAATGTAGAAACATCTTGTGTTGGTCATTAAAACAAAAAGCATCATTTATTTAAATGGTCACCATATGTCCTTTCTAAGATTCCTAAAATACAACTATCTGAACAGAAAGAAACTATGACTAGTATTTGTTCAATATCCACGTGAGTAGAATTATATAAAACTACAAAGTAAGTTATAAGATTACATCACTATTAATCGAAGCCTTTGTTTCTACAAAAACTTAAGCACACACATAAATTGAAGCATTAAAAATGTGTGTTGTCTGAGAAACACAAAACTATGCACTGCAGTTCCCAAAGACCCCCAGGTCTCTGAAAAAAATATATCCAGGTATTTCTCTGGTACCAGAAACAGTTGTTACATTTGAAACTCTGTTTTGGTGTTCCCCGTCAGATGACACCACTATAAAAGTCAGCCCACTCTCAACAGAGAGAAAGCGAGAGAAGACAGCAGAGAAGAGGAACAAATCAAAAACCTCAAGAAAACCTAGAATCTGGTATTACCTAAATCAATATTGCTAATGAAAGGGCTTCTACATATTTGATAACACCTACAGGATAATATCACACAGGATTTAGGAATCTCAGTGAGCCCTCCGGCATTTAATCACAAATACTGATGAAAACAACTATTTAAATGCAAATGTTTTCAATAGGGATTGTACTTCTCAATCTCACATTCCAGCTTCTAAAGCTGTATCAGGGCTGAACAGAATCACAGCTCTAAGAATTTGTGCACAGTAAACAGTTGCTGCATAACACTGCAAACACTGTTGACTGCTCTGAGATTCTAGAATATATTAGCAATATTTTTGGCTATTTTCTGATGGAAAAAGGAACACAAGTTATGCTATTAATACTTTACAAAACAGTATTTTTAGTTGCAATATTATACAGTGACCTTAATTTCTTTATAATATGATTAATCATCATATTTTCAGAAATAATTTGCACTCTCAGTAATTGCTTTATAAAGTAACCAGTTTGCTACATGAATTACAGCCTACTTCTCAAATGCTACTTTTAGAACAGTAATGTTCATATGCCCAATTTATGGTGTTAAAATGCTCTGACTTTAGGAATCTCAAACCTAAAACTCTAAACCCCAGTTTAATTCTGTATCGCATCACAGTGTGTAGGCACCGTGCGCTACAAAGACTGCACCTTTCAACAGCTCTGTAGCTTTTACAGTTGACAACATTTAACAACCACAGAAGAAGCTAAAAACCTATAAAGTCTATTGTTTTCTGAAGATCATATTTATAAAAGTTCTGCTCAGTCTATGAGTCTAAGTCAGTAAGACTTGGCTGCTACAACTGATGCTGTCAGTCCTCCAAGCTGTTTTGGAAAGTGTTCAAATTTGAGCAAAGGAGCAGCCTTTTTGTCAGAGTTAACTGCAAGCAAGTATTGCAGGATCAGGCCCAAAAGTTTATAAATCTCAGTCTATGGTCACAAATGTTCTTTTTTCTAACATCTTAAATTATTAAAGTGGTGATCTCAGCATTATTGTATTAGAAAATTTATTCCCACAGAAGTAGCTACTTATTTTCATTTTTTTTTAAATTAAAAAATAATAGACAAATTCACAGTGAAATGACGAAATTTAAAAACAAGTGTTCTTGTCAGAAGAGAGGAAAAAGAGGGGTTTTCCCCCTCTCTAAGAAAACAAAGGATTCCTGAAAGTCTTGCCCTGATTTATTCTTCCAATTTTAAATACCTTAGGAGTAGCGGAACTGCTACTGGCATGGTAGTATTTCTAACAGTCAATAAATCTAAAATATTATGTGTGAATATTGGAATGAAGCCATTAAGAAGATTACAGCATGCAACACAGCAGAGGGTCCTCATGAAAAAAGGACTGGTAATTCAGGACAACTGTGACCACTGACCTTTGCACAGTCAAGACCACTGGTCAGTCTGACAGAATAATAGAGTTCACATGCACAGAAAGTCATCCAGCCTGTAACTATAATTTAAATGCTTAAGTGAATGATTTAAAAATGCCTTTAAATCTCAGTTAATTTATTATACAGTTTATTAGACAATGCCATACAATATTGTTTCTTTCAATCTTAAATTTATCATGAAAAAATTCACAATCAGAACATTTTAGTAGCCGTACTACTTATAGGTGGGTAACCCATTAAATACCTGTGCTGTGAGGACATCATCAGGTTTATTGATCAAGAAAATAATTACTGTTTCCTTCGGACTTCAGAAACAGTTCTAGAAAACTCTGAAAATACTGCATTTTTTTGATAGGCTGTTAACAAACCTGGAATCGATTTGTGACAGGCATAGTAAGGCTACAGCTTCTTTTATACTTTCAGTTCTTCATTCTATTTTCCTGCCCTTCAGAGGCACTCATTGTATTTTTTTCATCAGAAGTTTGACTACTTTTTGTACACATGCTTATGAGGTTTCTCTATATAAGTTGAAATGCTTCACACATGTATCTTTGACATTCACTTTAATGTTTTAAATCTAACTTACCATTTTGATTCTGCATTCCTGTGTCTTATACTTTTTACCCAAAATGTTAGCAGCTGCACTGCCCCGCATGAATGCAAAAGAAAGACAAGCATCGTGTAATCTTATGAGCCAAACAGAGACTTATGCCTTTTGTTTCCAGGTTTTCCAACTATAATTGTACATGTATTCCATTAAATTGTTTTAGTTAAAGTACTCTACAGGCTGAAGTGGAGTAAGAGATGGGATTATTCAAATTAAAAGCTTCAGTCTAATACTTGCAGAATATGAGGATTTATTTTTCATGGAGCATAGTTATTCTGCTTTGCCCTATATTACATATAGAACAAAATATTTTAAGTCTATAGTCTGTTCACTTGGATAACCTACATTAAAATTTATAATAACAGCATGCATATATTCTAGGAGAAAAGACACTTCTGAAAGTATGAAGATATGTGTCCCTGTTTTCTTCACGCTGGTGTACTTATTTAGAGATCATTGTGATATGCACCTGTAAAATACATGAGCGGTGCCTCTCATTGCAAAAATACCCATTTCGACTGTTTGGAGGACCTCCATCTACAACTCCAGTATCTCATGGAATACGATGCCCAATACTCAGTTCTGTATCTAGCAATTATTTGGCAAGAGGTACAGACCTTTATGACATTATAACCTCAACCTTATTCACAGAATGCCAGGTCAGTTAAAACTACTGACACACCATGAAATGACTCATTTTTCTCTTAACTTGTAATACTCTTGCACAATAGAGTATAGTCAAAATTATTGTATACACGTGTGCATGTATATACTTTTCCATACTTACTAATGTAAATCACAAAACATCACCAGAATTTCTACAGTCTTCTTCATTTCTGAACTATAGTTAATACTGAGTCCAAAGAAAGACTGACCCAATGATCTATAAAAAGTCTAGATTTTAACATCATTAAAATCAAGGAAACAGTCATGAACATAACCATCAAGAGTTTGATTTCTATTGTACCAAATATATACAAATTACCAAAAATAACAAAAGACACAGTGTGTCACTATAGTACCTTACTTTGATTACATGGGTGTGTTTTATGATTTGCAATTTCTGAAAATGCAATTCTGATTTCACATTTTGAGATAGAATTCTTTTCCTTGACAACTATTTGTGATAGCTTGAGCATCTATAACTAAATAATGAAAAGAGTGGTTTCACAATTATACTCTTTTAGAGCTCTATTGAGAAAAGCAAGACAAGTGAATTTTGTGGCTATTTTAAGTGATATACAGAGTATGTTCCCCTATAGGCAATAAAAAAAAAAAAAAAGCAGGGAGTGGGGGGGGCACCCTCTGCAAGATCAAAGTCCAGAAAGAACTGGCACTTAATTTATCATCCTTTACAGACAAAAGACAGCTTTCGTCATTTCAAAAGGATCAGATGTCTTTTATGACAAACTGGGTTTGCAGTTTAATTTACAAATAGAATTCTAAGTAAGCAGTCTTTACTCTGCCAAAGCAAATGACAAACAGTATAGGTTTTCATTCACGCAGCCCTCAGCAGGATAGAAGAGATTAAAATAAAACTGAAATAATTTAGAGAAAACAAATAAATGTTTCAGAAAGTTGAAGAAGATCAAAGCCTGAATTTTCTGACCCCAACTGTACAAGCATTTCTTATTATATTGACCAGTGCCATCAGATCATTAATTAAAAGGAAAGCGCTGGCAGGTGGCAGAGAAGCAGAAGCCGATAATTGGCCCCCTTCTTCTTTTTGCCTTCAAAAACTCTCTCGTTCTTTTGCAAGACATGCCACTAGGCAGACAGAAATGCCTACTTTGTAATATAATGATTAAGATGAGATGAAGAGGCTCTTGCGTTTAAAGCAGCCATGTCTAATGAATGCAGCTAGCTTCATAATTATGATCCTACTTCTACAATAAGGAATATGATGTTCCATTCAACATCTCCGCAACCGTCAAAAAGGTAAAAATCTCAAATACAGGGGTCTACACTTGGTGCTTTTCACCCCCCCTTATTCCTTTTATAGCAGTTAGCAAAATGAGGCAAAAATAACTACTGGTAATTCAAGCACCTAAATAAGAAAGAAAGAATGAAATGTCTCAGACTCACCACTTCACCAGGTAGGTTGTTCAGGTCATTAAAAGGGGTTTCTAGAGTGTTTGTGTCAACATTTAGCAAAACCACATCCTCCAGTGATCTACTTTTTACTCTCTGTTAAGAAGAAGAAAAAAAATCAAAGAGTGGAAAAGCAATTTACTTTGGCATGCTCCTGAAATACATTTTTATAACAATGTGCTGGATTACAAATGTTGATTTTACAAAGGACAATACTGGTAAAAACAATAGTTGGAGCTTTAGAAGTAGAATTTGTGAATTAGATGTAGCATTCAGAATAGCTTTTAAAAATATTTCCTATTTTTCAAACACTAAGGTTACATTACTAATCTCTGAAATACAGATTTAGGAAATGAATTCTTGAAAAGCAAAATTTACACAGAATACAGTTAAGTATACTGGAACTATACTTATATATATCTTTCAACAACATTTCATTCTCAGATCTTTGTGAAAACCAGATAGGATGTTAATCGTATAATCAGATGAAACCCAGAAAAAAATAAGTAATTATCTGCAGATGTATGTAAGTCCCAAGCATGTGATGTCTACTTATTACAGAAGAATGGTTGAAACAGTGTACTTGGCTACCGCCTAAGAACTAAACAATTTGCTCCTTTCAGGAAAAAGAGAGAGAACTGTTTTCTATATGGCCCACAATAATACATAATAATGGAGTACAGGAAATCATTCCAGAAGGAATTGAGTGACTTCGTTTTCAGAGCAAGTCTTTCTCTTCTATTATTTTCTGACTGAATAAGAAAAAACATCCTAGTCAAGATATTACAATTGATGCATGTAGGTCATATGAATCCGATTTGAGAGCACAGAAGGCTATGACTAGAGTTAAGAAGTGTACATGATAAAAGGCCCTTTTTTGGAAATACAAAAGTGTTGGTGGTACAGACTAGGGCAGAATCCAACCCATCAGCTTAGTAAATGTGAACTGATCCTTAGAAACTGCTTTAGCAGAAGTGTAAATCAAATAATGTTCTCAAATCAATTATCTGCTCTGTACGATAATCAGAGGATACATGTAGGCTTAATGGCGGCATCAAACGCTTATGGAAAAAGGCAAAACTGTTTATGATCCAGCTATTACTTACCACTCAGGCGTGTATTGTTTTGCTCTATGTCCCTATCTGAAAAGGCTACCTCTGAGTTTTTTTGGCAAAATTACTCATTTCTAAACTAATAGTTACGAATGTTACGGGATGGAGGTTAGACTCAAATTTTCAGAGGGTCAGGAACATAAATTATCTGGGAAATCACACTAATGCTGAAATCTGATGGATGGTGACCCCAAAATAAATTTTAACTGTTCTCATTACTGGGAAAATCTGTTGTTGAACCACTAAAAAGGCAGGAAAATAGCTATCACTGAGCTTGAATAGACAGACAAATCATCATGTAGAGTTTACATGTCTCCCTAGAACACTTCAAAAGTAAGATTTCAAAGAGAGACATTTTTTACTTAGTAAAGCATCTGAAGCTTAAATTTTGTAATTCTCTATGCTAAAATACAGGGATTTTTTCTGAAGGTTTTCCATTAAAATTATCACTTATGGTACACACAGCTCATGCTTACCAGTACACTGAAGCATTTAGCAAACTTACCTCTATTAAGCTTAAGTGGACGCCAATTAGATAAGGCATCGGTGCACTGAAGATAAAAAGTAAAAAAGATCAACTTTTAAGTACCAGCTACTACAACATTTGCGAAGAAAAAAGGTATTTTAAATCCTGTCATGTAAGTCCCTAGTAAACATTCACTGTTTAAGCCAGTATTAGATGAAAAATTTTATTTTACTCTGCACAAAATAAAGAATGCTGCTCCAAACGATGAGGTATGAGCAAAGAGACCCTACGGCTCACCATCCACCTTGCCAGACCTGGTTTCAACAACTGACCATACTGTATGACAGAGCTAACCCAGCAGATACTCCCAAAGTGGTCTGCCTTCAGAACTACAACGGTTTTAAAGCACCACTCTGGAGAACATGGTATCTGTTAACATCACCACACTGCAACACAAACATCATTAACATCAGTTTGGGTTCTGAACGTGGTTTGAAACCCTTCCCTGGCAGGCATTTGGAAGCTGTGTGATATCATATTTAAGATAATAAACTTCTTTCTAATTTGCGTAAGAAAAGGAACTATATTTTCCAAACAAGACAAATATCCATACAAAGCCTCTGAATTAAGACCTCCTGCAGTACACAAGCAAGAACTATATTAGTCATGCTAATTTATCTTGGTTTCCTATCATCTTCTGTTTCTGCCACTAGAGCATATGATCTGGCAACATCTGACCAAGAATATACTCAGTATCCAGTGCTGAAGGAACAAACCACCCAACAATTATCACCACACTTTTGGGTACTGTGAGATTACTAACAATATTCACTACAGAGAAGTGAGCAATAGACAGGCTCATTTTAAGAACTCAGGGGGAAATTAATCATTAACAGACCACAGAATAAAAAAAAACCCTACATAAAAAGAATCTCTGAAAAATAAATGGAAGGTAAGATGACTTATACAAAGTTACACAAATAGCTCACATACAGTAATTTCTCTCACTGCCCTAATTTGATCACAGATCTGAGCCACTGACACTGACTCATTGGCAACTGACTTCCTGAGGATGGGAGAGAGGCTTCACTGCATCAGTTCACACAGTCGCATCCACTTGGTCCCACTTCTGGGAGCAAAAGAAGCAATTCTCACCTGCCTGAGACTGCAGTCCATTTCAGAAAAATCTGTACACCCTATGGACTAGCCAATTGCTCTCATTAACAGTGTCCTATGGGAGAGGATCAATGCAGGAAAAAAACCCAAAAAACCCAAAACCAAACAACAGAACAAAACCACCAAAAAACTCAAATCAAACAAAACCAGAAAATAAAACCCCAGCCTGACTGAGGCCCAAACAAGATTTCATCATGTTTATGCTATCAAAATACAGGCTTGCTGAAACTGCAAACTGTAATGGCTAAACCTTTCTTGGAAATAGGGCTTCTAAAAAGGAAAATAAAGACCTCTGTTTTCCCACACATCTTTCTCTTCGCCTAATGCTAACAAATATTAGTACTTCCTGATGACTTCATTCAATCTAATCTTTATGCCTTTGTGAACTAAACCCAAATTACATGGAGTTGTAAATGAGTGTCATTCCAGAGCAGACACACATTTATATTAAGAGGATTTAAACAGCTTTAAAATGCTCTATCATTTTAAGAATGCTTTATACTATGTAACACATTGAACGAAGCCAATAAAAATTATTATGAATGACATGTAACTGAGGATTCTGCTGCTGAGCATGAGCAAAATAGATCCTCACACTGCTCATATCAGAGCATCTCAGAGTCACAAACAGCATGAACTGGAGAAACTACAGCAAAAATACGTGCTATATCATGTATGGATTTTGTGCACACTTGTTTTCCTGTACACCGACACAGCTCTAGCAGCTTCACCAGGCCTCTACTGACTTAAAATAGCTGATGATTTGCTCCATTAATAAATCTGTCATTAAAAAGGCTAGCGTGCAGCTCTTTTTTGTAGAACAAAGCAACAGCTACATCATTTCAATTTTGAAGCTAGCAGAATAAAGGCACAAAGCACATCTTGAAAACGCATGAAATAAAAACTGCAGGTATGGAAAGTCAATTTGATCATTTTCAGCAAAAAAATAAATTTTATTACTGCTGGATTCTGAAGTCTTAACAGCAGAGGACTTTAATATGTACATGATATTGCTTACTATGATGCTACTGGGAGCTGCTATATAGCCTCTCTCTTGCTTATGAACGTTATTACAAAAAACACCATTAATCTATGGTATCACTGCCTAAAATAATTATTATGTTATGCAAAACAGGCAAGTTAATTGGAAAATAATTGTCCCGTTCTCACGAAAACAGGCGTATGTATATCCCAATTCAGAAGAGACCAAATCTCATAGACGTATTGCAATTGTAACTTGAATTTTCTAATTACATTATATTCTTAACAGAGCATTGGTATAACAGATGCTTTATCATCCACAGACAAAACTGCCACACATTCTAATATCACTGACTTAGTTTGCTAAGAAATTACACAGAAATTTGATGAAATTAGCTTTCTCCTTTACAAAAATTAATTTTATTCACATATAATTACTATATCAATGTTCAAACTTAATTTTGGTAAGACTTTTCTTGAAAACCAGCCACCCACCCCTCTGAGTGCAAGTCTTTTTTAACCTAGACGCAGAAGAGAAATCAATTCTTTATAAAGAATTAAGAAAGTCATTTTTTTTAGTAGCTCTGCTCTATTTTTTTCCTCTACAGTTCCAATGAATATTACTTTCACATATTGCTATCCTTTAGATAAAGAAGTTTATTTTCTCTCTTTTTTGAATGGTTGTTCCAATTCTCACATTGGAGTTCTCATAAAGGAATTCAGAGCTGAGATAAGCTACACAGGGGTAAAAAACCAACCTGAAGTAAATAAACAGAGAATAAGTTCACACACTGGACCTTGTCAACAACCTGGCCAGTCCTGAGGGTGCTGCAGTCCATACTGACGCTCAGCTCCGTGGGTTTGGGCTATGTCAGGAACATGTTACAATAGATCTAAAACCAGCCTGTAAATCAGGCAGCATGAAGGAACTTAATAGATTTTCTGACTGAAAATGCAAGGGGAAGAATTTAAATAATTTTTAATATAGAGCTGTTTTGCTCAAAGATACTTTTTCTTCATGCTCACAAAATGTATCAGCTAGGGAGTTCATGTAATTCACCAAATTCTAACCACCATGGAATTACATAATTTACTTTTATGAAATTTTGAAGATACATAGTCCAATTCACACTAAAAAAAGTGGATTTTTTTTTCCAAATATGCTGTGATTAATATGCAAAAAAAGTTTTAGAATCAGGGCCTATATTTAAATTAGTAGTTTTAAATGTATTTTAACTTTGTTTAAAAAAAGCCATACTATCTTGGAATGAGAAAAATTTTCAGACTGATATTCACCTACTTTATATATTTGAATACCATTTCAGAAAAACAAGAATATGAGAGTTCATGAGAGACATCCCAACAATGTCAAGTGAAGTACTGACAATGCAGTTTCAAGGTATGAAAATGCATGTTGAGCTAAAGGGAAAAAAGGTACTTTTATAAAAGAACTTTGCTTATAAAAATGACAGAAAAAGGCAAATAAAAAATAATTTTTAAATTCTTTTATTAGTTTTAAATTGGCATGATCCCATTGGACTGCAAACTAGGTCTGGCCTAACATAAACTTTGACCTTAAGAATTCATCAAGGTTTTTTAACTTGATATATTATATACTTATGAGGAGAACATTTATTTACTGTTAATACACCAGAACATGAGGAAAGCTAAGTAATTTATGTGTTTTTACTACACTTTTCCACCCCATCTCACAAAAGAACCATTTAAACCAGACACGATCAGAAAGAAATGTAAATGCACAAAAATCTGAATTAAAAAGTCTGAATTATAGTTACTGCAGTAAATTCATCAATTGTGCATTTCCTTTCATGAACTTTATGTTTCCATTTGAGCATGTCTAAAAGAAATGGAAACTTTCTTCTCCACTCTATTGTACTACTGTGGAAAATAAAAAGGGATACAAATGAATTTTAAAAGTTTAAGAAACTCCATGCCTCTTTTTAATGAGTAAAAAAAATTCTCAGGTCATGCCACAACGACCTAGAATCTCAGCTATTATCATCATCACAAGGAGCTGTGTACAGCATCTAACATTATTATTTCTGGAAACATTATCTGTGCTTAGAAAAGGAAATAAAAAAATCTTCTAGTATTCAGGATGCACTCTACAGAGTATAGCTTGAATAAAAGTGTTGATCTCCCTTTTGAGAACAGCATTTATGGCAGATACTGAAAAATTAGAAAGCTTCTGGCAGTAAGCTCAAGTAATACAAAAACTAAACAAATACATCCAAGCTCTTCCCAGGACATCTTGGTGCATTTTATCAAAGCTAGGAGGAAAAAACAATTTGGACAGAGTTTCTTCAAAAGAAAACTATCATTAAAGATAAAAGGCTTAGCTATAGTCAAAACAAAAGAGAAGAGTAGATTTCCTTTTAAAAACAATAAATAATAGACACATGAAGAGTAATAAATATCACGGAAAAAATATACCATGGGCAAATATTGTAAACTTGAGGAAAAACAATCAAAGAGACTTAAGGAAACATAGTGAGAATTTGTTCGAAAACAAAAGTTCAATAGACTGGGTGGAGTTCAGTGGAACAGCAATATATTTATAGATTCGAGGGATTAAAAAACCAAACCAAAATCAACAACCAAAAGGCCAACAAACATACATGTATAACTTATTTCTGTGAAGAAAACAGACTTATGTTGGTAAGCATCTGGCTTGGTCTCAATTTTTATATATAATAATATCAATTCCCAATCTCTAAAATTGTTTGAAATGGTTTATTTTTCCAGAACTGACCCGTTAGGTTCAGTTAAAGTGACCATCTCCAGGGATTCCTGTTGTAGATGCTTTAATGGAAACTCTCACTTGGTATGTCTGTCACTACTATGAATAAAAGAAAGTAGGTCTTTTAGCCCAAAATTGTGAAACACAGGCATGTGGAAACATCACTCCCTTGAAGGATCAGAAGCAACTCAAAAAGTGATGTGTTCAACTTAAAAATTTCCCCAAACCACAAAATCTGTCATGTGAACGGAAGTCAGGAGAATAGAATTCTTAAAATGAAAATTTTGCAAGTACCAAAAGGAGTTTTCAGCTCGTTTGGGAAGGTGTTGGCTAAAATCCTGAGCCTGGCTGGGACAAAAATACAAATACTAAATCACTGCATAGTCCCAAGGGAAACACTGATGCCTACCAACATTTGATTCTGGAAAAGTTGATCTTTTTTTTTTCTGAATGCTTCTGTAAGTATCATTTTTCTCAGGATAAAATAAATGCCAAATAAAAGAAAACTAACACATTTAAATTATTGAATGAATAACAATAAAACAGAAACAGTTATTACAAACGTGATTCTAAATGCTGCCCTGACAGTAACCAGCACTGTAATTCAAGGTACCAACTCTAACATCACATCAAGGCATGCCAGAATACCTCTATTCAAGTCATCATTTAAGCATTGGTTTAAGTGCTTTCACAAACTGGATCCTGTATATTCAGTCAGATATATAGTTAGTGTTTTCATCAGTTACTTAGAATTACAAGAGAGGTCAGAATCTCAGAAATGGGGATAACAGGTTAGCTGTCTTACCAGCAGTAGTCCAGAAGGTGTGGAGGAAGCACTGGGATGTAAATATGTTGCCAATACATTGGATATAACAATGCAGCTGACGCATGAACACAAGCAGTTAACTAAAAATAAAAATACACACACAGAATTGGCAACAAAAAAACATGAATAAAAAGAAAATACAAAATCTTAAATTAACTTTTAAACACGCAAGAATCTTAACCTCCCAAACCACCTACTACATAACTTTTAAAATTATTTTTAATTGCCAAAACACATCTATGAAGAACTCTGATGTATGCATACAACACTTGCAAGAAGTCAGGCTAACAAGTCAAGTTAGCCCACCCTGCTCAGCTATTTCCTTGAAAAAAAGGAAATAATGATTAATTACTTGATGCAGTCATGGTCAAACATGAGTACGGCCATGGACACACGAGACTGGACTGCACCCCAGCTGCACTCGGCTCTGCTGAGTGGGAAAGACTCAGGAGAGCTTTTTGGTCCCCATTTCTGCCATTTTTAACAATAGATCTGAACCTGCATGAAACTACAGAATAGCAGTAAACTCAGAAGCATGATTAAATGCTCTTTGTGTCACTGTCTTGATTTCCAAACTACCTTAAAAAAAGAAATTTGAAATTAATATTCCTTGTGACAGAAAAGCAACTTTATTCCAATTTTCCAAAGCTCCCTTCCCAAAGCAGAGACTGCCAGGCCTGGTATGACCATCACTGGAAAATTAAGGACTCCTTGACCAAGAAACAAAGTGCTACAATACGTTTACCATTCAAAATGAACATCTCCTAGTTTTCTAAAACAAACAAAAATGCACCACAAGCACCACCCTCCCCTCAAAACAACCAACCAACCGTGGAATTCATTAGAAACATGAACAAGTTCATTCCTCATAGTGAACAAAATAATCTGCAACACAAAGAATTCATATTTGATCTACCAAAAACCACCTTGCTATCAGAGAGTCCTTCAAATTTAGTTGGATTATTATGCAGGCACAGAGTTACAAGAGAGTGAGAAAACATCAAGACTGTGTTCAAAATAAGGTAGCTTATATCCAGTACATAAACCACTACAAGCCTTGTAAAAAAAAAAGGAAAAAAAAATATTTGTAAATGAGAATGCCCCACACAGAAGACACCAAGCTTATGGAAAAAGACAAGGCTGTCCTAATGTTTTATATCACAACAGAATTACTATCTGAGTTTAACTCGATAATAATGCTGTTTATTAGACATGTACTTTCACAGTAACAAAACAAAGACCTAAAAATAAAACGTAAATCCTGTCTATACAGCAAGTGCTAAAACATTACGGATTTTAGAGGGGAAAAAACCCCCACCTCTATGTGGAACAGATCAGCAGTTAAAGCTTTCACACACCCTGGCTGTCTTGGACATTTAGACTTTTAAATAAAAATTATAGTGCAATTTTGTGCATGTATTTTTACAGTAAAAATGAAAAAAAGTAATTATAAGACCATTGCAGCAGAAATCACAGACAATTACAATTTGTGCAGCATAGTTTGCTCAGCACTCAGATTAATATAACACGATTAAATATGGAAAAGAAGAGGGTCTGAAAGCTCCTGAGGGATATCATTAGGGCAAATTGCCAAAGAATGAAACATGAGCCAGTCAGGAGAGTCTGGAAGCTGCAGTGGTACCAAGGGACTTGAATGTTCGACAGTTGGAGCTTCAGTAATGTGTGAACTGCAGGTTAAGGTATCAGGAGACTCTGTTCACTGACACACAGAATGTCACTATTGACCAGCGAACTGCCCGAGCCTGACAGCTACACTACAGAAAGCCAAGTGTATCATAATTCCGTATTTAAACTCTTTGTTTCAGATTAACATCTCCTTTCTTAGCTTAATACCAAACCTCCACAATTACTCTCATTTTAGACTTTTAATAATGGCTATTTTAATAATTACTGTGCGGTTACTAAGATTGATTGGGGGAAAAAATAAATTAGTATATTATCCCTCTTCTACACAGTGGGATTTATAAGGTTTATTTCCATATTATCTCTCTGTGTAGTTTAACTAACACTACCGATAGCACAGTCAAGCTCAGCATCATATTTTTTGCTCTTTTACTCAAAATGGATATGGAATTACTTATTAGTATATTCATATAGTATAGAAATTTAAAACCACAACTACCTATATAAAAATTAGGATGTCATGTATTTCAATCACTGAAATGCAGCTGAGCATACAGGATATCCCTAATGTATAGAGTCCCCTCCTCCTCCTCTTAATAGGCATTCTTAAATTATGAATTAGGATGACTATAGTATTTGCATGAAGAAATTTTCCTATCTTTTGCATACGTCTGTGTTATATTTTAATCCTCACTTTAACAGAGGAAGTGCTTAATTCCTTAAAAACATTTGAAGTTTTATTAACTCGTTTTATAATCTGTATTTCAGTGCGGCACTCATGTTAGCATCTACTTAAAATTTACAATTGTTTAAATCTACTACCTTTTTTTTTTTTTTTAATTCTAGCAGAAAAGGTAAAGATTTGATTACTCACACATCAAGCTTTTGTTGTACTGTTCCTTGCTGTTCTATTAAACAACATCTTCGTGTAACATCTTATTTAAACAGTTCCATCTATGCTGCTGCAGGAGGTTTCCAAACATTTTAGTATGCCATGAATATGTTTTATAGTTTCCTGTTGTATACAGCCCGTAATACAGGCAGCTATGGGATTCTGTTGCTCTTCAAACTGTGTGACATTTTAATATTCTGCCAACTCTGCCTTTAAGCAAATACTGATAAGATAATTATGGATTTCATATTAAAATTTGCACATTTTTCCAGAAGAACCTCTTTTTTTGCCTTTTTTACTGTTTCCAGTGTTACTGCATTTCTCAAACGCATTAGCCTATTCAAATAACCTTCCTCTTTAACTGACACATCCACTACTCTGAACAGAATGAGAGCTGCTGTAAATCTTGGAATGATGCTGCATGTTTTAAGGACCAAGTAGAGCCTGATCCCCTACATCAGAACTCAGACATCTATAAAGGCAACACCAGATTTGGGGGTGTCCGATGGCATCTGATGCTTGACCAAGCGGGGATATCTTTTGCAGAAAACAAATCCTTACACTATTTAGGGACAAAGGCATCTATATGGAGCCTGTCAATTGATTGCTATCTACTCCAGGAGGACTTATCAAGGTCCACCTTTTTTAAAAAAAACTGCAAGAAAAGGTATGTCATAAATAAAAAAATTCTTTTTCAAGACGGGTAGACATTCTAAATCATCTTGAACTTGCCTTCAAGAATGTGTAAAACCCTAACTATTTTGCCAGTCACAACGGGAGATAACATGAACTGTGATTCTCTTTACAGGTGAGTTTTATATAAAGGCAAAATTTGCTATATGCCCACACCTATGTCATGGCTCAACGCTGCAGGTTGCTAAAACATCTTAAATTAGAGCACAACAGTGCTGCAAAACCTCATTTCTGCAAATGTGGTAATTTACTACCTGTTTTCAGGCAACAAATGATGCTGAGACATCCTCCTGTAGTTCATTGCATTAGAAAAGCCTAGAGCTGTGTTTCTATCCATAACAGAAAGGTTGGGCAGTTTTTAAGTAAAGTTTTGGTCTGCTGAACCCCATTTGTCAACACTGAACAGAACTTTAAGTATTTTTGCTTTTAAAAATTTTGATTTTTTCAGACTGTTTTTCTGCATTTCACAGAATACACCCTAAACAACTTTTGTTTTCAAACATATATCTAACTACTGCTTTAAAATTGGTTTAAATAATGTGGTTTTAAACTATATGAACGGCATGAGTCAATTGACTTGAATTAGTTAAAAGCAACTCTCACCAAAAATTTAAATGTTCAACTCTCTAATAAAAAAGCAAATCTATTTTGAAAACTCTAGCGTTTACTGGACATGAAAAGCTTTCTGTCCTATTCTATCAGTGCTGAATTTACTAACATTACGGAGTACAATTGAAAGTTTCAGTCTGTTTCAGATCTCTTCTGATAAGACACTGCAGCCAGAATCAACACATAAGCTTTCGTCATCCTGTAAGGAAAGTATCTGGTGTTTGCTCCAGAGTATTACAGTGATTCTGGTACCATAATTTTATGTTTGTCTCTAAAGTAAAAAATGCTGGAATTACATGCCTCATGATTATACAGTCTCTCCAAATACTGGGAGACCACATTACAAAGTTTGTTGGCAAAATTCATTATTGAGTGACAGTAAATTGATTACTACCAAATCTCTACAAGACTGAAATAATGCACAAATTCCAGACAATGACGAGTTACTTTCCACCTTATGACAATAAGCAGCCACTGGGGAAGATTGTTGTTCAAAATCTATGCAATACTGAACAGGAACAGCCAGGAGGAGTTTTAGTTCAAGATCTGATCAAAGCAGGTTTACCTGCTCCTGGGAACATAAAGAGTGCAGCTCCTCCCATCCTTCACACAGATGCAGCAATTCTGATGTGTCTATCTGTTACCCCAATGCTCACTTCTATCTATGAATCTTTCTACTCTGTATTTCAAAGGGACTGGTCCCTTTTACTGTTCTTTTTTTCTTTTTCTAATTTCAGTTTTTACTAAAACACTGTGACACGTCTATAGTCACACTACTTCAGCTGGAAGATTTTTTTCTGCAGACTCATAGATTATGCTTATTTGATACCTATTATTCGCATCATTTCAAGGAGTAGCATGAAAACATCTGTATGTTGCACAAAACTTACCTAGCGTTTTCTTTCTATCTATATAAATTACTTTCTTCAAAGCCTTTTCTATAACCAAAGGTAAAAAAAGAGGAAGATCATAGGTAGCAAGATTTGCACACACTGCAATGCATAAACTAGAAAGACAAACTGATTAGCAGAATCTTGTCAGCAAGCCAAAAACAGCAACAGAAGTTAAGCAAATGCTAAAGTAAAATTAACCTGTGATTCCATATAACCTTTCAAAATCTACTGTAAGCAACTAAAGAACTACTGCGATAAAACCATTTCCTGAAAAATCATCAAACACTGTCAATCTCTGTCAACACCATGTCCAGAAATGGGTACTGGTGTGCTCTCTCCCTCCCCCCTCACAGTCCCAATGGGCCAAAGAACTGCTTCCCTCCCACTGCCTTGACCACACATATGTTAAAGATGCCCAGGATTCTGTTTAGTTATCTCATCTACTTATATTAATACCTATAGCAATAAATCATAGTGGATGGGTCACCATTTTACCCCCATTTCAGTATTTACCATCAGCCTGGACCAACTGATTGTTACCCCAATACTCCCAGTTCGTGAGAATTACTGAGAAATCACTTTCTGCTTCCTAAAAGGGGAACAGTTGTACAGGTGAAAGGAAGCTTCCGCTCTACCTCATTACAATTCATAAGACAATCAATTTTTTTTTAGAGGGGCAATCACATCTAAATCCTGTTTGATTGGGAATGAGATCAGGCCCCAAACTCACAGCAGATACTCAACATTTGTGGAGACCTACTTCCCCATTTGTTTCTGGAATGGGAGACAAAGTAGAGGGAACACTGCTGAGGAGTAAAAGTGGAAAGGGAGCTCTTGCTTTTGCCAGTTTACAGCAGAGCAGAAACGTCTCCCCAGCTCTAAAGATTAGACAGCTGGACTAAATGATAAACTTAGTCCATTCTGCTAGTGTTGGTGAGAAATCATTGAGGGAAAAAAAATTAGCAACGAAAGAGAACAAAATATACTGTCCAAGCCATGATATGCAAAGCCACTTCTATGCGTTTCTTTAATTTAGCTCCTAGCTAATAATTTTCCATCTGCCACTCCCACAATCTTTAAGAAGAAAAAGAGGGAGGGCCTCAAATGAGCCATAATGCATTTTCCTCCTGTTGGCAAAATGAAACCCTCAGCTCTCCTTTCTCACAGAAGGGAAACAGAGGAAGGGAAATATATTCCTAGTTCACAGATGAAAATTTTATATTTTTCCATTGTGAAAATTAAAGATGTAAAAGAAAGCACATGCAAAAAACCTATTTTCTCCTGAAATTGCTGGCGTTTGGTTTTGTGGGTTTTTTTCCTATTATTAACTTCCTTTTACCATTCTTTCTGAGGGAAGGAAAGGGAAGACATGAGTGTTATTCATGAATTTGACAGCACTTCATGTACAATCAATTTCATTCTTTTTTTTGCAATTCTTGATTCACAAAGCAGCATTATGGCATCATTCTTGTGCATTAGTTTGGAAGGGAAAAGAGAACACTGCAGACATGGCTTGTTCCTTGCCTATGGCTCCAGGAGTGACATGTTTCCCAATAACCTAAGCTGAGCAGAAAATAAAACTGAAGTGGTAGTAGACGGGTGAGCACTCAACAAGGAATACCACTGACATACTGTACCTACACCAGGGACCTACAGGCATTTTTATAACTAATCAGAGGTATCTATGGAACAACGTAGGCATGGGTGCACAGAAAAAAAACCTCGTAACTTCATTCA
This sequence comes from Anabacerthia variegaticeps, assembly GCA_035583185.1. NCBI lineage: Eukaryota > Metazoa > Chordata > Aves > Passeriformes > Furnariidae > Anabacerthia > Anabacerthia variegaticeps. Next base: position 22,549,752 of record JAWWEW010000006.1, on the reverse strand, counting down.
ATTACTCAGTATTTTCATGCCACAAAGGTTTGTTTGTATTTTTCGCAAGTTTAAATGAAACTTCTGGAAGCTAGTCACCAGTTTTTATCCCTATAGATTAGGTTAATTAACATGTCTTATCTGATATTCATTTATCCTATAACTAACTATGCTTCTTTATATCATCTGCTCAGTAATTGCAGCTTCCTCATATTTTTTCATTTGATCTCTGTAGGTTCTTGGTAATTTGTTTATTCTCATTTTGGCATTCATTTATTCCCAAACTCCATTACCTCTTCCTCTCTCACAAAAACACAGAGCACCACAAACATATATCTTTGTGCCCCTTTTCCTGACCATCTCCTGATGCCTCCTTTCCTTCCTCCTTTATTTTATGACCTCCCTTCATAGAGGAAGAACCAGCCTGTAAAATAAGGGAGTTCTGCAAACATTTCTCGCCTCTGAAAGGAGAGCTCCCAGGAAAGTAATTTTTATTAACATTTCCTCCCCCAGAGTAACTCCATTGCATGTTCTTCTGCCATACACTAATTAAGAAGCAGTAGGGAACAACTTCCTTGCAAATAGGTGACAGACAACTTACTGTGAGCAGGAGTAGAGATAACTACTGACTACGTTACAGCTCATCTTGTCACTGGTGAATTTTGGAAAAAAAGACTGATAAAGCAGAAGCAACTGGGAAAAGGGAAAATTTTGCCATACCAGCAACACCAGAAGGCAGGCTGATATTACACTCATGCAACCCTTCTTTTGCTTCACCAGATTACTTCAGTGGTACTTTTTGCAGAGGGTGAGACAGCTCTGCTCAAGAGAATACGGCCTCTTTCCCTTTCAGTTCTCATACAGCCCAGCCACAAAGGACTTAGTACTCAAAGGCTTCTCTTAGACTGCCCATGCCCACAGCAGTGCTCACACTGGCTCTACATAGCATTTTGTTCTGTCAGTTTCTACTGAATTGCCAAAGGTTCTATGAATTGGAAAAAGAAATAACTTTTGCCCCAGCTTAACTCAGAGTTTTATTTTTCCTGAAAGTTCTAATAAGGGAAAAGTTAAATTTTGAAATCAATTTGTGGATTTGGCTTTCTATCTGCTTTTCTTTGACAGTGTGGATTTTTGGGGATTTGTGATTTTTATTTTTTGTTTTTTTAATAAAACCCAGTGGTAAAGTTCTTCATATTTTACATAGATGGCAGGTAATAGCAATCTGCAACTTCTTACTGGTTCTCCCTCCGTCCATCCCCCCCCCCCCCCAAAGGAAAACTATTTTAAATAATAATATTTTAATTTCTTTCAACAAATTCTTTCAACAATTATCTATCCTAATATTATCCTGTGGTAATGGGAAAACTATTCTAAACTTCAAGACTGAGAGAGCTTTCCAGATCTGGCTGTATACCCTAATCACATTCTGTTCCATATTGACATCCTGCACCCTCCAGATGTCCCAATGGGACCCTAACTGCACATACAATACACACCTCTGCTCAGTGTATCTTAGTCTGCTTACACCTGAACTATAAAAAAATTATTAAATGCTACTCCTCATTTACTTCCAGACCAAATGGTCTAATGGAGGTTATATTCCAAAATTCATTCTAATTATGCTTCTGGGAGCACAGTATCATCAGAACATCCACTCTGCCTTGCAAGTCAATGATAAATTCCCATTCATTGCTTGATTTTAAGAACTAAATCTAGCTCTTGAACATTTCCAAGTTACATGAATTTGAGATGAGAATCAAATTTTAAGTCTTTTTTTTGTTGTTATTTAAGCAGTATTATTTAAAATGGATCTGCCATACACTTCACAATTTCATTTCTAGAGGGTGACTTCACTACAGTGCACAATTAAAATAAATTAGATGCTACAGTTCGTTTAATCAGAACGAGGAGTCTCATCCCAGCATAAGGCAATGTGAGGACATGACTAAGTTGTATGACAGCTCCCAATTCCATCGTTTTCAGCAACATGGAAGTCCTGTATGAAATCAATTGTTCCATCATCTTGAATCCTTAGTTTGCACCAGAGAAGTAGCTCCATAAATAGCCACCTTTGATTTCAGAAACACAAAGACACAAAAGAGGAACTTTGCTGTCTTTCCAGGCTCTACACTAACATGGACTGTGCTCCAACACCACATCCCAGTGGTTTGAGATGCAGGAGGAGAGAGGCAATTCACAAAGTCAATGTGTTTGGAGTAAGAAGTGTCTTGCTTTCTCTAGCAGTTGGTATCACATTCTCCAGGGAGCCTCCGCGTCCTCCTAGTGCTTGAGCTGCCATGGATATTGTGACCTGAACAAGACTAACGAGGCAAGGAGCACAAAACCACCGCACAGTCCCAACTCACTGTGCAACCGAGGGCAACTGCAGAAAGCTCTCTGCATGTAAACAACAGTAAAAGTGATTTCACAAATGTATGTTTGTGTGTAGATTTATGTTCAATGTTCCTTCACCAAAAAAAGCCACAAAAACGCTAAACAAAAACCCCATGTATCCTTTACTGACATATCTGTCTGTTTCTGCAGGGCTCACCAAAGAAATCTACAGCCAGCACAAAGCAGAACTTCTAACCACAATGCTCTCAGACACGTCAGACTTGTATTACCTGAAACAAATACTGGTCAAAGTGGAGATAACGTTTAGACATTTGCTTTAAAGTGTAGCATCCTTTCCACCTGCCAGTGCAGGCCGCAGAAGATACAATCTAGTTAGCATATTACTGACAGGATGATGAGAAAGCTCCTGTCAGACACTGGCCAGCCGGGTGTTTGAGACGAAATGCACAGCCCCAGCTGACTAGTTAGGGAAAGACTGGTGAGGTACAATTACAGAGGCATATGACAAGCTTTCATGCTTGAGTGACTTGAGAACCGATGACATGGCTTTAAACAGCAATCCTTCCTACCTCCGGTCACAAAACAGCAATAAGTCAACTGATGCACTGTTGTAAAACCATGATTTATTCCTTTGCTTTGAATACATAAGAGTGTGGTATGATGTTCTGGTAGACTACCACAGCAGGTGCACTTGGGGCCGAAACATCTAGGGCCTGCCTCCAGCATGCATAAAATCAATGCTGTAGTTCAGCCTTCCTGGAAAAGCCAATCCCAGCACTTTAATAATTTATAGAAAGAGTGAATTAAAAAATTATTTGTACTGAAACTCATACAGCCCCATGCAACTAATAAGAATACATGCAGATGCAGTGACGCGTGAGAAAACAGTGCTGTGTAAGAACATACAGCATGACATTTAGGAAAGGTCTTCCTTTTACTGCTAAAGTGAAATAACTAACAGTCACCTCTGTGAATAGATCAATCCCTTTGTTTCATTCATCCTTTCACTTAATCCAAACCCATATAATTTGTTTCTCTTTCATAGTTTACTATTCAAAAGACAGAAGTGGTAATTTTTGCTACAAACATCTTACAGAGCATAATCCTCAGGCTATAGCTGAATCCATCTCACTCTAATGCTAAGACTGAAACAAGCTGTGAGGTTGGTGATAATCACATTATTAAGGTGGTTGGAAAGTCAAGCTAATAAAAGAATCAACAATTAGGCCAAATAATGATCCAGAAGCTACAACAGAACAGAGTGGTGGGAAGTGTCCACTTTATCTTTATAGTAATTGGAAAGGCTAGCAGACAAATATCTCACCAAAGGAGTTTTTAAAGGGGATAAAACCACAGAAAATCAATTTAAAAGAAGATGCAAAGAATGCCCAACAACTGCAAAAATCTGAAGACACACAGAAAACAAAACCCGCTTAGCTGAAATTAAATATAAGCTCAAACACACTCTCAAGATAAGGCAGTAGGTACTTTTTCTTTTTTTTCATTAGAAACTGCTACTCAGTGCAGCTTAAAAATAGGAAACCTTTTCTATTTTTTCCCTTAAAAGGAAACATTCCAAAATATAGCATCATTTTTCCACCCTTTTTCCATAACAGGACCGATCCTTTACTCAAGTGTAATGAAAGTGTATTGGGGCAGAAACACAGAGACAGAGAATTCCTGTACATAAGTGCAGTATTCCGTTCCTGGCCCCCACAAGAAAGGTAAGGAGAAAGCGAGCAAGGCCTTGAATTATGCCTTTTGTTATCAGTCACTGCCCTGAGATAGTGAACCGAAACAGAGCTGATAACTCGAAGGTGACATCACAACCCAGTCTTCATGAACTGACATAAACACTTGATATTCACTTAACCCCTAAGATAAGGCACAACTCCCTTAACAGAAAGTTGTACTTGATAGCACTGTTTTTGAACAATCTTTTCAAGTATCCAGCTGTAATTCAGAAATATTAAAACATGACCTTTGCAACACAAAGTACCAGTGCAAGTGAAAATTAACCCAATCCTATATCAAAAGTGGATTGAACATGCTACTCTAGTAATTTTGCTTAGCTATGACTTTAAGTAATGCTAATAGACTGAAAAAATAACCAGAAGAAAATGAAACAGATCTCTTTTCTTATTCGATCTGCAATCTGTTTACGTGCACAGCTTGGGGACACTCCAGGACATCTAAGGACCACTACAAATTTCAGGGATGTAATACAAACTATTTTCAAGTGAGGACACCAGGAAGACTATGATTAATTTGTTTAAAGCTTTGGAAAAAACAGCTGAATTGTAAACAAAGTACATGTTTCTCAAAACCAGAATACTGTATCTGTTGTTCTGTAGTGACATCCACAGAGACTGGAATCTGAACATATAAATAAGGTGGTCTAGATCAGCACAGACTAATTCTGATACTTCACCTTCTCTTGTCATATCCTAGCAATAGAGACCAGCTCAGCCTAACAAAAACAAGTCTTAAATGGATCCAAATGTAGGCTGAGAGTATGATTCCAGACCGTGTCAAGCAGACGGACACGTGCCCACCTGCAGAATGAATTTTCCACAGGCACAGAGCTGCCATCATTATTCCTATCCCCTCTCTACTGGAGGAGTAAAAGACACTTGACTGGGGCATCATTGGAGATGAGTTTTTTTAATGGTGTACTTCTTTTCTTTTTTTACCTTTTTTTTTTTTCCTTAAATATGGCAAGCTGTGTTCCACATTGGCAAACAAACAAAAAAAAAAATCAGACTCCACAGTTTTGCTACGTCATGCGAGTTTCTACTAAGGTAGAAGCTTCTTAGGAAGGGGTTTCTCTTCAAATTCTACTTGCCCGTTTAGGTGATCTTATTATTGGGTTGTAACGCCCAGCTCTTCTAGACATTTTGGGAAGGGGAGGGGAAAAAACCCCTCTAACAGAATATGGAAATTTCTTTGGTGGTTAAAAAATGTATCACAGTCTAGTAATTTGAAGATTGCCTAAATTCACTATTTATTTTTCTGGTTTTCAGTTGTTCATGTGGCCTCTGTTTATATGATCCCACATTTGCTTTACTCCAATGGCCACAGACTGACTTAGCTCCACATCCTGCAGACCACTGGTAAAGTGCTGTCTTTGTGCATTCCCTAACTGCAATGGTGAAGCCTGTCAGACTTTTGTGACAATTCTGAACCCTCTCTATCTTCAATTCACTTTTGACTCAAAAAAATTTAAAGGCATTTTATCCACTATTCAGAATCAAAAAATTCCCCTCCTTCCATGCACACTTATGTACTGGAAATCAGCACCTGCATATCTTTGAAAATGGTAATTTTTAGTACTGTGTCCAACCTTGTAATTCTGTGTTCATTTATTTGGGAGTATAAATAGCAGTGTTCATAAATATAAAGTGTATTTTCCACCACAGAAAACATATTAAACAAAATCTGTTAGGCAGTACTGTTGAAAAAAAAAAATTAAGGTAACTGTGCTTAATAGGCTAAAGGTTCTGCATAAGAATGACACTCTATGATTAAAGTTGGTTATAGTGACAGCCTTGTACTAATGCAAAATAGGATATTTTAAAAACCTATAAGATTCCTTGAAGAGTAAAACAAAATAACATCTGAACATTTAGATATACTTTCAAAACAAAAATTTTATTCAGCAGTCTAAGCCGGCATAAAGGGGGGGAAAACATTTTAATGTGGGCAGTAGCCTAAAACCTATAATTAAAAAAGCTGCTATTTTGAGTTGTACGTTATTGACAGACTGAAGAGCTGCTCCAAATAACAGATATTACAATGTGCACTCCCAAACCACTCTAACAAAGATGAATCTACCTATTACCAGGTTAGGATAGCAGCTATTATTATGGGCCCTTGATTTCTTTCAAGTAGCTCCAATGGAATAAGCCACAAGTGAATAATAAAGATCTTATAATAGCCCTTAAGAATTCTTTTTAGGTTAGAAGGCACAGAAATGAACTCAGGAGAGTTAAAGAACTCTCATCTCTTGATAAGAAAAATAATTAACCTGACTTAATGTATCTGAGTAGGTCTTATATAAATCAGACTTTTGTACTTCAAGAGCCAGACTAAAGCCATATATTAGAAGAGTATGTAGATATTGTCTTATAAGTACACATGGAACATATCTAAAACCACAAAGGTCTGCAGGTCATTTTGTGAAATGTTCAATATATCCTACTTAAAAGGAGATGTGTGAAGTACTTACAGTGCTTAGTTTGCTCGAGGTAATAATGATTCGTCTCTCATGCAACATACTGGCATAAAGTTGCAGCATGTTGTTCACATCCACAGCAACAAAATATTCAGTGAGGTTTCTCTGTTTAAATAAATAAAATATTTACAATATAGCAACAGTAGCACCTAAGTGGAACATTGTATATGTTACTTGTGAAAATTTTTGTCCAATTAGTAAGTGGGGGGGAAAAACCCAACCTAAAACTATGAAACCAATACCTTGGAATTAAATTTTTTATGCTTTAAAAATAATTAATTGGGTTTCAAAGCCAAAGAAAAAATAACTTTGGTGTAAAGCTATTACTATTTTGCTCACTCCATTAAGCTTGCGACTTAGATGTGCCCTTTTGTTTTTTTCAAATCTGAAAAAATATGAAATTGGTATTATATCAATAGAACCATATACTTTTAAGGTGACCATTACTCCCAACCCAGGAAAGACCTTCCACCACTGTGGGAACTGTTCTGTCATAGCTACAGTAATGAAACTGCTACTTTGCCAGACCCTCGCAAAGTCAACACATTTTACTCCATTTCAAGTACAACAAAACTGCTTGTTGAAAAACACTAAGCTTTTGCTTGAGCTGTACGTGCCAGGACATCAAACATCCAGAAATGCTGGCAGGTATTAGGCCCTTTCTGCAGCCCCCCTTTTCACCCCTAATAAGAACACCACTGTGGGGTTTAATAAAAAGAAAAGTCACCAGCACCTTCCATTTATATATAGTTCAGACAGCAGAAAAGTAAGGGAAAAGAGGAAGAAGATGGAGGGGATCTGTCTGTTCCATTTGAACCTAGCAGCATTTCTGCAGGGCACAGTGCCAGAGACAGACAAGTTCTGAATAAGCTAAAACAGCTACCAGCAAAAATGCCAAGGAAAAGAGTTGATTTTTGTAAACACTAGAGAACATGTATGAAAATACACTAATACACCCCTCAATATGCAAAATATTTAATTTCACATATTCACTATTATATCTACAACCAGAACTCTTATTCATCTCTTCTCAAGGGCAACAACATTACTGAGCATTCATGTAGGAGGTCTACCAAGGACAGGCCCCAGCCCAAGGACAGACATCAACAGTGGAGTTGTAGACTAATAGTCTATTCTGGATGTGTTCAACACATAGGAGCAAGATCATGCAGGCCTGAAAAAAACAGCCAGGACAAGACAAGTAGTAAAAACTTCAGAGTGAGGTGACTTCCTGTATGGATATACTGCAATATCAAATTTAAAAAAGGTACTGACAAGATAAAAGATCCAATGGACAATCCAGTTTCATGTAGATTCAGAAATGCATTATTAATTTGAACACATGGAGTATTACAGTTATTCTTGGTCCATGCTGCATAGAATTTTGGAAGAGATAAAAACCAGAGCATTAAGGCTACAAACACCGTTTAGGAAGAAAATATCATCTTTCAAGTGCTACTTTTAAGTGGTTGTCAGAAGCTGATGCACCACGAGAAAGTGAGTCCACCCTCTAACACTGCAATTGACAATGGTGTGCTGATTTTGTGCTGCAAAAGCTGCAGTAAAAAACAGTTGTACAGACCAATTTATCTTTGGAAGACAGTTATTTCTCTGTTAAATGTGAGAAGTTACTGCCCTTGAAATATGTGAACCTTACAAAAAGAAGTAAGAAAATTAATTTTATTGCTTATTTACTGTAATTACCTCATCTCTTCACTCTCTGTATGTTCTAACTGTCCACTAGCACCATACTCTTTTGATTCAAACTGAAAGGATGGGACTTTTACTTAGGGAGTAAAAAATAATTATAGAAAGGCACCTTGAAATTATTCTGCCTTTCTCTCACAGAAGCAGAAAAATAAAACCACAGTGGTACCACTGCAAGATCTTCTGTCAGCCAGAGCCTCAGATCCTTTCCCATGTTTTCTTCAATCTGAATCCATAGCACAGTTTCTAACTTGCAAGATTACATTCTCTCAGAACCCCAAATAATAAGCTAAACCAAGAGATTTCTTAAAGGAATTCAACACATAAGGTGAAACAGATAAAAACAGACATTTAAAAACTAAGCCCTGGCCTGCCCAATGAGGGTCCTCTCTTTCATCCTTCTATCCAGCAACTTTCCCTAGTTTTCTGGGTTGCAGCATGGGCCATGCAATTTCCTTGGAACCCTTCCCACCACCACATGCCTCCTCACCACGGCCAGCACCCTCCTGCTCCTCTCCAGACAGGGTTTCCCTGGCTCTGTGTCCTTCCCTTGCCCATCCCACCCAGCATTCCGGGATGCACCCACAGAGGGGAGGCGGGAGCAGGGGATGGAGACACCTTGCTGCTGTGGACACCCTGGGGCAGAAACACCACATCGCCGACCAGAAACAAGTTCTGTGGTGCTGTGCCATTTTACACTGCAGGGAACCCCAATGTCTGGAGTTCCAGGAGGAAGTCATTATTCAAAGCACAAAAATGCACACCTATACATCCATATTCAATTCCAGATTTAAAGGCAAGAGTGGAAAACAGAAAGCTTCGAAGCTCTTTTATTGGATGCTATCCAGCTAAACAGGTCACACAGACTGTGCTCTGAGATTTCACGTTTGCAATCTACCCCACAGCACCATCAAGAATTTAGCATCTAAAGAATGCAAATCTGCGTCAAGAAAATAAAAACAAAACAAAAAAAAACCCTAGAAAACTCAGTTCCTGATTCTTGGTTAGCATCCAAGTGTAAGCAGGTACACCACGTTTTCAGAAAGCCTCAATCAACAATGCCTTCCTGCACAAAAAATGACTGCATATCTTGGTAGCTGAATTCGCAGCTTAGGAATGCAGTCTTTAAAGGGCAAGTATTCAAATAACAGAAGGTGCAGAAGGAGAATATATTTTATATAAATAATCCCAATAAATGTAAAGAAGCCAAGTAATTATGAACAAAGGGTAGATATAGCAGTGGTCAAAAATGTCCTGTTAACACTTTAAAACAGGTTAATGAATGCAAGAGTAACTACTAGCTAAAGGTTGTAATAATAGACATCAATCATATTCTAGAAACAGTCTTGGGGAAAAACATCTCCTCTTGATAAATGCAAAAGTTCAGCCCAGTGCACAATGAGGTTAAATAAGAAACAGAATACTTACGCTTTCAGGGATTGTTGGCAATCCAGTTAAATCAGGAGTAATGAAATACGAGTGCTAATCAATGGGAAAAAAATTGATAATTTATGCACACAGAAAAACAAAAGTCTTTTCTTAAAAACCCAGCATTTAGAATTTCCAACCCCATCTTTGCTTAAGCAAATAGCCATTTTTCCAATAACATTCTTACCACTACTAGACAAAGAATTAAGCAGATCACAACATGAAATGACAAGCTCTGGTTCAGCACAGCACACAAACTAAGGGAACAAAATGCTGGGCTGCAGTTTCAAAATAACACTGAAATTAAGCCAGCTTTAAATGTTGTCGCGAGCCTGAGAACAGCATGGATTAACTTAAGCATTGAATTAAAAATCAGGGGGAAAAAAAAAGACAACAAAAAATCCACAATCTTTAGAGGACAAAATCTAAATTTAGAATGGAAAAATCATTCACAAGAGAAAATTAATTAGAATAGCAGTATTATTACTAGATATATATTGTCTTCTCTCTCCAAACATTTTTGAAACAAAAATGTGCTAACAGAAATGCAAGGTCTGAAGGTTGAGATTCTGCAACCATTTATGAAATATATGAAATATATTAGCAATTTTATGCATCTTAGTTTCAGGCCATCTAGGATGTAAATATAAAATGGATTAAACTCAAACCAGATGTAATTTAAATTACTCTTATTAATCCAATGCTCTTAATAGTTATCAGACACAGATTTAGATTAGTAATTTTAAGGCACTTTTGCATGTTAGTCTAAATCTTGGAAGGAGAAAAAAACTCAGTGCATACAAAGTAAATATGACAATTATTGGCTTTTTAGCTTTTATCTGTTCTTAACAGAATTTTGACATTGTTTAATAGACTTTGTTTTCATAGTATATTTTTTAAATTATAATTAACAAACACAAAGACAAAGCTTGTTTTCAAGTGAAACTTGAAAAAGACAGACCAAAACAAAGTCTATAAGATATTAATTGTGTCTTGCATTCAAGAAAATAATTATTAATACCATTTAGCCTGTGTAGGAGACTTATTAAACCAGCTTGATACATTTAATAGAAAAGGTTCCCCACAAATTAGGTCATTTGGCAATAGTTAAAATTTAAGGCAAAAATTGGCTTAAAAATGGTATCCCATAAACATCATACCACTTGCACAATAAATATCACAGGTTATTGTTTTACATCAACAGAGAAAAAAAAGCTGAGTTTTTTTCTCTCCAGTCAAGAATAGGAAAACATTCAGATAGAAAGCCTATATTCTTCAGAAGCATAGTGAGAACAGAAAATTATTTCCTATATGTAGTAAGGTCACAGAATATTTATCAAAAGATTTCTGACTAATGAAGTTAATAACTTAGAGAAGGAATTATTTATAATTAACAAAGTAATAATATTTCACTCATTAAACAGAAAAGGAAGCCAGTACTACGAGAAGCAAAGGCCATTATTGCAGTCATTAAGAGTCATAAAGCAGCAAAAATAATGTAGTATGGAGTCCTTGCACATCTTTGTGAACTCCCTTTGGAAGATGTATGACCTTGGAAGAGATACTAAATTAATAGTTGCTGTTCTGCATAAAGTTTTCTCAAAAAGGACACTAGAAAATGCAAGTTTTGTTCATCAATTCAAGGGTTTGATTTTCATTGCAGTTTGTATGAAGGGATTATCATGCACACACACAGAGCTCTGAAGTTTGATTTAAACAGAAAAGGTACATTAATATGAGACTGCTCTTTTAGGTTAAAGACAGCAGCAGAATTTCCCAAAGGACAGGTATACATAAGCCTGAAATCAAAAGAGGTATCCTATAGCAAATAATTATTTAATTACCATAGGCTTTAGACAGTCAGAGCCTTTTAAACTCACCGATACAAGACAAGGCTGTTTTTTCAAAACTTGCACACTTGCAAAAATCATCTCTTGGTTCTTATGCAAGATGAGAGAAAGATTGAACAATTGACTTTTTAGTTTTCCAACAGAAAAAGGCCAAAGCCAGCTTGTAAAATTCCATGTTTAAAATATTGCCTGAAAATAAGTTTTATTCTTTTTATTTCTCCCACATTTGAACTCAGACTTGCTAGCTTTTCTGACAGTACAAAACAAAGGGGAAAAACCCCAAGCCAAACAAAATCACTTTTATTTTACCCATATATGGCTAATAAAAGTGACCCAAACTGTATATAAGCTCACGTTTCAAAGAACAAATGCAGACTATTCATCATTCAGCTGCAGACTATTTGTTACTAGGACCAACAGATGAGAGTAGAACTTGGTTCCTAACTGGACCAAGGCATTTTGGTGTCCTCCTAACCAAGGAATACTAGGAAGCACCACGTATCCAGATAACGGGAATCTTTTATGCATAGTTATACATACACAATCCTAAGTACCGCTGGGGGCTGCCATCCAAACCCTGCTGCATATATGAGTGAATGAGGGAGGGATCTTTTTAAGTCTGCACCATGAAATTCGAACTGGACTGATCCTGGCACAAGGAAAAGCCACCTTCTGACATCATTTCTATGGTTATTTTTCAGATAGTCATTTCTTTTGAAGTCTATTACCTACTGAAGGTTCCAGTCTAGCTTATTTACAATATATGAGGACCAAGAAAGAAACATCAATACAAAAGACCAGGCACACAGAGTTAGGATTGTAAACTGGCCATATACATTTCCCTGCTCCCTGCAGCACTAAGCATTACAAACCCAAAGATGACTATAGATCCAACAAGCACTGGGTTTCCAAATAGCCTATTCCTCCTGCTCTGCCCCATCTGAACCCACAATATTTCCTATATTGTCCCTGGCAAGAGGCTTGAATTTAGATAATCATTCAGCTAGAAAGCTTACAAAACTCTTTGCTGTAACAAACTAGTGGGAACAAGATGTAATTGAGAAAAAAAAACAATTCCAAAGTCAGACAACACTGAAATAAAACCAACAAGTATCAACTTTATTGCAAGCAATCTGTCGTTCCAGCGTAGCGAGCTGTATTCACCACAACATTCATCTCAAGTGGGCAAGTTCTACGCAGGATGAGGTGCAACACTGAGAGTAACACTTTGCAAGAAATGCAAGGGAAAAGTCTTAAAACTTCTCTATGTCTCTCTAAATCACAGAGCTCTAGAAAGATATTTTATAAAGCATTTTGGAGTTGCCAAATTATAACTGGTTATAACACTGCAATTAATGATAGCAAAATATTATTTGATATACAGAAGTATTTTTGGCAGAGGTACTAGGAACTGAAACATTACTCTGACAGCAGAAGGAAAAAACTTATCAACAGAAACAATTCCAACTGCAGCCTCAAAACCAGTATTGTTCTGGTGAAAAACAAGAAACAAGACTGGAAGGACTTTCAAATACAGTTTATTAGCACTGTTCAGGGTGGGAAAATATTAGGTCTCTGTAGCCTAGTGAAAAAAAAAAAAAGGGAATTTGAAACATGACAAATTAAAATAAAATAAAGGTAGCATTATGTTAAGCAGCAAGGGTCAGTAACTGCTGGAACAGAAGTGATAGACTCTCTATTTGTCTATGCCTACAGAATAGGGCCAGATGCTTTTCTAGAGTCTGTGCTTACTGTAACTGAAGTACTGGACTCAGTTCTAAAATAAATGAGTTGAAACTACCAAGAAATGACACAAATAAGGTCAAGATAAATTAGTGATCTTTCAGTATGTGTGTAAGGGAAGCTTTTACAAAAATCCCTTCTTTCTGTGTCCTGCAAACTGCGGTGGTTCAATCATAGGGACAGCTATTTGCACACTATTACTGACAAGTGCAGTAACTGTACAGACACTCTGAGCGTGCACACCTTGGAGACAACAGAGGTTCTGCAAGGCCTTTATACTGCACACAAGCTCTAGCAATGTATTTAAATGGGTGTCCGTACGCTATTTCTGTTTAAAACTTCAAGAACTGTAACAGTAACAGGTTCACTTTTTGATGCTTCTGCAACAACATCATCTTGCCACACTATCAGGGTCCCGTCCCTCATCCCACAAAGACAGAGCACAAAAGCAAGGCAGGCCTGGACACATTCTTTCCCCTAGATGTGCTGCAAGTTTCATGTGCACTTCCACCAGTTTTCCTACAGCGTTTCTGCATGATTAAGCAAAACTAGGAAGAAGGAGAAGGAAGATGGGAAAGCAGCCATCTTACACAGACTTTTGTCCAATCCTGCAAGTCTACCTACTCAGACATGAGGTAATAAAACTGAGTTAGTGTCTCCTGATGCACAGCAGGAGAAACCAAAATTGTCTACATGAAACAGCTGGGAGCACAAAAAGGTAGTTCTGGCACTGTCAGATCCCACTGCAGTTTACTTTCTCATCCACAGAACAAAATTCAAATTTCTGCTTCTTTATGACTATGACTTTCAGAAAACAACATGAGATAAACTCTACCCAACACAGAGAGAAGAAAAAAAAAAAAACAAACAAGGTTGTCCAATCCAGTTAATGACGGGAAGCAACATAAATTTCCTCTTTCAAAGGGTTGGGGTTTCTCTTTGTTTCAACTTTACCTACTATTTCATAGTCAGTAATAGGAGTAGGAATAAAAACTACTTACCACACTTAAACTGACTAAAGCATTTGCCTTTGGCACAGGATGGCTATACAATGATTTTAACAAATCATTTGAGTCATTTTCCTGTGGGGAATATTTTTTAAAGGTAGTTAATTATCATATAAAAACTAATTACTATTTACTACACATCAAACTGTATGTTGACAAAGAGTATAAGTATTTAATGACAAAAACAATTGTAATTCGTAGTGGCGTATTTAAATATTAAGTATAAAATTCAGGTCGGCTTTGTCTCTTATAAACTGATTGTATCTTCAAGTTAAGCCAATTTCCCACATGTTTCCCAGTACACTCCTTAAATGAGTCACATCATTTGCAACTCAAAACTGTGAAAACATGTCTAGTTTATCTGTGCATCCTGAAGATCATCTTCCTAAATTGTTAGCCATGATATATGTCTATTCAAAGCTTTACTAAATATGCAGCTACATATCTATATTGTATACTATAAAAATGTTTCATCAGAACACCTAGAACAAATAATATGGTTTACTAAAAAGTACATGCAGATACCTGGTTTAACTGGGATTCCTCACTTTGATCTCTAGAAGAAATGTTTACTTGGGAAAGAGTTTAGGTTTAGGGGTTTCATTCAATTTAGGGACTTTGTTCATGGAGAATAAATTCTTTATGTTGCCAAAGTAAAATAAAAAATACCAGAGACAAGCCAGGATCAGTTTTTAAACATACAGTATGAGTTTACAGGAAACTTTCACCTCTCCCTGTAAGAATGATGATGCTACTGGACCTCATGCTAATAAACAAGATTTTGGATGTAGCTCTTGCTCAGATGAACAGTGCCTGGGCCGGGGGGAGCAACAACAGCCTCCTCAGCAACAGGTATGGCACCAGGCAGCATCACAGAATGCTTCCATGCATTGCTAAAATTTTCTGACCCATCGAAACAGGTTTCTTGGTATATAAAACAACAAACTTACAACCCTGCTACTTAAATTGCTTGAAGTAATAGCTACAATGTCAGCAATGGTGATCAAGACAATACCTACCCCCCTTTT
Organism: Anabacerthia variegaticeps; assembly: GCA_035583185.1. Lineage (NCBI taxonomy): Eukaryota > Metazoa > Chordata > Aves > Passeriformes > Furnariidae > Anabacerthia > Anabacerthia variegaticeps. The sequence goes on along the minus strand of JAWWEW010000006.1, from coordinate 22,534,421 downwards.
GTCAAATACAACCTTAATAACAATTCTTTTCTATTACAGTGAAATTGGGGCCCAAACCAAGTTCTCATTACAGCATTTGTAAGACATATATATTCTACACTTTACTGAAACACACAGCTAACACCAAACTTTCATTTTCCTTTTACATAAAATATTATCATTCTCTACAGTCCATTTACTATAATGCATAATTATTGCTTATTCTGTACTTTTTGGAAATTTCAGCTTTTCTAGTCTACAGCATATGGCTGAATATTGATACTTTTTTTTTTAATTGTAATCTAGTACAGTAATAGAGTTAAAGCAAAAAGGTATAGCTTTAATGTTCCCAGTAAAGACAGATGCCAGTAGTTCCTTTGTTGTGTAATCCTGGAATACATCTAATTGCTCATGAATATGCAAACTAAAGTACCATGATTCTTCACCAAATGCTGCAAGTAATTTTGTCCTGCTAGCTGAGATGACAGAATTACAAGAGGTAGGTTTTAGCTAATATGAAGGGTGAAACAGTACATCATATTTTATACAGTTCTGAACAAAAGTGTTTGCAGCTGATAATCAGATAGTTCCAGAGATCTACAGTTTACAATCGATACGTCACAGCTCTCCAGTGATGTGACACTTTGCTCACACTTCGCCCAGGACTTGTTTATGCTGAGACTGACACTTTATAAAGGTATATTTTCAGCAGCTTTTTAAGATTACTGTGGCATTAAAGTGACTGTGGCAGCTGTATGTTCAGATTCTTTGTATTTCAGTAAGATGAATACAACTTGCTACTATACCCTACTAAAATTTTAAAGTGTTACACAGTATAGAATCCCTTTTCAGCATTTCAAATAATGACTACTATTTCAAGGAAAATATTTTACACCAAGAGCTGGAATATCTAAAATTACCTGTTCTTTAGCCAAATAATCTGCCAGGGTATTTAGGAGCTTGTAGTACACCTCAAACCATGGTAGGTAACTAAAAGAGGAGGAAAAAAGTCTTTTAATAAAACATCAATGTATTTTTCCAGTGCTTATAAAATATGACAATGATCGATATGACCTGCATGTTTTTAGAGTATTTTTACACATAAATAAAAGGCATATAAAAATTTTCCCCACAAATTTAATGGTACGTCAGACAGACAGATACTTTATGCTGCATGAAGTTCCAGTAAGCACAGGATAGCATATAATACACAGACTTCTTCGTATTTTAAAGGCATTTGAAGCACTGCCAAATCCCAATCCCACTATCATTAATTGTTATAGTTTTCAGTAGTTATTTGTAATTTTGAAATTCTACATCCTCCTATACCCAGTGTCCCACCAGAATGGCTGCTTCCCAGGAGCACGAAAAACAGCTTTACCTGGGCAGACCAGGTACCCCATATTTGACAAGTGGTGTAATGCTATGCAATAGTATAGATGTTGAATTATACATAAGAATATTGGTCTTCCTATGAAGTAATTTTTATAGATAGAATTAACTTCCAAAAATAAAAACATTCACTGATATTGTAAACACATGGCACATTAATATGTGAATACTTAGGATATTTTTAACACAAGTCTGCAGCCCATATGAGTGCAATACTTTCACAGAACTAACAGAAAATGAGATAAGACCTAACTGAAGAGCATGAAGAAAGAAGCTCAAACACAGTGAAATCAGTTCCATTTTTTGTCACTTATTTACAAAAGAATTACCTTTAACAACGACATCATCAGTAACCACATCCTACAGAACTTTTCATCAGCACTATTTAAACTATTAAGCCTGGTAAACAAAATAGTACCAATATACATTACAACTCATTTACACATCTTCTCATGTGTGTTAGACAGCTCTGTTTGAGATTAGAAGGGGAGCTGGAAAGAAAATCAAGCCTGAAATGTTTTATTTATTTATATGCAATACTACAGACTTTGCTATTCAGTGCAATGTAAATCTACAGACATGCATTTCTTAAAGGCTTTAGGTCACGCTGTGGACAGACCTTAAAATTTCAAATTTCTTTATATTACAGTAAACATGCTAACTGCAACTGAAAAAGCCCAGCATGGAGAACCTAAATGTTTTCCCTGACAGGAAAAGTAAAGCTGTTAGGGGAAACCCTGGCTAGTGGGGAAACCCCAGCTAGTAGAGAAGTCAAGTCTACTTTTGTGCAATGAGTCTACTGAAGGGTTATGTTTTCTTTGTAACACCTCTGTTCTCAGTACGCAGATGGCAAAGCTTTACAAACAGATCCCAGTTCTCAGGGAAAGAAAAAAGGAACAACAGAAATCTGAACACAGCTGTGCATTGTCTAGCAATCTTACTTTTTGCCAACCTTATAAATGCTTAACTGATGGTTCTTAAAATAAAAAAAACCCCAACAAACCACCAAACCACAAAAACCCATCATGAATTTATGTTTGCCAAGCCAAAGTGACAGGGAGGCAATGATTTAATCATTTCCTTTCAAGCCACTGTATTAATGTCTTTATCACATTTTACCAAACACTGTGCTGGCCATTAATCAAAACTACATCAACCTCTTAATGCTCACAGACATTTTTAATGCTTGGTATTTATAATGCTTGGTTGACAGTGGTTAAGGTGTGACATTATTGCATTTGCTATTCAATATATTCTTATATAATCATAAAATTTACTTCAGTGCACCTGGTGTAAGGTTACTCACTACTTACAGGTGTGAATGCTGCATGCCTTTGTAATACACCCATCAAGACAGCACCTAAAACATCTGATCTTTGAGCTTTCTTTCACCTAGCACTCCTGTTCTATTACCTTCTGAAATCATGTTAACCTGGTTTTACACATCGCTGAAACACAGCCTAGACAGGCAAACAGAATTGTTCACAGCAGCATTCAGAGTACCTGCAAATGTCAGAGCCACTGAACAGCTTAACAGCCTCAAATTACAGCAGGGATTGAACACTGTCCTAGCATTTTGTCCAAGTCAAGGTACAAGGTATTCTTATAGCATTCTTATAGCACTGGACACACAAATAAGTTAGACTATCTAAAAATGTTCCAGTCTTTTGCTATCACCTCTGCATTAGCAGTATATGACTTCAGCATACTTTGCTGTAGAATACTCCAAAATCTCATCTCATCATCTATCTTTCATAATGAACATTTATGAACAGCACTCTATAAAAATAAATGCTCCTACTTCAATAAAATATTAACCATACTTCTTTCCTCTATGAATGATCTCAACTCCTCTCTTACCAAGAAAAGAAAAATGAAGAGCAATTTTTAAGTCGATGCATAAAAAGGTCAAATTCATTATTTGAAAGTAATGAACCCTAGCAAAAAGCCAGGGAAGACTTTTTTTTTTCATACAAGGAGGCATGCTGACCAGAGTACCTGCACAAACATTTCTTCCTTAGCAAAATCAGGTTGATGATACACTTCCATGTCTTTATGAAACAGAAGCACAAAGAAAAACTTTATAAAAATACATTACTTCAACATAGTTTATAAAAGTCAGTTTTCTTTTGGAGTGGAAAGGTTGGAAAAAGAATTGCTTTAAGCCTTATAATTACAGACACAAGGTTAATATAAATTCAACATGTCTCTTAAACGTGAAAAACAAGCACTCCATTACACTACATGGCATGAAAACAAAGGCTGCCAGAACCTGTCCTCTGCTTCTTTTCCACATAAACTTCAGCTCTTCAGTAGTACAGTTTAATTGCAAAATTTTTGTCAATATTTTTAATTATCATGTTCTTACTGAAACAAAATACTACAAAAGCCTATCAGAAAACAAAAACTTTCCCTGTATGTATTTTCCCCACCTGGCTACAACTTTCTTTCCTGGAGTTGCAGAGAGTGATGAGGTCACCCCTGAGCCTCCTTTATTCCAGGCTGGACACCCCCCAGCTCCTTCAGCTGCTTCTCATCAGGCTTGTGCTCCAGACCCTTCACCAGTTCCATTGCCCTTCTCTGCACTCACTCCAGTGCCTCAGTGTCTTGCTTGTAGTGAGGGGCCCAAACCTGGACACAGGATTCGAGGTGTGGCCTCACCAGTGCTGAGTACAGGGGGACAGTCACTGCCCTGGTCCTGCTGGCCACACTATTTCTGACACCGGCCAGGGTGCCATTGGCCTTCTTGGCCACGCAGGCACACGCTGGCTCATGTTCAGCTGCTGCTGACCAGCACCCCAGGTCCTTTTTGGCTGGGCATCTTTCCAGCCACTCTGCCCCCAGCCTGTAGCACTGCCTGGGGTCGTTGTGACCCAAGCGCAGAAGCCAGCAGTTGGCCTTGGTGGCTTGTATGGCACTTTTGTGTGTGATAACTAAAAAGCAGAAGCATTATGGGTAAAAGAATCTTATTATCTTGTCCTGTTAGCAAATCTTGCAAAATTATTTAATCTTTGCTTTGCACAAAAGGACTAGTCTATATACAGAAAAGTCATCCAGCACAAAAATGTCCATTGCCATCTATTAAGTTGGGTAATGATTTTTTTCTCAAGTCACTACAGAAATGCATTCTCTGAAAAATATACTTTTGAAGTGGCTGAATTTAACAGAGACCTGTAATATATTACTCCTAATTCAAAACTGTCACACTAATATGTATCTTAACAACAGATAAAATCAAAATTAAACTCCATTACTAGAAAGACCTTTCCACATTTGTATTCATAAATTTATGAGTGCATTTGGTAATTAATTAGCTGTCTTATGAAAACGTCAAAAGGTTATCAATTAAGCCACTTCAGAGTAGATAAAGCAGAGGAAAAAGAGGGCTTTGATGTTATATTTTAATGTATTTAGAACCCTAAACTTCAAATAAAAATAGTTTTGGTTCTTAAACAAGAAACCAGTAATGGCTGCATAGTTTATCTTTCTCTAATTGTACACATTATCTTTCATGCCGCATGCTATAATCAATAGCTGTTTGAGAAACAAACACACAGCACAAACATAACAGAGCCTCTAACAACATACAAAAATTTCTTTAAATATTTCTTCCATAATAAACACAAACATCAAAAAATACACAATATTGTTTTAACAGATATGTATTCCCTCATTGAGAATACAAGGGTCTTTATTTAAAAGTACAGCCTATGCCTATTCCAAAAGCAAGAGACCAAGATATTTCATGGTTAATTAAAAACGTACTTAGCATTTTCTTTTAATCCAAATGAGCCACAAGGCAGGAGCTCAGACTTTTATTCAAAGTCATGCATAACTTTTGTCGCCGTAAGTAGACTTCCACCTCACTGGTGCTCCTACTATAGCGCTGATAAAACTTTTACATTCATGAGTCAAAGGTTAAACAAAGGAGAGGAAATGCTTTCTGTCAAATAGTCAGGTAACCACTAACAGCCCTGAACTATCAGCAGGAATCTAACTTCTAGTAATCAAATAAAACTAAGGAAACTGCTTTTCCGTAGCTAAGTGTCTAATGTCTAGGGGGCTACTTTTCTGTCTGGAAAATTGACACAAAATGTGTAAAATTGAAACATTCTGCTTCTAAGGGATTTGCCTAAAGGAAGAGTGAAAAAGCTTCAAGCGTGGTCTGAAGTGAAGAACTACAAAGCCTTACCGCATAAACCTGTCTTCCTTATTAGAGCATTTCATTTGGAAACATAGGTGACAATTTTATAGCCATAAAATTAATGAAATCTAAGACTGAGCATTTTAATGATGCATTTTGTGTTCCTCAGCATATCTAAGGTCAACCTCAGAGTCCATCAATAACTTTAGGATTTTTAACAAATTATTTGCACTTGGTACTAAAAGCATTCAAGTAATACCAAAACAACTTCATGTAAACCCAGAAAGTATTATTCCTACTGCAAGCAGCAGTGGTACTTAGAAACGAGAGCGAGAAGAATTAAGTCCTCTATTATTCAAAAGTAAACACTAAGGTTTCTACTGTGCCACTTCATATGTCAACTAGCAAAACTATTACCTAAAACAAGAAAAAGTAAAATTAGGAGAAAACACCTAGTATAGGATACGAGCACAACAAGGTATTGTAAAATCTGTTGCCTTACAGGGCTGCATTAGCTCAACAGTTCGTGGAGAGGGAGAAGGTGATACAGCAGGATTCACACTGAGAGCTTCACAAAGCAGCCACAGAGTTAAAAAAAAAAAACCAAACAACACCCTAAATTAAATAAAACTTGCAAAGGAATCACTCAACATTTCTGGAGAATAATCCAACATCTATTTTCTCACCTTACTACGGTTTAGCACTTACTGGCACTTTGAATTTGGCAACTGCAGTCAAGCTCTGCATTTTAGACAATACAGTATCACAATTAAGTTCTTCAAATAAAAATGCCTGAGAAAGCTAACTTGGAGGATTTTCACTTCACTTGATAAATATAGAGAGAAGTTGAACAACACATCCTGATTTGGGAGAAGATTCTGTTTTTACACAACTCATATATATGTGCATACAAAACAAATAAAAAAACAAACCATAAACTTATAGAAGACTTTTGCATGTACTAGTATGTTTTCTGTTTCAAACTACCCAGTTTAAAGCAGGACCACGTAGCTGCCAATTCAGAGATACTTTCCTTTAGTTAGTGTTTCAGATAGAGTGAATTAGAGAAGTCCCATAAACCACATGACTTTACTCTTAGATGCAGCTTTAAAATTGCTGATCTAAAACCTGTTGACCAGCAGCCTTTTCTTCACCTTTCAGTTAAGAATCCCATTCAGCAGTTCAAATCCTAACTCTCTGGCATCCCTGGCATAGGTTTGCACATGGCTTGGGACCATCCACAGGAAAAGTTGTGTCCTGTTCCCCACTCATCAGCCTACCTAAATTTCCACAGTATTTCCTTTCTCATCACTTTGACTGGCTTGTTCCTGCTTTTCTTTTCAGAGATTCTTACTTATATTTCAGTTATTTACGATAATTTCATTTAGTTAACATTTTGTAATGGACTATCTCTAGTTGTCTTTGTAAAAGCCTCAGTCAGCCATCTTAGTATATTCGTCTTGTTTGAGGTGATATACATACACGTGCATATGGACATGGTAGTTCTACAAGGCATTTATGTACAACTGCACTTGTGTGTTTACACGAAAGTCTAGGACTATTGTGCAAACATCTCCGATGAACAAGTAGTTTGAATTGCTCATACATTGGTCCACATGTGTATATACTCAGAGCAAATACCAATTTATGTTACTTTGATATATGGAGAAACGGGAGGGTGAACATGCACACACCATTTATATATAAAGACAGCATCCATTTGTTAATTTTTTGTTTTTGTTTTACTTTGGTTAATTTAAGATCAACAAGTACGTGCAAGGGGGAAACAGAGAAAATGAGAAAAGGAGTCTGCTTAGCCAGTCTTCTTTCCCTTGCTCACTTCTAATGAATCTTGGATTCAGAGCAAAAACCAGACTGGAGACTAGAACATATCAGATGAAAATACTGAGCCACTCTTTCTGTTTGAGTTAAGCACAGCACACGCACACACACTGAAGACAAACACACTACCCAGCTAGAAGTACAATGCTACGAACCTCGTGCTGTTACGCATTCAGCTGTGCACTGTAAATTTGAAATTGTCACAATAAAAGCAATAAAGGCAATGCTTTGGTTACGGTTCAGTGAAAAATTACAGCTTGCCACTTTTCATTTTCCTGGTTATTTCTACCAAGTAACAGAGCATTGACTAATTTTTAGCTGATGTATGTCCATAGGGAAATTCTAAAAGAAATACCCAGGTTTACACCAGCTGAGAATTTACATCCTTTACTCTCCAGCAGACCATACTGTATTTAAATGTGTGTGCTTGACTGCATGTAACTGATTAAACATTTTTACTACAGAATTAGCAGCCAGCTAGACAATGTTAGGAACACAGCAAAAAAAATTTGTTGCTAGCTTGATGGCGGAAGAAAAGATTAACTCAGAGAAAAGTGCTGAAAGCACATACCTACATTCTCACTCTGGGCCTTAACAAGTTATATCTAAAAAAAGGTATCACAGTTAAGTACCATACACTTCAAAAGTCTAAAAACTAGGATGTATTATCTGAAGTATTATTAAGGATGTATTTTCAGGATCATAGAAAGTAAATTAATTTCCAGAATAAAGTACTTTCCTTCCACTATTTTCATGATATGGTAGTCGTTTGTTTGATTTTTTTTTTTTTAGTTTTTACAGCAAATACTTATTTTAAAATTACTTGCCAAAAACCAACCAGTGTAATGGCTCTGAACATTAGTTTGGAATCTGTTAAAAGCTCACTAAACTCTTGATGTGCTATTTCCAATAATTTTAAGCTCTACTCTACAAGGTTCTGTACTGTCTGGTCTATATTGTACCCTCCACATATTCATTTACTGATATTCTTTCACAACCTGATGTTTTTTTCTCCCTAATTCACATGATCTATCCCAATGACACCTTCCATGACTGCCTGTTTTCCATGTTGTCCAAATACCAAATAATTTGCTCTTCTGCATAGGTTTCCTAACTTACTCTCCAAAGCTCTCAGTTTCCCCATTGCTGCCAATAGGTTTGGCTCCTCTTTCATCTTGTGTTTGGGGATTCTCCCTTTAAAGGCAATTATACTTCAATCTTGTTCTCATGTTCTGCTAAACTGGATGTTTCATTTCCTCCATGGGGCTTACAGGCTGCTAGGCTCTTAACTCAAGTTGCAAATTTGCCTTTTAATCAACACACTCTGCCTTTTGATTATTTTAATTAAAATGGGTTTAGGACAGCTAAACAATTGGGGTTTTTTGTTGCCAAAACAATTATGTTACCACAGAAGAAAGAAAAAGCAGAGGGGGAAACAAAGGATTTCACTGGAGTTACTTTGTCCAACATCAACATCTCTTCTCCAACAAAGCAGCATGCTCATAACCTGGGAATTTTCTGGATCCGAGGCTTCTTATATTAGATAAATTCTGGGCAAAGAACTTGGAAGAGACACAAAAAACTCCCTTCCAAAGAGAGGAACCCAGATTAGTGCACTTTATAGCTGAATTGACTGGGTACTTGTCAAAGATCTGATTATGAAATAAAAATATCCACATAATATTCAAGGCCTCAAAAACTGCAGTATATTGTTCTCTGCTTTTAACCAGATACATCATGTTATTTAAATAAAATTACTTAGCCTCACACAATGCCACCATCACAGGAGGCTTGGGCCACTTTTTATACGTTGTAAAAAAATTATACCCTGATAGAGAAGAAAAACACATTACCGGAGAATTTGCAAAAGATTTTTTCTTAAATTTTTTTTATATTCACTTCTTGATTCAATTTTTCTTATACCAACTTACCTTAGAATACAGAGGCAGACCTTGCCTCCTGACGTCAAACGGCAAAATCCAAACCTTTGCTTACTTTCAATGTCGGTGAGCACAAAGGTGAAATGCTGTCCTACTTGGTTTTGGGACACCCTGAAAAAACAAATACAGAGCATAAAACCACTAGATCACACAAACATTAATATTTAATTCACTGGTCTCAAGTATTTTCACGGTCAATCCTCACTATCCTTCTCTCTCTTCTCACCATCTGGGCTGTCTCTGGCATCCCACTCCTTCACTTGGGCACAGAAGAGCCCAGTCCTTCCTTTGGCCATGCCTGCAGCTGCTGGCCCCACTCTGTGCTCCTGCTGATGTGCTCCACTGCATCTGGCCCCTACTCTGAATGGATAGGGCATTTCATAAGGTTTGTTTTTAAGCACAGATTATTCTTAAGCCAGAGCCAGTACAAGTCTGCCACAGCTCCTTGGCTTTAAGCGCATCTCAGCAGCGGAGAACAGCAACCAAAGCAAAGGTTTAAAATCCTACAAATAATTTATTAAATGTCCTAATGCAGCCTTGGCTTACAGGAGCCACTAAAAAGCTAGCCTTGTTGGGGCTTTTTAATCCCTTCAGACTATCTTCATTTGTTAAGCCATAGCCTCCCCACACAAATTCCTCCTTTTTTTGCTCTACACATAGCCCAACAGAGAACTCGGTACAAAGTTCATTTTCCAGTGCAAACTTCTTTGGCTCTGGAAATGCGAAAGCCAGAACAACATCAAGAACTAATAGCATGGGAGCTAAAAAATGTAAGCAATCATATCATCAAGACTGCATGGAAATATGTACCCACTTGAAACAGATTAGTTTACACCAAATTTCCCCCAGCAGTGCAGGCTAACATGTTTTGTTCTGAGTTTCTACCACCCCTACTGGGTCACCTCTGACTCCACATACTCGTCTCCAGGTCTTAGTTCCAACCTCCATTCCTAACTTCCCACATTCTGCTTGTCAGGATGAACCTTTTCCCGACATCTTTTTAAGAACAAATGGTTTCTTCACTGCCATGACAGAATATCGAGAGCACAGGGCAGACCCACTCCCAGTGCAACCAAATTTCAATGATCTTCCCAGAAACTGTAAAACTCATTTGATGCAAACAATTCTGAAGACAAACTTTATCTGAAGTTTACTCACAGAAAGACATATTTCACTTTTCCAAAATCTCCCACACAAGATCAGTTTTAGGCAGACTTGGCATTTTCAGCCAGGAATGGTCGTGTGTGGCAAAGAACACATCATAAAATGGTCGTCCAGAAATTACTTTTAAAGATTTCATTAAAACCAAATGAAAACAAAGTTAAGATGGGGAACGCATGGGATTTGAAAGCACAAAACGCAATGGTTTTGCCTGTAATTCTACTGCCTGCTGTTCTTTTCCTATACTTACATTGACTAAACCCTTTTGGGAATGAGAAGGAGAGGCTCACTCCAAGTCGGGGGTAAAGATGGAATGGCACGTTTATTAAGATGGCGCCGGCTTATTTAGAGCAGAGCATGGAACATTCAGGAAGAGGGGCTGGACTTGAGAGGAGCATGACATAAAAGGCAGAATGGGGCGAGCTACAACCATAAAAGGAAAGGAGAGCGGAGATAACCATATAAGGGAAAATGCAGCAAAATCCAGCCAATCAGGGAGCAGGGACAACCTGAGGGAGAAGGAGAAACGCCATTTTGAACAGTATTCCAATAAGGATTTTTAACTTTACAACTATAAACTCATAAACCAGGGAACCTGTAACAACCTGACATGCGACAATAAACTTTCCTCTTGATTGAAGTTGTCCTCCTCAACACCCAGTATCATCAAGCAGTCTCATTTCTTTTCCATTCAGTGTAGTTTTGTTCTCCTACATTACACGATCTTCTACAGCAAAACACCTAAGCACCTGCTAGTAAATGCTGTGATTAACATATGCCATTTGTGGTTCAATCATAGACAACCAAGCTGAAAATGAATGCCCACAGAAGCTGAAAACCATCAGAGATTTCAGGCTACTGACCTAAGAGAATAAAATATTTCTTTCATTTATCCCTTGCAGTATGGGTTGGGATTTTTTTGTTGTGGTTTTGGTTGGTTTTTGCTGGCATGCTTATTTTGTGGTTTGAGGGTTTTTTTAATCTCCACTAAAATAGAATATAGAAAATTTTCCCCTAGGGAAAAAGCAAGTAGCAGATGATCAAAGGGCAAGAGAAGTTACATAGGACACAGGCACATTATACTGCCTAACCCATGCATGACAAAAACATAAAGATTAGTCAAGTGGTACCACTACCCAGACTGCAGTCTCCCACTCTTTTCAGTTTGGTCCCTCATAAACATACAGTGACAAGGCTGAAGCAAAAGCCTGCGCTGAGCACACATTACCAGATAGATTTAGTCCACTATAACCACTGGAAACCCATGACAATTAATGGATTTTTTTTTTTAGTTAGGTAATTAAACTCAAATCATTTGAACAAGCATTTTCCTCTGCTGTCCTCAACAGACTGGAATAACCCCAGTGTGCTCTTTAAACACAGTAAATGCTCAGTGGCTTTCTCCCAGGCCTTCCTTGCTCAGGCTCTGTGTCATGCAGCCTGAACACTGTGCCTGCTACCACAGAGAGCCATCAATAACCGGGCGCTATTACACCCCTGCCAACCAAGCGGTTTTATTTCACATCTCTGCATTTCCCTCTTTATTCCTGGCCGCAGGTTGCCCTGAAACCTGCAGTGTGGTTCCAGTGTCCCTGGCACACCGTGGCCAGGGGCTCACACGGTGACTCAGCAGCAGCTGCTCAGTCGGTAGCACTGGCAAAGCAGCGCAGCGACCTCGGCTGCCTTCTGCCCCCACCCTCCTCTGTTCTGCTGTGTCCCACTGTCAGGCTTGGAGCTTCCAGCAGCCACGACTGGCTTCTCCTTATACCACAGAACACCTGGCATGGTTAGGCTGGGGTCTCTGTGCACCACCATCTTAGCCCAAAGAGATCACTGATAACACATCAACAGCAACTGTTAATACATGCCCATCTATACAGGCACTGCTTTTGATGTGCTGTATACATGTATGTCAGGAAAATAACTACACCATTACTTCTTGAACACAATTCCTTAGCCCCAAAAACTCACATCAGTTAGGATCTCCTGCTTCCAGCTATTTATGGCCACCCTTCCCAAAACCTAAAGATGACATGGGAAAATAACCAATGTTGCAATTAAAGGGTACCTTTACACACTATACAAGTCCACTTTAAAAATTAGTTTTAAATTCTGATGATTTCTATTAAAAATAGCCCAGCCAAGTTATGAGTTCAGTGGGAAGCAATTCCAGTGCTATCTCACCACCTGCAAATCAATATCTTCCTTTTGCTTCTTAAAGAGAGACAGCTCCATGTTTTGACAGTCAGTGTAAAAATGGCCCAGCTTGAAAACTGCTTCCCACACAGTTTAGAAAGATGTAAGCAGCTAGTTCCAGATTTTTAATATGAGAAAACTCCAAGGCTAAAACTGAATTTCCACAAGGACTCAAAAGTTTGCATTTGGTCCCATTTGCTTCAAAAGAGCAGCTAACAGAAGCCAGTGACCATCCATCTGGACAACATTTTCTGATCAGAGTTTAAAACACTGAATTAATTCTGGGTTTCTAAATTGAGAACTCCATTTAAGATGTGGGGGCAGCAAGTGTGCCTGTTTTTTTACTCCACTTCAGCTATATGAAACTGACTATATGTAAGCCTTACAGAGAAAAACAAATGTTGATTGGGGATTTCTGGCTATTGATAAGACAACCACAATGTATAAACCAGACATTTTAAAACATTCCAGAAGTGCTAGCACTACAGTTTTAACACAGCATGTTCCATCATGCAGACAAATGTTGGCCAAGTGACTTGGGGTTTGTGCCTCTCTGTTTCACTGTGGCACAATCAGTTGTTCAGAAATCAAGTCTCACCTCCAGGGGCAGGCAGCAGTTCCTGCTACTGAACCACAACATTGATGCCTCTCAAGTTCTTCTTAACATGAAAATCAGCACAGACAAAATGCAATTATTACATACCAGAATTCCCTAAACAAAATGTTATCTAGACTTTTTACTGGATCACAGGATCAACTGGCTGAGCTTCAAAAACTTTTTGCAGAACACTACTCCAGTTGGCTATTTGGGGAGAGCAGGCACAAATCATTCCCAACCATTGCTGACCTTCTCCTCACTCATTCATCTGCCTTGCTGTTGACTTACTTTCAACTCTTGCCCTGCATGCTTACTTTTAATCTTAGTTCAACAATAATAAATCACCAATAGTGAAGAATGTGTGTAAATACTTATTAACCCTGCAGACTACAATGGTCTCTTTCAAGGTTATTACAGTTCATTATAGAAATAAAAATAGGTTTTAAAATTTTCTAAGTATGTACCTACACAATGCAGAAAAGGCTCCTTGGTACCCAAGGAGTAGGTAAAGAGTCATTCTGAAGATTTTTGTTTACAGTACAGCCATTGCTCAGGCCTCATTTTAAAGGAGCCTTGAGAGAGCTGATTAGAGCAGGAATTGAATCTCTCCTTCAAACAAAAAGCAGAAGATGATCTAATCATTAAATTTATCCCTTGTTCTCAATAAAAATTGCTCTTCATGCAAATTTAGTTTACAATACACGAGATATTTGAAATTACTTTTTCTTCAAATTTTTGGAATTTTTAAACAGTTCCAAAAAATGAAAGATCTTATGTATGGGAATACAGTTTTTTGTTTTCTTTTAAAAATAAGTCATAAAGCTACTGGCATCATCAATTATAAAATGTCAAGTACATGCATTTGACCAGTATAACTGGAGCACACAGTTCCAATTGAAGCTTTCGTAGCTACCACCTAAACCTGCAAATTTCACACGTACTTCAACTCCTAAACCGAAGCTGAAAAGCAAACTCCATCAGTCAAATTCACCCTAATTCTTCCCAAACTGAAGAACAGAATAGAAACCATTTCAAGCAGGCATCTGAAAACCACATGGTTAAGGTAGTGGTACAAGCAGACGGAGAGACTAGGGAGACAGTAACCCAAGACTGGGCAGTCTCCTTCAACTAATTGCTAACCTCAAATCTAAGTTTCAAGGACTATATTCTCCGCTTCCAGGCCCACTCCAACAACTCCACAGCTCAGGCTCCCTGTGTGGAGGGCTCCTCTGCTCCAACTGAGTTACCTGATTTGAGGTCTGCCTCCCAGAAACCCCAACCCTTTTCACTTCAGGAAAAAAAAAAAAAAAAAGAACAGAAAGAAAACTGCAGAAGATACAAAAATGGACAAAGCCACCACCAACTAAGACATTTCCCACAAATACAAAGCGTAGTTAGGTTATAAATGGGGTTATGTTTTCAAAACAACAGAAGCATTAAAAGAAACCACAGCTACTTAGCAAAGAGTCTCACTGGGAGTATTTAAGTTGCAACAGAAGCCTTTTCTGTCTAGGGGCCCTGACCATCACACCTGGCCAAGGGTCTATCAGACAGAGCACACCACGGCTCCTTCAGCATTCCCACGTTTCCTCTCAGGCAGGTCCACTTCTGCACAGACACAGAAACCAAACAACCCATGTTTGAAGCCACCAGTCAGACTCTTCCCAGTGCACAGTGCACACCACAGCCTGTCCTGACAAGCACTTTTCTCTCAAACATACACTCACTATTTCGCACACACCGACCATTACACAGTGAGTCAAAAGATGCAAATAACTCATTTTTATATAACTGCTACTGCATTTTTGAGTTCACAACCCATCTTGCAAACTGACTGCAATGACTGAAGTCTGCAGAAAATGCCAGTTTATCTTCACCTGTACAGCTTGAAATGCTTTCTTGATTATTTACTTTTCGTGCTCAACTGTTTACTCTGAAGGCAAAATTTTCGTGTAAGGTATAACTGCCTTTCACAAGATCTGCAAATCCAATGATCTCTGCAGCCATTGTTTTGCACTTGTCTTGTTTCTGCACAGACTTTCACCAGAAATATCAACAGAAACAGCATTAGCCAGGCAGAGGAGAGTGACCTGCTATCATCAGTCACTGAACTAATGGATCAGGAGTTAAATAATATGCACATTAATTCCCATATTTGAGTGATATTCTGCTGCTAAGGAGAAATCCTCTACTGCAGCAGCACTGCTTACTCTCCAAAAATCTAACACTTCCCTGTGACTGGGGGAGGGCCGTAGGGGGGATTAATGAGCTATGTATCACTGTCTCGATGCTGATCCTACAGGCAGTCCCCAAAGTGTCTTACCTAAAGAGGTATATGGACTACACATTCAGCAGTAGAAATGCATCTGGAAAGGGGAAAGACTAAGGAATGAAGGAAGAAAGGTTATGGCAGAGAGAAAAGGGAGAGATTCAAAGCACAGTTAAAAATGAGGGGTCAAGCAGTGGCATAGCACAACTTTGGAATCAATTTGAAATGGTTCCAAAAGGAACGAGAGCAAAGTCACGCGGTCACTAGTCATCGTCCAGCTAAGTAACTGAGAGATGCAGAGATCAAGGTGTGTAACTCTGCAAAGTTACCCCTGAATTTTGGGTTGAGAGTGTATATACAAAAAACTGTTGGAGAAAAAAAAGTGATGAAAAACAAGTAGAATTTACATAAAGGGCTCAAAGAACAAGAGAGAAGACAAAGTGTTTTTGTCTGATGCATTCATGTAACTTTGGCAAACATTAAAAGGAAATTAAAATTTCTATATCCTCAAACGTTAAACCTTCCTAGTCTATATAAAATATACAAAGGAATTGTGGACCAGAGAAAAGGGAACTTATTTGTAAATATATGAGCAGACTGTTAGAATGTTATACAATTGCATCATTTATTAAACATAAAATAATACTTGTGGGTATTGGGTGTAGCATCTATCATGACTCTCTACACAGGAAAAAAAGTAATATATATATATATTTTCATCAGACAAGTGAAAAGCACATATATGGTTAGACAAAAACTAAAATGCTTGTCACATCTTAAAAGTTCATTGGGAAAATGCCATATAAAAAAGAATTGGTGTTTTTCACAGTCCTTTTCTTTATCGTCCAAATTTCAAAATAAAAAAATTAAACCGAGAAAGCAGAATACAACTGGTTTTCTTTAAAAAAAAAGTGTTAATGTGTGTCCACATTATGGAAAATGCTTGAACTGAGAAGTAAATGGCAAATACATGAAGCAGCCAGTAAGTTGTTCACACAAACAGCCTGCCAGTAAACAGTTCCTGCTTTCTTGAATGAGCTCCCAGCATTTCTGTCCTTTCCTCCACGAGAGCTCTGCCCCTCCTTCTTGTCTGTGCTCTTTTATACTCTCATGATCCTGCACCGCCTTTGGTTCTCACACAAATCCGCACAACTGAGCTCCCAGCTACGCAAGAAACGGCGAGTGCAGTGCCTTGTTTTCAAGGACACCACGGCACTGCCTGAGCCTCAGCGGGCCAGACTGAACACATCAGTTTTATTCTGCTCATCAATATATCTCCACTTCCAAGCACCTCTCCTCCTTCTGCCCAACTGCCAGTTTTTACACAGTTTGTAGAAATTTTGCACCTTTGAGAGCACTGCTTTACAGGAAAACGTGAGGCCAACAGTCAAAAGTATGTCTGGGGAGGGTGACACAGAGGGTCTTAACAAACAGACAACTAACATCTCATAACTTTTTCTTTTCTTTTTTCCTTTTTCCTTTGTTTTGTACCCCTTCAGACATTCAGCTAAAATACATACTTAACTATACTGTATATTCATGTACTCCCACAGTTTATTGATGAAGTCCATACATCTCACACAAGCAGCTAAGCGCCTTCTGAAGGGTTCAACAGAAATAGTTAAGGGAAGATGGGTTAGTTGAAAATAATTATTTGCTGCCACTGATTAACTTCTTGCCACTGGATGGCAGCAACACAACCTCACCTTTTTCTGTAATCCTCAAATTTTAGTTCCATTATTTGTCTTCATTACCAATTTTAAACAATTCCATACATATCTTAAGCACATTAAAGACTTTAATGCTTTAAAGCCAACACTGACAACCGTATTAGTTAAGTCATTAAAACAGCTTAAAGAACAGTGAGCTTAACCAGTTCAAAACCCAAACAACTTAATTAAATTCATCTATAAAAGACTGAACCTAGTTTATTTCATGGAAGTTGTGTTTACGAAGTTCTTTATTTTGACAGTGTGTTCTTGTCCAGAGACTCTTCTTTCCTCTCTGCACACACCATCTCTTACTCCACTGAGTGCAGCTTCCTGCATCTGATAAAGGCTTCTCATCTCTGAATCTCCATCTACAACTGATGCCCGTGTTGTTCTGAAACTGGTTCAGCCTGCACACTACCTGGGTGTATCTTTCATTACTCATGCCAATCCAGCTTCTAATCCAATCTTTGCCAATTCGGACAATACAAGTTTTCCAAACCAAGTGAGTTCAATCTATTAAATTAATTACTATTAATCATTTTGACAAGCCTGAATAAATATTTTCATTAATAAAAACATTTAATATGAACAATTTAATGACTGGCAGCATTACATGGAAGACAGACTACAATTGATACCAGAAAGGTAAGGACTAATTAATTATAAATAATGGTCTTGATTCTTCTCCGAGAAAAATCAATTGCATATTCAGCTACTTCCATGCAATTAAAGTCTTAATTTCTTTGAACTCAACACAACATGTTTTCAGTACTGCTCAGTGAGTTTTTATATCCTTGTGCACTGTAACATTTTTATGAAGCTTGCCGCTTGAAGGAAACTATGCTATATCCTCATACTAACACAGATGGTGTTTACAATTACAATGGAGAAAACTGGGAGTCAGAATGTAGCTCTACCTTGACAGAGATATCCCTAAAATTCTGTAAAGATAGCATTTCGCTGTGATAGCCTCCTCCTAGTGACTTCATACTTACTTGAACAATAAAGGGCATGTTTTCTCATCTGCAGGTGCAAGCTTAGGGAGTACATTACATTCTCCTTTTGTTTAAATCCTTGCTTGCAATTAAACTAAATATAAATTTTCTATGAAACACTTCTAAAGAAGTGATAACTGTAGCACATACCTTTCAACGTCAAAAGGAAAGCAGAACTTTGGAACGCTGTTCAGCACTTCCTGAAAATACAAGTGAAAGAAATAAAGTTAGGGTTTTTTGAAAAGGCTTTTCAAAAGTTTGCTTTTTTAAAAAATGGCCAAAAATACTCATAACAAATAATAAGTTCAAGGAATATATGATTGCAAAAATACAGCACACGTTCCTGGACTGAAATAATTGATTATTAAAAAGGAATTAAGTTTGTGCTTTGGCAGATTGCAAAGACAATGCCATAGAAGCCCCAGGAGGGAAAGGCCTGGCCTGAAGGGTATTAACACCCTTCACATCCCCGCTGGGATTCCCTTCAACAAGGCCATATGGATTTTACAAGAAGCACCACACCATATGGGTAAGCCACGTCTGCTGCTACTTGTACCACAGACTAGCCACAGGGACTTCTGACAGATCCTGGCTCAAAAATACAAATGTTGTTTCAATTAAAATGCAGGCAGAGAAAAGGGAATGAAGTTGGCAGCAGAATGAATTACAGAGAGGTATAACAACTCTATACATGTTCCATAGTCAAATACTGAAAATGATGGAAATCGTCTGCTGGTCCAAAGGAGAAATTTATATGATTAACCCTTTGGGTTTCACAAGCAAGCCTTGCTATTAATAAAGAGAAGGGGAGAGGGGCAAAATCCACCAGATCTACATTCGTACCATAGTCTGAAAGGATAATGTCACTCTTTCTTGCAGAATTTTATTTAAGAAGCTGTTTAGTGGCAAATAAAATGTGTTAATTAAAATATAAAAATGCTCTCAAACTAGTCAACATTTTTCTTTAAAAAAAAAAAAAGTGAATTACCAGATCAGTTAGCAGCAAATATTGAACAATGACTTTACAAGATCCTAGAAAAACAGGGTTTATTTCCTTGCTCCCATCTGGGAAAACAAACCCCCTGTGAAATGCTTCAGCTAAGAAGAGACAGAACAGACAGCCAACATCAAGGCAGTTGGTCAAAGCTACAGAATTCCCATTTTGTAGCAGACCAAGACATGTATGTTCTGTATACAGAAAAATGCATATTGATTATAAATTTCCAGAGCTGAACATGAGGGTTTAAGAAGTTGATCTAAGATGTTAGGACTCTCCAGCCTGAACACTCTGTTTACTGCATGTTGAACAGTCAACTCCCATTAAGGGAAATTATGTATTTAAATTTCTACACACTACAATGTCTACTTACTTTAAACACTTGCCTGGCTCAGTGGATAGTGTAAAACAAAGAACCCATGCAAGTTAATCAGCAAGGGACAAACAGTTCAGGAAAAAAGATAACTCTGACTGGAATATGCATGTGTTAGTTGCACAATTTTAAAGGTATATGACGTGTCCCAATAAATCATCATGGGGTACAAAATGATAAAGTCAACATTTTTAGAGTCATACAAGAGACTCCAAGAAATCTTTAGAACTTCTATTTTGTCAGCACAGATAAAGGGTGTGAAAGCCACAGTTGTATTTTGGGAAAGCTTATTAATTCCATTATGAACCATAGCAGTACATATAACATTCTCCAAAAGGAACTGCTCAAACACCATCCTGCCTGCTCTAAGTGCCCACTGCAGAAGGGTAAGGAGCAAAATACAAACAGGGCAGGTAAAGACTGGAATTTCTGCAGGAACAAGTACATAGGATACTAGTAGTAGCAGTAATAAACTAACAAAACAACAAATAGGAGCAAACGGAACCGGCTAATTAAAACTTTTAACTCAGAAATTTCCTAAACATTCCCAAATAGTCTCTCCCTTCAGGCTCATACATTTGTTTTTTCCTGTTCCAAGGAAATAGTATGTCATTCTTTTTCTTAATCTGCACCTATTGTCACACTATAGGAAGTGATTTTCTCCTCACTAGCAAGGTTTTTAATTGCTGCCTGGCAAGCTTAGCACTGACTCAGAACTGGATATGGAAATGTATTCGTTTATGTTCCCCATTGTGTTCCCTCAGAATAAATTATCACGCAAGAAAAAGAAAACAAAAACAAAAAACACCAAAGGTATTAGCTCAATATTTTGACTAAACAACCTGAAAATTATGGGTATGTTTTGCAGCGTTCCCTCGGCCAGCGCTCCCCCAGCGCTGCCCGTCCCTCCCCAGCCAGCACACGTGCACTCAACTTCTGCAGAGCAGCCTCAGCTCGCTTCCCAACTGGCAGGAGCATCCCTCGGGGGACAAGTCTTTAAACCTCCGCACTCTTTAAAATTCAACCAGCCAGCAGGTCTATAGACTGGTGTATAAACAGTATAGACAAAAAAAAAAAAAAATCCTCTCTCAGCTTATGTCAGTGACAAAGCAGCTCAGCAGTTGACTGCTTCTCCCCTGACAGCGTAAGCCGGGTTTACACAGATCAATAGATGGAAGTCCTACCTAGCTTCCAGGGCTCAGTTTTCTTCCTTAATTACAGGTGCTATTCAGATTTTTAAAACGGAAGAACACAAGATGCCTCCAAGATGCTGCTAGACAAATTTAAAATGCAAATGATACACATTCACATACACAGTTACTATTTGTGTACAATTACAGCTGATACTTGCAGTAACCTCTCCACTGAATAAAATCTGAGCTCTGTCTCCTAATGGGTCCTTCCATTACTCAGCCAGGACTTCCTCCTGAGTCAACATACACACTCTCAGAAAAAGAACAACGTATTTATCATATTTCTAATTCACAACTTCATAAAAATATGTTTATTTCTGAAGACAAAAGATCGAACGCGCCTTTCAGAAAGCAAAATATCTTGATTTACGTATTCCACGATTACTTCCTCCTCTGGTTCTCGCAATATTAGTGCTTTCAGAAATGCTCACTGTGTCACAAAAATTGTATACAGGAGGAAAACTACAACGATGTAAAAAAACCCAAAAGCAAAACCACAAGGAAAGGATTACCTGTGTGCTTTCAAACGCCAAATAAACATCTACAGTTGTACACACAATTAATTGCTAAGTTAAAAGACACCTGTCTCATTCCTTATACAAAGAAAATCATAAAATTAGTATCCTGTGAACTACTGAGCATGCTGTTTCCCTCACAAAAAGCTTAACAAAAATGGAAATACACTTACAAAAATATTTCCTTTATGCCTATAGCACAGCAGAAGAAACTTATATTCCCATAGGCTCAGGGTGCAGTGGTTTTCTTAATTCACTTTCAACAGCTGCACTATCCAACTTAAGCCTGACCTGGTCATGTTCACTGGCTCTACATTAAGATGAAATTACACAAGTCTAAAAGGTAAACATTATTTAGTTTTCCTTGTTTATTTCAATACCCATCCAGTCAATTCCATGTATCATTGTTTTATAAAGCAATGCAAACAATGGTAGGAGATGCTTATGAATTCATACATGCCAGCTTTCTGGAAAAAAGGTCCTGATAACTCACAATATTGCTCTTAAATGAAATTACTGGCTAGCCATTTTGGTTAGATTCAAGATATATACCATATTCCTTACTATTTCTTAGAATATCACTGTCAATTGATAAAAGTGTAAGAAATCGTCATGGCTGTTCAGTCTCCACTGTAGAGCACAGAGATTTGGGAGGATACTTGCTTCTTTCTCTGCTTGAACAAGATATAATATGATCCCACTCCAGCTGGAAGAAGGCACAGGAGCTGCTGCCATGTGAAAATTCCCTAGATTTGCTATATATTATGGAATGAGCATATTAATGTATCTCTACAGAGGTATGAGTGGTTTTATCATTTTAACTTACGCATTTGAATCAGTTCCCTTTTTCTATGTAGATGAGACCTGATGACTTGAGCTGACAGAAATTAAGTTCATCACTTAATATTATACTACTAAACTATTTAAGTATTGAAGCTTAGCCTCATTAATTTCTGAGGTTAGAAGGATAAGGGAACTATTCACCTCCAGCACTGTTTTTTTATTATAACATATTCTGTAGTTCGCAGTGGAGAGGGAAAAGAACCTGAGTTTTTTCAAGTGCATCCATGTGAAAGGGTGGAAAATCTTCCCTGACAGGACTATTTTAAGATATCCAGAATGCTGAGCCACTTTATAAACAGCAGATTATCTACTATGTTTTTAAAAGAGTCCTGCTACCTTTCAACTATTTCTGTGTTTATCTGCAGCATAAGACTGCTTCTCAAGCAAGCAGGTGGGTTCTCTGTCAGGTTCATTCTACACATGGAACAAGCACAGAATATAGAATCCTAGAATATCCTGAACTGGAAGGGACCCACAAGGATCACTGAAGTCCAGTGGCCCTGCACATGACAGCACCTTTAGAGAAGAAAGGGTCCAGTTACTTTCTATTCTATTCCAGCATGTCATCTAATTTCTTCAAAGCTCCTGACTGCAGGCCTCTGTTTTGGTACTTCTTACCAGTTTTCCTACTCAAATCTCCATCTCTAACTCCTATGTCCCCTCTTCTTCATTTTTAAATCACCGTGCTATCTCACCTTTCCTCAAAGAGGAGCCTCTTTAACCATAGCTTACCATAGTTTTCAGTCACCCAGTGCCAGTTCAAACACACAAACAAGAAATCTACTTGAGATTTAAGACTGTCATGGTATTTCTGATTCAAATCAGTGACTTCAGTGGGCATATTTAAATGCTTAAAATTAAGAACAGATTTAGGTTCATTCTTAAACGAAAGCCAGGCTGCTTAGCATCTTGCAGTGTTGAGCCCTTCATCATTATGGCTCAATAAAGGTGAAATTCTAATGCTGTCCCATAAAACAGCTGATGAAAAGGCAAGCTCTGTCCTTGCCACCAACTCTTCCTTTTTCTTCCTCTGAAGCCATGCACACCCACAGCAGGGACCCATGTGAAGTCTGCAATAGCAGTTATATTTCAAAGACTTAACTCTCACCTCTGCTAAAAAACTCATCAGAAAATTGTAGCTACAATAAAGGTTCAAATGGTTTGAATAATAAAAAATTTTAATCTCTAGATTACATTCATGTAAATCTAAAGTATGGAAGTCATTATCAGACCTCCACAGCTACTTTTAACTTCTACAGGTCTCTTTCCAAAGTGGATTGTTCACTGATTACCTAGTAATTCTGAAATGGGGGAGGGGGGGGGGGGCGAACGGGGGGAATATATCAACTGTCTTTTGAACACCTCAAGCAAAGAAAAACAGATATTTAAGGTAAATGGTTTAGGGTGGAGATGTAAAGTTCTTTTAAAAAGCAAATAAATAAATTAAAAATGTACCTTAATGTTATACAACTTCATCATTGCAAGAATGAACCACTGAGTTTCATAGTTTGTTTTTTTCTTTTTTTAGACCTGTTCTTTAAAAATTCAGAAATCTCCAGTTTTACATATTTTAGCTATCATTTCAATATTTGCTAAAAAAAGTGTAAGCATAATACAGAATTTTCATGCATTCAAGGCTACTTACGAACAAGAGGCTGGAAAGCAGAAGTGTACAACTATGTACACTTCTAATAAGGTCTCTGCAACACAAGCACCACCTTTCTCCCACCTTTATAAACAATTTGAACCAAAAACTTGTTCATGCTTAGGAATTAGTTCCACTTTGTCCTCTGGAAAGAAACACAAAATCAGTAGTTTCTGCATTTTCATCTTTGGATATTTCAGATTTTCCTCTAGATCTAAAACAAATTAGGAACAATTCTCTGAAAACATTTCAGAGAAAATTAATATTTAATAACAATTACTAATTGGCTTCCTAGTCATATTTATGGAGTACTCCCACGAAGGTCCTGTGGCCAGCACACTATTTCACTTGCAGTGTGACACCAGAGGATGGGTGTAACACTGCTGTGTGGCACGGGAGTTTCAGTGCTGTGTGAGTGGCAAAACCCAGACCAGTAGATGTGCCCCCCCACGCTCTACCTGTTGCAATACTTCTATTCTCAGAAGATAGAAAGCGTGTCAATGCAGCTCCCTAAAAACAGACCTACACTATGCTGCTTACAATTTTCAGAGTGAGTTGTGGGTGGTGCTGTGTTTTCTGACAGATATTTCTATCCCAATACAGCTGACACCAACAGCTCATACACCACTGACAAACAAACCAAGGGGATGAAGACTCTGGACCCCGTAGCAGAAGTAGTCACTAATGGATGCACGGAAGATTAAAATTCCACTAAACTGAGCCAGGTGTACATTTCTACAATAATAGATTGTTTCAATCCACAGAATACAAATTCTACTTTACATGTGAGCCAACTAAATGAAGTTCAAATGAAGTAAGTTCTCAGTAGTGAACTACAACTGGCAAGGCCCTACAGCCTAATGACTGACATTAAGAAGAATCAGGTTGCTCCTAATGCTTAAGCACCAAGCCTTTTTGAAGACCTGCCCTCTAAAAGGTGCTTTCATCTTTCTAAAGCTTATTCAGAAAAATATCTGTTGCCTAAAATGAATGAGGAGCTGAACACCTTCAAATGAGGATGAGATCGCTTACAGAATTCCAATTAGAATTAATTTCTCTTGTTCCTGCTCCCTATCTCCTCCGCTCAGTTATGTGCCTCAGGGAAGGATGCCAGACAGGCAGCTGAAGACTGTGGGTAGCTTAGTCTAGCTGTTTTGTGCTCTACAGAGCAACAAGGGCACCGTTAAAGGCACAGACAGATGAGGTAGCAGGACAGAAAGATTCTGGACAACAAGGTAACAGGATCATCTTGAGATCCTAGAGAAGCAAAATCACATAAACAAGTAGCTATCATAGAGGGGGCAGTGGAGACCTGAAGGTCAGCTGTCCCTACTACTAAACTTAGAGACAACTGGCACAACATCACTTACAACCAACAGTACGCTAAATACAGACAAAAATTAATTTAAAAAAAAATTAAACACCAGAACAGTGACACGACCAGGGTGTGGTACACTTTGACTGGAGACATGCTACACAACGCTCTTGCCCAGTACAGCAGACTAAAGCTAGTGTCCCAGGCAGTACACATGCGATTTTACTGCTTTTAGGGCTTCTTTCAGAGGCACTTCACGAGAAGAAAAAGGAACCCTGAGTACTTCAAAAGGCATGGTTAATCTCAATATCCTCCAAGACTGAGAAATCAGACTTTCTAAACAACCACAGAGCAAGTTTTAAAAATTCAAAGATCTTACTAAGTTATAAAATGTTGGAGTCTCTGTTTGTCTAATTGTTCCTGAATCTCATCGTACAACCAGCTGAAAATAAAGTCTGCATCAGACACAGTTGTATCCAGCATAGCATACGTGGAATCAAAGTTCGCTGTACAATAACAGGCTCAGTTACAAACAGCAGAATAGTTAAAACACTGTGAAGTTCAGCACAAGTTAATTTCCCTGCTTACAGAAAAAAACCCTTCAAATTTCCTGGAATTCATAATAAAAACATAAAAATTGACAATACTCTTCTTCCCACAGAAAGTTCCCATTAGAGTAAGCATAGATTGAAATGTTACCATCTACCCCTATTACTTCCAAGATAAACAAAAACAAGATAAATAGTATGTCACCACACAGCTCTAGCATGCATAAAATCTTTGTATTCCAGCAGAGAAGTTGTCTTAAGTAGAGTTAAGCTAGATATCATTTTCAAAGTCTAAATATGTAAATCTCTGAAGGTCAGGTTAAAATCCATGTGTCATCCTGCACAGCTAACGGGGCAGCAATATTTGGTTCACTCAAGACTCTTCAGATTTCCCACTGCTAATAACAGCAGTTAAGATGCATCTTTGGCAGCAATGCTGAGAACATCCTGCACATCCTGTTCAAACGCTGTTTTTCCAGTGGTGAAAACTGGAACAACTTGGGTGCCATGCTGAGAGAAAGCATCACTAGTAGAGAGTGATTTATGCAGATAAATAAGGTGACAGAGTCCAAAAGCTAAACCTTTACTGGGCTCATCCAGCCCTAGATGTGCAGCCCTATGGGATAGCTGCCAGCTCCCATGGCTGTGCCAGCAGCAGGGGAAATTGGGGAACCACACCATGCTGTAAATGGTAGTGAAACTAATTACATCGGGGGGCTGAGTTTACTGGGTTAGAAGAATCTACAGATAAAAGAAAGGAACTGAGAAAGGAAATCAGCTTCTAAGGAACCCGCTAGGATTATAATTGCTTAAATTAAATTATATTTGTGATATTTTCATAAAGGAAGAGTTATTTCTTGTTTTACATTCAGCATAGGTCAATTTCTAAGCTTCATCATAAAGTAGTTCAAAAAGAATCACTTGCACTAATAGTTTCCCAGTACTAAATTCAGATACTAACAACCATGTTGAAAAACAGAAGGAAGATGAAACAACTCCTAGACCAAAGAGGGAAAGGGAAGACGCAAACAAGTGTAAATTTAAAGTGCTAACACACCCCTTGTGTATGTTATACAATACAGTATATGTATACATATACATACACACACATTATATATGTATAAATTGAGTTACCCAATGCAGACAGATGACTATCACAAAAACCACAATGGAAATACAGTGGGGTGTACCCCACAAGATCCAGAAACACCAGCTTACGGCCGAGCCTGTCCAGACCTTCTGGCTCCCTGCTCGAAGCTTCCAATGGCTTCATTGCCAGAGATTACTCTGCAACAATTTCTGGCTGGTGTTTCTGCATGTGAGCATCAGTCAGCCACTTCAGCACTAAGTCAATCAGCTTAGCTTCGACCTCTGAAAGCCAGCCCTGAACAGCTAAGAGGAGAGGGAGGCACGTTCCACCAGCAAGCCAGACAGCACAAGCAGCTACACCCAAGGTTATCAGCTGCTTCACTTTGATCCAGAAGAATGAAACACCCATGATCAGGGAAGACCCTCATAAATCTAACCCAAGTATTCACAACACTTACTGAAAAATTAATAGAAACCCCGTTCTGAGAGGAGGATTTCTCCATGAATTCAAAGAGGTCTTCCCTCTCCCCAACTTTAGTCTGGTGCACTGAGTCTTCACCGGCCCAGAGTGTTTTCTCTCATTATACCCACTGAAGGACAAAGGACAGAGATAAGCATGCACTGTAACCTCAGAGATGGGTTATTTCTCATATGTGGATATTTTATTGCTGACTGCACATTTATTAATGACTGCAGAGAGAAACCGACACACAAAAACCAGAAACTTGACACTTCTGCTAAGGGAAGAAACAATTCCAGTCTAACAGCCAAGTACTTCACAATGCCTTGAGAACTTATACAGAAATACTTACATTCTGATGGATTAATCTATGTCCCTTTCTGATCACCTGCCTGGAACTGCTTCACTTTCACTTATTCCTGGTCTGAGATTCCAAACCAAGTAGTTCGGACCTCTCCACCTGCAGCCCACTAATCACCCTTGCCTTGCTGACGCTACTCCCAAAGTCCTCTACTGCTTCTGCTCCTAATCTCAGTCCAATCAAGTCTTATTCTTTGCCTGGTTCCTTGATTTCATCATACTTGGATTAAAACATTCGATCCCAGACCATTTCCTAACATAAACAATAAGTAAAAGTGTTTTATTTAACAAAATACAAGCAAATTATTTGAAATTACATTTCAAATACCTGTAGCAGTAACAGTGAACTGATGTACCTTAAATGCTCTCCCAGTTTCTACGGAAAACTATCACCAAGAAAGGCAGAAGAAGAGACAAGAACCAAACCCAGTGTTCAGGAATATTACATCCAGTACTTAACATAAAGAGGCTGCACTAATTAGGATATTCCTCAAAGTGCAGCAGTAAGCTTGAGACACAAAAGCAACGCTGAAAGTAGAACAGAGGCAACAAATCGAAGACTCAAGTAGATGGAGGATACTTAGCAAGCAGAGAAGAAAGTATAAGGTATCACAGAATAAGGAATTAGGTGACATTAGACTGGAATATTCTGAGGGCAGTTAAGGTCAATCAACAACGACATCACACATGACAATTTGGCAGTCTTTCTGGAAGACGTTCCAAATGATTGTCATCACTATTTCAGTCATCAGTTAATTTTTTCTTCTCTGGTTTGGCACATCACTGAAGGCTGGAATCTGATTTGGCTTTGAAATGAGCCAAATCAGTAACAGTTATTTTCGATAGGCTCATACAGAATATTTGAAGGACAGTCAAATATTAATACTGTACTTATTTGAGCAAACATAGAAACTACAAAATGTAGTCCCCCAATATCACAGCTGTATGATTTTAAAAAATGGCTAACATATGCATACAGTCTATTAAAATGCACATAATTTATTTGACTCAAAATGAAAACATATCTAACAACTAATTCCATTCATCTGGCCCTTTTTCACCCAGCCTTAAGATATACAAATGTGTGCCTTTTCACCAGAACACAGCAGCTGGGAATGAAAAGAAAAGCATTCAAATGATCATTTTCACATCATATTCCATCGCCTTTTCACCAGCTTCTCCCCAGTCTTTCTTTGAGTCCCATTCTGTTACAAGAGAGCTGCTTTTTAGATCAATTCATATTTCCATAATCCACACTGCTGTTTCTCCCTCTCCTCCCCAGGGTGGACTAACCCCTGCAACCAGAACTATGGCTTACAACTGTCATTAAGACCTGTAACAATAACAAGATAACAAAGGAGCTGGTAGAGATGAGGCTAGCCAGTACCATATGCTGATCAAGTTCAACATTTTTAACTTAAAAGCTCTATAAAACAAAACTCCCACAATTCTGAGAACAAGCATACTTCATGTTGCCACCAGTCTTCAAAATTTCAAGAAAGCTCCAAGTTTTCAGTATTGGGGTTTTATAATTTTAAAAATAAACATCTCAGAGACTTATTCTGTCTCTGTTGGGATGAATTAAAACAGAAATATTGAGAATATTATTTACTTCTCGAATGTTTTAAGGGTCTCAGTGATTCTGGGTGTTCCCAGCACGTCTATGAGGGCAGTTGTTTCGCAGAATATTTATCAGGACTGGACAGATCTTTTCTGTTCACACAGTGCAGTAAGCAACTACAAATACACCTCTGACTTTTTTTCTGGTGATCGTCTATCAGCTGTGATTTGTACAGACAAAAAGCATTGCTGCCTTACACACATGGTATTTTTCAATAAAAACAATGTCTTTCAAACACAAAGTATCAGAAAATCAGTGTCAGAAAACTGTCTGAACCAGATAAAGTTACTTCCAGTGCATGAAGTTACCATCATCTCAGTTGCATTAATTGCTTTCCTCAAAATTACACAGAAATTCAAGAGCCAAAATATCCTAAACTAAATAATCATGTGTAAATTTAGACGAAAATACTATTGAAAATCATTAATCTCATTAGATTGACTCCTCCTTTCTCATACCAATGTACCCAAATATTAATTATGCTTATTAATACACAAGCAACAAACCCCCAAACCTCTTTTTAAAATTTGCTGATTTAAAAAAATACCAAAGGCAAGCACCTATCTAGTTAGCATAAACATATGAAACATGCATTTAATGCCTCATCAGAATACAAGAACAAAGCCATCACATGCGGAAAGCCAGTGAGATGCATCCCCTAAGAGCACGCCTGCAGCCTTGAAGGGAGTGTAAACAGTCTCCTACCTCCTGGGTTCCTGCTGCTCCCATAGGAGCTCAGAGGAACACAAAGTCTCACTACTGGCTTCCACACATTGTTTTGACAACAAACAACAAATTTTAGCTTCTTTTCTTGAGGATATCTTAAAAAAAAAGTGTCACCACAAAAAGAAAGAAACAAACAAAAAACCCCAACTTGTGCTATTATTTAAATATTAAAAAAATACTATACTCTCTTTCATTGGGACTTCTTTTACGTAATTGCGGCCGTGATCCATGCAATTAAATATTCCATCCTGAAAGAAACTGAACACTTTGTCTCCAGTCAGCTCCAATCAGACGCTTATTTAAGCCAGGCTTAACTTTTAGTGATTAATACATACATTGAAATAAAGTATGCAAGTAGTGCTTTGCTGTGGGAAGACTGACATAGTAGTACTTCAGAGTTGTCCTTTAAACAACTGATTTCACACACATGCATGTGTATCTATACTCTTTTCTGTATACAAATATTTTCACATGAATGAGGTAGATTTACACATATAGTATCAGACTTCACTAGTTAGGTCACTACAGGGTAAGGAGTAAGGTTCATAGCTCACAGCTCAGTGGTGACTTCTGCATAATGTGATACATTAAAAATAGAAACTAGATATTATGCAAAATATGAGATAATAACATAGAGGGTGTTACAGTAACTTCATAGAAAATGACAGAGATTGCTCACACAAGATGCCATATCCCTTAGTCACTACTCATCTTCAGGGTTTGGGAAAAGCCTGACATGAAAAAGCAGATTTAGAATGCTTGCCTTAGAAAGCACAAAGTGAGAGAACCTAGGATGAAATCTGTAATACAACTAAGAATCTAATGCACTCTCAATTCTTTGTTAACACATATCTTCAGTGAACAACCCCTTGTCATACTTCTTATTACTAAAGTGGCTTCTGATAAGACTGTCTCCTGCCATATTAGCTATTTGTATCATCTTCCTGGAGAGATGCTTTTCACTAGCAGAGAAGAGGAAGGCTAAAGACAAGAATTATTAAGTGAGTAGAAGGGCAAAGAATGCAAATTATTCAGTGGACAGCATATACTCTGGGATCTACTGAAATCAAAGTCACTTTGGGCCAATAAGTGGTCAGATTGAAAAGCTAATGAATTCTTACACAGCTAAAAATAACATCCAATAGAGCTGTGATTACTAAATTCATAAGAAATGTTAGACTCCACATGTTTCAAAGGTTAAGACAACACAGAAGGCAGCACTGACTCTTGCACAGCCACTAACTCCTGCCAGTGCTACCAGCATCATGCTCTCCTTCTTCCTTTTGCCAACACTACTCTTATCCCAGGAATGTTCCAACCTGGTGAAGTTATGGGAGCATCAGTGTTGTTATTTGCAGAACAGCTAGGAAGAGAGCCATACTGGAGGCATCTGGACACATCTGACATCAATAGGGCTTTGCTACTGACTCCACTGCCACAAGAGGACAAGTCAGCATCAGCAGATCACAGTTCTGCTGGGCGACATTAATTTCTGGAGAAATATGTATTTTATTTTTCAACAGTTATGAAGTATTTGAGTTTGGAAGCCAAGGTGTCGTTTTGACTTAAGTTGCTTTTCTAAAGCCCTTGAAAAACACTTTCTTCTTAAAAACAACTGGATTTTTTCCAAATATCATAGCATTAATATTTTCTCTGTACAGACTTCTGTTTGAAAACGAGCTTGCAAAGCTGAAATTAAACTCTAGTTCTACCAGCCTGAATAAACGGAATAGGAATTTCAAGATTAAAAACCACACATCTTTTATCATGAGAATTTTGTTATGCACAAGGGATTTTTGAACATACTACAAAAGGGCCTCTAGGCTTACAAAATCAAAATACACTTTAAACAAAAAAAAAATAGTCTATTACATGGCTGCAGATCATTCTTCATCCAAATGTGAGCTTGTGAGGATAATCACAGAAGACCTATATATGCCCATATCAGAAATCTTCACATATCTTCTACCGTGCTGAGATTATTCACAACTTTTTCCAACATTATCCAACTCACATTTATAGCATTAATGCCAGTTTTTCTCTTTTCCTTCCTATACTGGCACTTAAAGAATTACCAAACAGAAAATAAGTGGTTTCCCTGAGTCTTGGCAGACAAAGAAATCAACAATGAACTTACAAATTCTTTTGTGGTACCAAAATCACGCCTTAATACTTCCTTTACTTGACGGACTGCGTGTGAGCAAGTGATTATGACAAATCCCCAATCTTGTCTTCCTCCTGATCAACTGTAGTTCCTACAGTCCATCCACAACAGATGGGATGTTTTACAAAACATGATTTTGGAAAGTCAACATTTAAGAAAAAAGGAGATCAAAAGAAGAATATTGATCAGCATGGAAGAAAATTGAGGGTACAAGAATAACAGACGATTAGGGATGAGCACAGAAAAGTTCAGGACAAATGTGAGAAAGAGAAGGAATATATTAAAATGGCTTAGACAAGTTTTCTTTGCCTTATGAAAGCAACAGAAAGGTGACATGATAAACTGTAGAAAAATTCAGGAAGAGATGAAAATATTTTGCCCACTGTTATCACATCACTGCGCAAACAGACAGCCCTTCAATTTTAGGAAAGATGATTCTTTGGGATACATCCAAAAACTAACTCACACATTTTATATCTAAAATAGAAATTACTGGAAAATGGGACGGAGAATATTCTTTTTTTTCTTTTTTTTTAATATTTCCCCACAAACTTCCACGGAAATTAGCCTTGATACTTTTAGTGAGTTTTTGGTTTTTAACAATTAAAAAATTAAATGTAGTAGTTACTCAAGCCTCCAATCCAAACCCACCAAGTTCACCATGCACACACATGCGCACAGAAGGCTTCTGCTGGTTTCACTTGATGACTTGGCTCAGGGGTTTAGTATAGAAGCTGCTACATATTCTGTTCACATCCAGGGACTCTAATTGGAAAATTTCCCTTCCAAGGAGAAGGACTAAAACATACTGTTTTCCAGGAGAACAAGCCATTTACCTGAAACACTAGATTCCCCACACAGCTCATGTGCAGGCATAGGTTTTTCAGAGCCCAAAGGCAGAGAGCTGCCTGAGGCCTCTGGTTTTTATAGATTAGGTATGTCTATTGCATCTTTATATGATTCCCCTCCAGTCTTTAGTGGGCTTCATCTTCTAATCATTTTTCTACACCAGCTGTTCTTTGAATAACCTTCGACTTGCTGAATAAGCTCCCATTTTTCTTCATACATAATTTCTCTCCTTTTTCTTTTTTTTTTTTAAGATCAAGTCTTTCTTGGGGAAAAAGAAAGAGAACAAAACAAACTAGAAAAAAAAAAAGAATTTAAATGACAATGAAGATGATCATTCTGCAGCCAGGATAATTATGAAAACTTGCTGAATGCCTAGCTAAGAACATGTAACGGCACACTTTGCTCATTTGTCACTGTTTTACACGCTGCAGTGTTTCTGACTGATGTTATTCCCTAACCAGACATGCTGCTTTCTATGCCTTCTATGTGTGTATATTTATTCCTTTCATCATGAATCACCTTATAGCTGCCTTAATAGAGTCTTGTATTATTTTTTTTAAAAAAAAAACACAACAATTTATCAACATCTACTGCACAAAAACACTGCCAGTTCATCCACTGTGGTGATATCACCAATGAGGAATATGTCTGACTAAGTATTTGTCTAAAAACAAGAGGAAAGAAAGACATTGAAATGGAGGTATTTATTCTATTTAAGGAGGGTTTTTGTATTTTCTTTTATGAAAATAAAGATATTTCTATGGAAGAAACTCATGCAAACATTGCTGAAATAATAACATTTAATAATTTCATTAAAGTTTAATATTAATAACTTTAATAAAATAGTCATGGGGCAAAAAACTCAACACACTAATTAACAGCTTGCTGTCACTACAAAAAGTGCAATAGTCCATCCGTCCTGTATATACAGACTTTCCTTTGAGGATTAATTATACATAGAACACAGGATTTTCACGCTTTCAAAATCAGGAACTTCAGATCAGTCTCTTATAAGGGTCTGAGGGTATTTTTTTCCTCGAGCAAGTAACTAGGGTATCTCTAAAATATTATTTAATAAATACCTAAAATCTTGCATTGAATAGGATCACCAAATTACGTTAAAAGGACATACATGGGCAGCTCTTTTGACTTTTTTGTTCTGGGGGGGTTTGCGACCACAATTGATACCATCAACATTTGGCAAAGTTTTTTTGATAAATTTTCCACGTTTTCAATCTCACAACAGATAAAACCCCAACACATGCAACAGGATCACCTAATAAAATAATTCATATCAAAAATAAGGTGATGCAGAGAATTAGCAGGACATTCCCTGCTCTACAACTGCTATTGCATATTCCTGTCACACAGGCAATCTAATCACCAAGCCACCAGTTGGGTGAAGACTTCCTCCCTCTTATCATTAGCATCTGCCTCTCCACAGCTCAATAGGAGAGCGTTTTTATTATTATTCTAACATAAAAAAAAGTTCAATCTCATGTTTCCAACCTGGTCTCCAAAGTCCTCCGGGAACTTCCACAGTACCACTGGATCTGTAAATAATTGACAGACAGCATTAATCAGAGGCAAAAGAACAGAGTATTACAGTCAGAGTACATTAATATTAAAGAGAGGGTCAGCTTAGCGTCAAGCTTTGAGGCAAGTGCAAAAATGTATCTAAAAACCAAGGAGGATACTGGATTATTAAAAAGACTTATTTCATATTTATGAAACTGTATGTTTATTGTTTTACATATGGTAGCAGGTTATAACGTACTGAACTATTTTCATATTCAACTCTTTCATCTTTGAATACTTCATCTTTTAAGGACATGTGCAATCGTCACATTTTAATTTAATTAAGAAATAAAGTGATATAAAATCTCTTTCCATCCCAGGAAAAAAATAACATAGACTTATAAGAAGGGAAAACAAAGATCTTTATAAAGTACAGAAAAACATCCTTTGGGATTGCAAAGATAGTACCAATGTAACCAGCATTCTCAAGGAAGAGTTTAGAAGAGCTAGCACATTTCAATATTTTCTGTTCAGAGCCATTTAAAACCAGCATTTCAAAAACAGCTTGAAGTTTTCATTAACCTCTTATGAACTGATAATTATCAAAATAATCACCGTTATTTAGGCTATATATTAGTCTACAATTAACGTTATTTAGAAGGCATCTAACACAGCAACCTGAACCATAACCTTTCAACAAAAAGACAAATTATGCTCTTTGTCCCCCTCAAAGCTTTTAATCTCCTGTGATACAAAACCTTCCCAAGGTGCTACTGCTACGCCGTATCACAAACACCAGGAAGCGTCACAGCCTTTCTGTACAACAGCTCAGCACCAGTGTTTGCCCACGTGCTAAAAGTGAAATTACACATCCTCCTGCAACAGAGATCCAGGTCAGTGTCAAAGCCTGGGCCAGAGGGAGAGCTCTCCAAATTCTCCTCCTACGCCAGCAACGTCAGGCAGATCCTCCTGCAACTGGATCCCATGGCTGGCAACAGTGTGGGGTTCCAGAGGGCAGGAAAACTAATGGAGAAACCCACCAGTAAGCGCCAGGGGGACATCACCTGATGAGAACTGCTGCTTCCTGTCTACCTCAAGAGCTGCTGGGACTCCTGTCTTCCAAGAAGCCAGGACCTGGGAAACTATTCCGAGTTCCACATCAGGCTTTAACACCAGCACTGTGCGGTAACTCTGAAACTTCCTTCTCATCACTAGGTTTACATCAGAACCTGAGGGCTCTCCACTTGTGGAGGTTTCTGCTCTTCTTCATCATCCCACATATGTTTGCTGCTGCAAACTGGAGCTTTAATGGAAGGGAAATGCCATTGATGGGGCTTTCATTCACAGCTGCTAATTTCAAATCCTACCAATTCAACACAGAGCTGCTGTAGGAGCTGGAGACTGAAGTCACCATTCCTCTTTCCCCCACAGCCAGATGTTAAACCAAGAGTGGAACATATATTTCAAACATGTTACAAAAGTCAACTTGTCAATCAACTAACACAATTTAGACTTAATCTGCATCTAAGTCAAGTCTAAGGGGTATTTTAAGATAAAAATGGAGGCATTTGTCTCTTCTGGTTGGGCAAGTATGTTTTTTCTCCTAAGAACACCCAGCTAGGGTTCTGCAGCTATTGTTTATTAAAATATATGTACTTGGTACAAGGAATCTTCCTCCATCTACCATGGGGAGAAAGAATTCCTGAGGGGAGACACAAAACGAGATAAGATGCTATGTTTATGAAAATATATCAATTAAATTCAGTTACTTACAACAGAGACTTCCCCCCCAATCTATTTTACGTGTATTTAAATTGCCAACACATCTCTGTAAAGATTAGGTACAAGAAGAGTTTGAGTATCTCAGTGCCTACCCTGTAAGGGAGCTTGTTTTTATTCCGAATTATCAACAGTGATCCCTGATAACAGGAAGTAGGGTAACAGATATCAAATACTCAATGGTAAGTAATTCATAAATTACTTGCTAAAACCACTGAAAACTGAAGCATTCAAAAACTACTTTACCAGAGTTTGTGAATGTAATGCTGTATGTTCACAAACATTTCAAGCATAAATTTCTCTGCAAATGAGCAATCCCACTGCACTCCCACCACCAGGGACTTGTTGGTGACGCTATAGCACCATCTCCTCCTGGTACACACTCTTTCACAGCTACACTGAACCAGATGAGGGAACTGACCAAGACCAAACCAACTGTCTGAAACTTCTCAGGTCAGCATCACGTAGATCAGTTCTCCAAAACCACTGTTTTTTTGCCAGAAAAAAAAAGGAATCAAAACTGGGGAATGGGGACTGGTGGTGAAAAGAAAGCGGGACTGCTTCACCCAGCAGTGCTCCAGCCTTAAGCATTTGCTAGACCTCATGCAATACATGCTGGTCACCAGCTGCATCTAGTTCCGTTTCTTATCACCCAGTTCTTGTTCACAACTTCCCAAGTCTTGCTGTACCATTTATAGTTGCTTCTATTGCAAAACCCAAGTGCTGTTGCCTGTGAGGAGGAGCAGGGACTGCTGTGCAGTGAGGCTGCCGGAGCACTGCCAGGCAGGAGCTTGGCAGGCTCAGCCCTTCCCAACAATAAAGCCCAGCAGATGATTTTGGCAGATGTGAAGTACAGTTACATGAGAAATATTTAGTACAGTGAATGCTTTAGCAACACAGTAACAAAATCATTGGGGTTTCTGAAATCACACAGAAATGTAATTTCTTTCTTTCACTGTCCTTAGTGTAAATGTAACTGCCAGGCTTCAAAAAAGGAAGCAAGTCGCAAAAGCAAACTCCAGGTGTTACTTTTAAAGGTCACAATCAGGAGCAAAGTAGAATCTCAGAATTAAGCACAACTTGGCTCTAGGTAACTTGGGTTTAGGGTCAAAACACGGGTCAAATTCACACCTCAGTGAGGTGTCAACAGAGCTGAACAGCATTTCACAGGACCACCCTTTCTTTACAGGCAACAAGATCAACAGCCCTAATATGTTCTTTTGGTGCCCTGATATGCTAACAGATAAAAACCCTACAATCTTAGTGTCCTGCTTAGCTTGCCATCCTCACTTTATATTAGGGCTCTCTTCTACTACTCGGGTCTCACTTGAAATGGTAGAAACAAATCTACATAAATTCCAGTTCACTCAGCTACAGGTATAACAACATTTACTTTCATATCATGAGATGATATTTATATCATGAGAGGATAAGTAAATTCAAGTGATCCAAACAGGCAGAACAGTGCTTTAAATATTCCTTCATTAAAACAAAAAAGAGCCAGTATTTAAAAAAAAAATATTCCTAACTCAATCCAAGAAAAACACTCAGTGCTACACTCAGCAAAAATTACACACCCCCAAGACTTGTCCAACTGCTTTGAGCTGGGTTTTGCAGCTGTTATTACTGGCTTTTAACTGGTTATTTTAGTAGGTACTTGCCATACATTTGTTAAGTAAGAAAATCTGATGTGACTTGTGCTTCAAAAAGAAAGGTTACTATACACTTTCTATGCCTTTATTCTCTGAAACCAAACCCTAACACCTATAACAAGCCTCAGGATTTTATGATAATTATCCAAGTCAGGGGCTGGGGTTTTTTTTCAAAAGATTATGTTGCTTTCTGCTTTTGGAGCTAGACTCAGGCAGCATTTGACAAATCTTTGTGGCAACTTCTCATAAATGCTGTAAAGGAATAAACAAAAGGGTACCGACTGAGAAAGAAAAAGGGAAAGTATAATATGATTCTGCAACTTTTTGCCCTGTATCTTCAGATTTACAAAGACTGAATTTTCTTTTCCCTGAGGATCACTTTCCAGATACCCCATCTGATCTGGCTATGTTGGGTCAATTTTATACTGATTTTATGGGTGAGAGGATGATAATTACTCAGAAATAGGTGTTGCTATATCTGACTGAGGAACTACTGAATTTCTCCTCATGTTTGAATAGACTTTTTGGGACAAACAGTTTGCAGCAATTCTAAGTAAATGGACAAAGTAAAAGGAAATTGTTAGCTGCATACATAGAACAGTTTGTGTGCCACATGTATAAATAGATATATATACATGTACGAACATCACTTCTACCTATGCCTACCACATTCAGGATGTACATCTTAGAACATGCCAGTAACACCTGAAAACTCCTTTCCTAAATATTCTATAGCACCGGAAAGTACATCTTCCTTGCTGCAAGTCAGAAGAGAGACAAGCATGGAGAGGTTTGCTGAGGGACAGAAACTTAGAGCATGGTATAATGAATAGAAAGAGAAAAGTGATTCACATGCAATGCCTGAAAAAAAGTATTCAAGATGTTCCAACCTAAAACTTCTCCAGAAGACAAACACAGGCAAATATGACACACTCTAAGAGAAGAGGAAAACATATGCATATCCTCAAGGTAATTTCTCTCCAAAAATCTATTCTCACAGAGGCAACATCATAAAGCATGTCATCTTATTTTTAGGAAAATAACTTCTAACGCATTTTAACTTCTATAACAAATCTAAGAAGGTACTATTTTTCATGACAGAGTAGATTAGAGAAGTAACGCATTCTAAACTATGAAAAAAATAAAGAGAAAGCATTCTGAGTTGTAACTTCCTCAAAAATTGAGAAGTTAAATGTATTCTAAAAACACTCTTCATCATCATCAAGCTTGTAGATTATAAATGTCACCCAAAAATATAAGAGGATCAGCTAACTAGCACTCATTCAATTTGGTAATGGAACAGAAATTACAAACACATACTGAGAAACACCATCTCAGGTAATTCTCCTGATAGCAACAGAGGATAATTTCACACAGGAAAACACAGCTAAGGCAAAATGAAACAGATTAAGTAGTCCAACATTTTGCCTGGAAAGGAAGAATCTTCATCCCTCTGGGTTTTACTGAGCAGGACAGACAAGAAGACTGCCAAGCAGAGTTGGTCATGTCTTGGGACAGAGGAATGGACTAGATGACTGCTCAGTATCCCTCCAGCCATATTTTCTCTGATGCTTTACAGATATTCATTGGAAAATTGCTGTCAGTGCACAGGGGAAAGAAGAGACTGGGGCCAAGAGTTAAAGGGGTGGGAAAGAGAGTGAGGAAAAGCAAGGCATCAAAGCAAAGCTTATTGCAGACACTTCTTTTTTCTTGTCTGGAAGAAACAAGAAGTTCCACATAGCTTTCCTTACATGAACATGAGAATGTAATTAATAAAGCTGAAATTATGTATCATCATTTCAAGGAACAGCTTTATAAACACATATTTAAACAATAAGCAGAATTGATTTTGTCAAAATAGTTTTCAGTAATAAAATTAGTTTTCCAAACCCAGTTGACAATATTGTTATTGTTCAAAACCAAAAATCTGTTACATACTTAGAATAATTTTCCAGAAACCCACAACAGTAATTGTAGTGATGCTTTCGTATCAATATAGTATTTAATACTCATCTAAATCACAACAACAGAGATTCAGAAACAAAATAAGAGATCCCAAGATTTTTACAGATGAAGTCATCTGATGAAAAAAACAGCACTCACATAAAAACATTACTTATTGCAAAAAAGACTTCTGTATATCATATTAAAATCTGCTTGTTAACAGTTTCATACATGAAGTGCTAGAGATGAAGTAGAACAGGAGGCCCTGCTGTCAGAAGACCTGGGTGCAACAGTGGTCTTCAGCTCCCACATTTGGGGGATCAAAGTGGAGGACCCAAAAGAAGCAGGAGGAAGAGCAAGATGCCATGGAAAAGGAGAGGAGAAGGGTTTTACAGTATAGTCTAAGCATCAGAAATAAAGAAAGAACAAGAATAAAATATATTGAAGCAACTTGATTTTAAAAAAGCAAAACTAAGGAACAGTCACTAACTTCTGTGGCACTTAAAAACTGTCAGATTGAAGATAATATGCAATTCAGAGTGGCACTGTAGAAAATACCTGAAAGTACGTTTTGATGCAAATCACGCAGTCCACGAATTTTTTGGTTCATGAAAGGAATACCAAAACTTCTCCAGGATCAAGTCTGTTCTTACTCTACCCATTCCACAGAAAGCTTACTGTAGAATGCAACCATACATCCATAGTCTTTTCATAAAAGCAAAAGAAAACATATGTATAAAATTATATCAGATCTTAAAAATCCAGCACCCTCAAACTGTTTTACTCACACTTTACTCCCTAATGTGCCCTCCTAAATTGCCCCCACAATTTCTAACAGTTGCTACTTCAGCAAACAGCAAAGGAACACAAGGCAAAAAACACTACACTGAAACAGGTATGTTCCCCTAGAACAGCCAACTTTAATACACTGAGATTTTTCTGGGTCTCCAGGTGCTTACACAGTAGTCCCAGCAGCACATTTGAGCCAGAAGCTGAACCTGCACTTGCCTTTCAAAATAAGCCACAATGTGGCCACAGCACAGGAGCCCCCTGTCTCCTGTCCCCTTTCCCAGCTTCACTCCAGTGCCCTCTGCCTTGTCTTCTGATTGCAAAGGTTATGCCACATTTTGAAAAATTATTTAGGCAGTGAAGGTACCCAACTCATACTGGCATCAAAGGAGATACTTGGAATGTGTGACTTCTGACATTTTTCCTTATAACTTTTCTCATGGAAAGTAAAGTGTGAACTAAATGATGACAGCATCAACAAACACACGCTAAATACTGCCCTTTGAGAAAGGGAAAATGGAAAATAACAGTTCAGTAGCCTCAGTTATAGTCAGAGTAGCTGCTGTCTGTAAGTCTTCATGATTGAACATTTTCCAGTCAGAAATACGACTGTTCTATCAGTGACTTTTCAGTCAGGTTCAGAAAGATAAATACAAAGTCTTCACATCTTCCTTCCATTAGGAAGCTTACCCTAAGGAAACTGCTATTAACTTTAGTAATAGTTGCTGCAATAAAAGAATTTTCTGTAGGACCTATGCTTGAAGGATGCTCCAAATCACAAGTAACCCAAATTACTCATGAACTTGTCAAGTAGCTCGGAATTTAATTACATCTTTCCATAGACATGTAACTTCATAAATGGTTTCAGGATACCAGTTTGTTTGCAGAAATCCAGAACTGTTTGTAATACGTGGGAAAACAGAGGTGCAATCCACAGCTCTAAGAGTCACTCAGCCTTTACACAAAAACAGCACACACCACATTCCTCTCTACTCTATGTGAAAACAACTTGCATTAGAAGTCAGCAGGTCCAGCTCAGTCAGCCCCTCACAGCAACTCCGCAGCTTTTACATGCCAGTCATTACTGCCCCATCGAGCCTTAGCAGTCTGTACTGAAGTGTGAGAATCTGACGTGTGTACATCGCACTGTAAAGCCACACAATAGATTTACTGACCACACAGTTTATCACAGAATTATTTTCAAGTACTTCTACTTTTAAACTTAAGTGACAAGAGCTCCTCAAAGTACTCAGAAATGTTGGAACGATGCACAAACATGGAACTCCAACTAAGCCCATGCAAGGTTCAGCATAGTACAATGTGGAGAAGCGGGACTTTATCAAGTTTAGGACCTGACAGCTCCACTGCTCTTTCTGATTTCCCAGCTGGAAAGGCATTCAAACTAGCGAATATGAACTTCTCCCCCTTTTTATGGGCAGGTAGATGGTTAAAACTTCTACTCACAATTTGACTTCTCCTTCAGAGGTGCAGGTCAATCCCTTTTTGCGCACGAATTTGTCCCACTGAAGGACAGAGCAGTAAGTCATTTCAGCTAACTAGAGACAGAAAGAAAGGAACCTTTTGGCTGCAATGCTATTAGCCATGCTTCAAGCTAAAACCTTAATCAGGGTGAGAGTTCATTGCACAGACAGTGCACAGATAAAATGAGTATGTTCAGCCTTTATTTGGTCTCTTCACAAGATAAGCAGGGGTTTCTTTTACCTGATAAATCTTCAGAATGACCTCGTAAAGCGTGGCAACAACTGTATGCTTTTAGAAGCCACAGTGCTATTTTTAATTTTCCTATTTTTAACTAGTGAGTGAATATAGATAATGAAAACAGGATCTAAGCACTAAGGTAGCAAAAGAACAAGCAAGTGAGCACCATGTATGCCTTAAGTCATTGTTAATGCTTAAGGAAGGTTTACTAAACAAAATACTTCTGCT
Source organism: Anabacerthia variegaticeps (assembly GCA_035583185.1). NCBI lineage: Eukaryota > Metazoa > Chordata > Aves > Passeriformes > Furnariidae > Anabacerthia > Anabacerthia variegaticeps. The sequence continues at coordinate 22,491,866 of JAWWEW010000006.1, read as the reverse complement.
GTCACTGTGTCTCTTGTTCAAAAACATTTAAACAAGACAGATCATGCTGTGATCTAATGAAATGAACAATAACTGAAAACAATAAGACTAAGGCCTTTGCAACCAAACACAAGTTTTACATCCCACCCTGTAAAGATGAAAAACTCGCCACACTCCCATGCAAACAGCCATAGCCTGGAGTGTTTAATTTGTTTTAAATGAAGACACAGGACTTCCAGTTCTTAAAAAAATATTGGAGTCTACATGAAATTTTCCTGCATTGGTGCTACAAGATTGATTTTGAGAAAGATCTAGAAAAGTTCAAATACATTATTACCAAGAAATATGTACTAAGCAAATTAGAAAGAAGCAGAATCCCAGCCCAGCCAAGTACACTGGAGATGGACCATCACTCTTGGACCAGAGTCAGAGACAAAAACTTTATCTCACAGAGTACAACACTATATTTGCTTTGCGGAACCCACACAGACTGCACACAGAAAAATCAAAAAGCTTTTGGCACATGATACTATATCTCAGTACATTATGGATACCTGCTTTCTAATTTACTTCAAGAAATACAAATTTGGTGTCAGCTTGGACAAATTTGGTGTCAGCTTGGACACAAAACCAGGGATATATGTGACTATATAAAGAAAACTGATTGGTTGCAGAATAATATTCAAGCCATTTTGACATTTTTAAAAAATAATACAAAAATAAATCTTAGAGTTAACATACCTTAAAAAATAAAATAAATTGAAAAATTAAACCAAAAATTTAATGCTTCTGCAAGATTTTTTCTCTAAGCAGAAGTTAGTCCAGTCCTTGTGCTACTTCAGGAAAAAACTAATGTTGCAGGGAAACTCCCTCTTGGCCAAAGAAGATAAAATTACTACCTATTTACATCGCTTCTGGCCTGAACAGTGCGGCAACATTCCTTCCACTTTCCACTGGTGAAGACCACATCCTGGGCACAACCCAAGTGTTAGTACTTCAGGGCAAGACTTCCCCGTAAATTACACCCCTTGCCTTAAATACGGACTAGTACAGGCAGTAAAACGTGATTACTCAATAAATAACAGGTAGGTAATGACCTATTACTCAATAACCTAGAGGTACGAACTAAAGGCCAGAGCAATAGTGACATATATAATACGTTGGAAAAACCATTCCCACTGACACCATCACTGCAAAGTACAGGGAGAAGGGGCTAGAGTCTCTGTTCATGTTTTATTCTAGATTATTTATGACATTTCACTTAAGTAGCACAGATACTACTGTACCATATATTCATCCTACCTCTATGATTATGTTGTGAAATGAGACTGGGGATTGTGCAGTCATCCTCTGTGCGAAAAAGAATGAACATAATTGTCCACTACAAAAGCATAATATCAAATTCTCTATCCTGTTTTCATTCTCAAATTACAGATAGCATTTTCTATAAGAAATTCAAACCTTTCATGTTTTGCTTACTGGCTGTGGTAGGAAAGTATGGAAGTAGAACAGCACCGGCAACCAGGACCTGTCCTGGCTGATTTCTACTCCTCTGAACATCTGCAGCACCACAACTGAAACACATCTAACTTCAAAAGCTGTAACTCCATACAGCAACATTTCATAATTCTAGATACGTAAATTAAAACAATCACAAACATTCTTAGTTACCCAAAGCTTTAAAAATCATAACAAGCAACGATTATTGATTAGTCTTAACCTACACAGTTTGCTACATGTGTAAGCAGTTCAGAGATTTAAAAAATTCAAAATATCTTTTAAAAATATGTATTTTCTAACATACTCTGATTCAGTGTTCATTTTCATCTTTGTTGTCCATGACACATTAAGTCAGAATAAAGATGAAGGAGCACTGATCAATACACACAAATCCTTTTTTGCCTTTGCTTTCCATCTTACCCCAATTCCATTTTAATACCATCAGGGGGAAAAATAAACTCATCAGTCACCTGATGGAGTAATTCAAAATTTAACCAAACAGGGCTAATGGGTGAGAATTGAAATAAAAACACCTTGACAAAGAAAGCAATTTCTTTTCTTCGCACTCTTCAGAAGCTGTGGGTGATCGCTGTAATCAAACCATCAACAGCGAGGGGCCAGCTGTCCCAAGGGCCCTCCACGTGAGCAAGAATCAGCAACAAAAAATTTTAGAGGCTGGCCCACATGCATTCAGCCCTGATTTGTCTATGGCAGGCAGCATGCAGCTGAAAATCAGTGTTTTGACATTTTTCACATACCAATCCTTAAAAGTCAACACTAAACTTTTGATAAGAACAGAACACAAAAAGCAGGTTAAGAGGTTGCTTACAGGAAGATCAATGTTACTCTCCAACAGATGAGATCCTCCCTCTGTCATGAAGCACTCACGCTTTAGTATCCAAGATCCACGTTCAGTAAAAAAAGGAGTACAGGAGACAACCTTAACACTAACATTTATGTTACGAGTGCCCAGTCACTTACCAAACAACCCTCACAGAATCTCCAAACCTTGTGTTTCTTCCACAGAAGACAAACCAAACATTAAGAAAGGGTGTCCCAGACATTTCCAAGCCAACGACCGCACACAATGCATGCCAAGATCCAGGGCCTCAGGCTGACCCAGCAGAGGCACCGTGGCTTTGGCATCTGACATCCCAGGAACAGAGACCACTCTGATCCCCACCAAGGACTTCCCAGAACAAGAGAAGAGGCTCCATGTCACACCCTCCCAGGGATGTTCTCAAACTGGGCACATTTCCCTGATAAACCTTTTAAGGGGGAATACCACACACGGCAGAAAGCTAACACAATTTATTTCTTTAGCCATATCTTTTAATCAAACAAACGGACATAGTTGCACCTCTCTGCACCTTTCTCTCCAACTCCTTAAAAACTCTGAAGAGTCATAAAGCAGCTAGAAAGGGCAGGAAGAAAAAAAATGTTTCTTGTTGAGCTGCATTAACAATATTGGCCCCTCTCTGCTTCAGAGGTAGAACACAGACCCAGTCAGCAGTGCAGAGCACCACACCAGGAATCACAAGACACACGCTGTTTTTTCAGTCCTGCCCATTACCTGATGCATGACCTCAAGTCAGTTATTTCAGGCTGCTAAACATCATGAGATCTTAGAAAAATGACTTCTTTTTGATTCAGAAGAAAAGGCATAAAAAAGCACATTTCCACATAGGCCCAGGTTTTAAAGCACAGGCCACACAAATATGTAAGACAAGTAAAAAGTAAGTCAAAAGGCTTTCTCATAGGTGTTTACAATCACTCAGGTCAAAATTCCCAATTATGTGTTGGAGAGGTGTCAGCAAAATCGGGGATGTAAACAGCAACCCAAAATACATAAAGAGGTTGTATCAGAATGGTATTGTGCCTTGCAGCCCTGGAGGCAGGAGATCTGAGTTCTAGTCTCTGAGTTACTAATCCCAAAGCACCTTCAACAACTAGGAAACTCTGCAAGACATTTCTTGATATCACATAGTGATAAAACAAAAGAGCTACAATGCTCTACTGATTTCTAAAATACTGTTTATTCAGAACAGCAAAGTAGAAGGGTGACGTACATGCACGATTTCAATTTACATCCCATTACAAAGTAACTGTGTGCGGTTAGAGTTCAAAACTATTTTATCTTATGAAACCTCAATGCCTCATGCCTGCTTCATCCAGTAGATTCTTAAATAAATCATGCATGAAATAGTGAAAATTAATTTAACAGTGTGATAATAGCAGACAATATATTTCACTCTAATAGAAAAAGCTCAAGTGCAGAACAACACACTGCACTGGCGTGGCTCATGAGGGGTCAGAACTCAACACATCCTTTGTAAATTGAGCCTTTCCAGAAGGCAAGGTCAGAAGCTGCCTTCTCCCATTTCAGCAGCCTGCATTCAAACTCACTGTTCTGAAAGCACAAGAACTCTTTTTGTCAGAAGCAGTTACTTCGCCAAAGGCACCCTGCAAGGTACACAGCTATGCTGCTGGGTGGGAGCCCAGTCCGAGCCGGCTGCCTTGCGGATTGGGAAGCCAGGGAACACCAGTGAGGCAGCAGCTCTGCCTGGTTGTTTGGCTGGTCATGGAGGCAAGGCAGCAGCCCAGAGAGTGGTACCACCACTCAGAGGAGAAAGGGGAGAGAAAACAGACCTGTGCACACTCACAACAGTGGAGTGTTAGGCGAAGGGTAGATAAGGACTACGGGAAGGGAGTATTGCAGGAAGAAGGCCATCCATATGTTTGAACTGAACATTTCTGCCTCTGAAGTAATGAAGGTCTTAATTTTACTTTTCAAGGAGCATTACAGAAGAAAGAAGTGAGATGAGGACAGGGAAACCATGAATAATGCCTGTGTATGCACCATACAGAAGTCAAAAATATTAGCAAGGTGAAAAATTGTATTACTGACATGGAAGAACAAGGAATGATTTATTAATAAATCAACAACAGTATAAATTAGGGTTATGTCTCATCTGAAAACATCAATTTACCAAATAAATCTGATGCTAGTGTTTCAGAATGCACTTATAAACCTGCACAACAATAACAGCCATCTATGCACAGGATGCACAAGGAGCTAAAATATATGGTACTGCATGTTAACATTACGTACTCTATTACATTAATCTGTATGAAAGTTTTCATAAAAAGTTCTCTCAACCACTGCCCTTCTCACTGCACAAGTTTTCCTTGTTCAATGTTTGCAGAAAAGGATTGGATGCTGTTGGAAGGGCTGTATTATTCTGGCTGCCATTTTCTATCTAATTCAGTTTCTCCCTTGATGCAGATCGTTAAACAAACCTCAGGTTTCCTACAAGCCCCACATCACTAATCTATTTTAGTCATTTCACACCTAAGTTCTGTCCTTCTGCATGTTCTCCATCTCCACCAGTAAGACACTGCTGCTGCCATGGCTGCATGTTCACCACAGGAAGGCTTAAAAAGGATAATCTGAATGATCACTACAACTTGAAAACAACTTGCTAATAACTACATGGAGCTTTTCTCTATATTCTTTGTCTTGTTTCTGAAAACAAAACAAATTCACCTCTTGGAGAAACAGTTGAGCTCTATGGATGTATGTAAAACTTGGACTAGCATGATACATAGTTGGAATCAATGCTAAAGGCTAGTAATTTCTGATCTAAAGTCATGACTTGGTGGGCCCAAGAAAATAGTACCATTATCATGTTGGTCATTTTTTAGGAAAACGAAAAAGCTAAGACCACTAAGAAATAATTGTAGGTGCCAACCAATCTTGGTAAGACATAGAAAAGAATTTTTGGAGGAAATATTAAAATGTTTTCACACAAGCAAATTCCTGCATTAAAATAGCACTATACTGCAGCAGAAACCAATCACTAACCGTGCACATGCACTTCTCATTGAGAACAATGCAATTGCAGCTAGATAAGGTGCTTTGCTTAAAGAAAACTAATTCTGTTTTTTTTATTAATGAAGACTAATCATAATCAACCATGCTGACAATTTCATAATCAATATGATAGAATGCACTTGTAAATCCTATCTACATAAAACAAGGTATGTCCCTATAGCACCTTTGTAATTAATTGTTTTTATAATTAGTAAAAAAACTCCACAGGGTATGAAAACATTGCTGCACCTTTCAAGTAGAAAGACTCTCTAGCAAGCCTCAGATAATTCCTCTTTTTTCTTGAGTCCTCCGTCACTCTGATAAACAAAATCCCTGAACTTTCCAGAGCAGGGAAAATCCACTCATTTCTGAAAAAACTAAAAATAGATTTGAAAAATTATGGATGTGCAAATACCACATCTTAATTTTAACAAGTTATCCCAAGTGACTTAAATTATTGCTTAAATTCTTCACTCCTATGAAGCCCACAGAGCATTTCTTTTCACAATAGTAAATTCCACAGAATAACATTCTGCTTAAAACTATAAAGTGTACCTCCTTTCTTCAGGGTAAATTCCGTTTAATGTATTTATCAATTATGATGAGGGGATCACCTGTACCCTCAATAAGACTGCAGATGAAACCTAGCTGTGCAGGAGTCTTGGGTAAGAGTGTTGATCTGCTGGAGGGGAGGAAGGCTCTGCAGAGGGATCTGGACAGGCTGGATCAATGGGCCAAGGTCAATAGCATGAAGTTCAATAAGACCAAAGTGCTGAGTGCTGCACTTGGGTCACAACAACCCCAGGCAGTGCTACAGGCTGGGGGCAGAGTGGCTGGAAAGATGCCCAGCAAAAAAGGACCTGGGGTGCTGGTCAGCAGCAGCTGAACATGAGCCAGCGTGTGCCTGCGTGGCCAAGAAGGCCAATGGCACCCTGGCCGGTGTCAGAAATAGTGTGGCCAGCAGGACCAGGGCAGTGACTGTCCCCCTGTACTCAGCACTGGTGAGGCCACACCTCGAATCCTGTGTCCAGGTTTGGGCCCCTCACTACAAGCAAGACACTGAGGCACTGGAGTGAGTGCAGAGAAGGGCAATGGAACTGGTGAAGGGTCTGGAGCACAAGCCTGATGAGAAGCAGCTGAAGGAGCTGGGGGGTGTCCAGCCTAGAAAAAAGGAGGCTCAGGGGTGACCTCATCACTTTCTGCAACTCCAGGAAAGAAAGTTGTAGCCAGGTGGGGGTCAGTCTCTTTTCCCAGGTAACAAGAGATAGGATAAGAAGAAATGGCCTCAAGTTGCACCAGGGAGGTTTAGGTTAGATATTAGGGAAAAATTCTTCATAGAAATGGTTGTCAAGCAGTGGAACAGGCTGCCCAGAGAAGTGATGGAGTCATCATCCCTGGGAGGTATTTAGAAGACAGGGTGCTTAGGGACATGGTTTAGTGTTGGACTTGGCAGTGCTGGGTTAAGGGTTGGACTTGATGTTCATAAAGGTCTTTTTCAATCTCAATGATTCTATGAAAAGGGACAGTTAAAATTCCAGAAATAAAATTCCATTCTAGCTCAACTCCACACTCACTTGCCATTTGCTTTCCACAGTCATTATACCACCTTAAGATATGAATGACTTAGAAACTTTATTTTGGACACATGGAATACTTTTTACCACAAAGTTTTCTCCCATTGTAGCAATAGAGGAAGCGCAGGTGGGGGGCGGGAGGGAAAGAGAGAG
>JAWWEW010000006.1:22459720-22480462 GCA_035583185.1 Anabacerthia variegaticeps | reverse complement strand
AGTGCTACACAGGAACTTAAGCCAGCCCCCAAAACAAGGCAGCTGCCACAGGCGAAAAACAACAGAGGATCTAATACTATAATCCTGTTTATGGTACCAAGGAACTTGCTTATTTATAGCTATTGACTGAGAATGATTCAAAAAGATACATGTTTTCACACATATGTAGGCCTGTCTGAGAGGATATATTAAAACTGATTTCTGGTAGACAAAAATGTCTGAGAAGGAACAAATACAGAGCATTAACTCAAGAGCATGATACTAGAAATGGATTTATTTTCTTATGATTCATTATTATCTTTAGTTCTACCCAAGCTTTCTGAGAGGAAAAAAATTATTACCATAGAAGATTTACAAACCAGAACACTTTATTCTCCCTGTAGCTTCTACAGAAATCCATAACATAACACCACCTTGGACTGCCCTCTCCTCAAAAACCAAAAAAGACTGAAAGAAGAATATAAAAGAATATATCATAGGTATGGAAAAGCACCTAATTCATGGGCAGGTTCAACAAATTACACATTCAGGTGAGAGACGCAGCTGGGGGGGTGAGGAATAAAAGACCACCTATGGCACAAGTGAAGGCAGAAAGAAAATAAATAATCCCTTTTTCTTGTAATAAAAACCCCTATAATCAAAGTGAATCAACAGTAGCACATTTAAAACAAAAAAAAACCTCTGCTCACAAGCTCTGTACCACAGGCAGGACTGCTCCAGGCTGCTGCCAGAGGCCAGGGGTGGTGCCAAGGGAGCTCAAAACCAAGCACCCTTGCACAAGATGGGCCCACATTGTTTATGAGAGACAATGTCAGTTTTCACCAGCTTCCAAACCCAAGCAGCTGACCACGGGTATCCATGCTGGAGAAAGGATGTTGACATCCATCAAGGCACTTTTTGAGCAGCAGTGATACACAGCATGCTGTGCCTTTGCCTAGCACCACCAGCTGCTGCACAGAGGCAGAGGAAACAACTCCTGCAAAATCTCCTCCTGGTTTTTCTTCTCTGCTTAAAAGACTAGAATCTGAATTTTGACACATTCTCCACTTTTCTTTCAGTTAGAAATACAAGAATAGAGTCTCACCTGGAACACAACCACAGGGAGTAGGTGCCAGGGGCAGCCCTCCAAACCTTCCCCTAGTCAGGCTGATCCCACTTCACTCACAATGAGGAAGGACAGAGCAATTTTCAAACGTGCAAAAGGGAGGCCTGATGCTTTTGGAGATCCCTAGAAATGGATAATAGTTCAGTTTTGGATCCAAGCAAGAAATAAGTTGCAGTCAGTGCATGAAAAGATTAAAATTTTAAAGTGGGAGTTCAGGTGTTTTTTTCCAAGGAGGCAGCCTTATCTTCTCAGACTGCACACTGAGCTCCTTGCAGCAACATCAGACTTACTTAAAGATGTCAGATGTGGAAAGAGGAGTTTAGCACATCTCAGAACAAATTTTCTGGATATTTCAGTCAGCTTCAGGCCATGCTGGCCAGTATCACCAAAGCGCTGGATTGCAACACCTGCTGTGGCTGGTTTTATTAGCCACTGTTTTACCACTTACGTGAAAGAGGACATGTGCCTTCACATGGAGATCATGTATGCATTAAACATCAAGAAATCCACAGATACAATGAATAAAATCCCAGAATCTTTACTTGTCCTCATGATAAGAAGCAACATCTTTCTTTTGCACAGAACTTCTGCAAGGTAGTATTTTAAGCACAGAAGTCTAATTTTAAGAATACATTTCTGTTGTTCTTCAAATTACAGAGCATCTCCTGAACAGCCACAACTTCCTCCCACACACACACCCAAAATTAAACCCAAAAACAAGATGACAGCAAAACAAGGAACCAACTGCACTATGGAAAGGGGATACTTCATTGAACTACTGAATAAGACACTGAAATCTCATTTCTAATTTGCCAAGAAAAGTTTCTTTTATAGTCAGCTGTAAGCCAAACACACAAAAGACATACTAAAGAATCACCCTGCATAGGTGACTTTGTTGACTTCTGTCCTCATCATCTATATGCTATTGTTTACCATCTTGTTCTTTCTTACACTTGGATAAAAAATTACTTAAATTCTCATTCTTCACCCTCAAGGATATAATCAAATTGACATTTAACAATTATGCAATATGCATCATTCTAGAAGCAGCACATGAAAAAAGTAAACTACACACAAATGTACATCAAACTCCCTCTTCGCACCAACAGAGGCACCAAGAATTACCTGTTTACCAGCATTTTGAGGCTCTCCAAGTCATTTCCATCTCAATTACTCAATTACTAAAACTCCTTCAAAAGAGGGAAGTTATAGTTCTAGACACTGAAAGGATAAATTTTTAAGTCATGGTGCAACATGAGTCATTTGAGTACCACAAAGCCCTGCAGCTAAGTTTAAGAAAAAGGTTACTGATTATAATCCTCCAGTAATACTTGAAAACTATTTAAGAGAATTCTGACTACATACTGTTCATTTTTCCCAAAAAAGGTTCTAATAAAGGCTAAGTGAATACATCACTTATTTGTTTTGCTTCTGGAATAAAACTCTACAGCAGTTCTGAAAAAAAAAAAAAAGAAAAAGAAAACATGAACTTTAGTGTTTGTTACTTCTTTGCTAAATATACAGGAAGGGTTTGCCAAAATAAAGGAAGTACAGCAGATTCATCCATTTTTATACTTCTTTAAAATAATGATCTATTTTCAAATCTGTTTTCTATACAAAGCAACACTGATCTGCAATTCTTAACAAAAGCAATTATCAGGTGCCCTGAAACACTAAAAACTCCTTTGAAATGTGGTAAAGTTTCCCGGCTGAACTGAAGCAGACTCAGAATCTGCTTCACTACTCCTAGCATATTGCTTCTATTGAGTAAAAAGAAAGAACTCAAATGAACTCGCTTATCTTAAATGTAACACATCTGTGCAGTACCTTGAACTCTGAGAACGGAGTTCAGAGAGATTCTTCCCTCTAAACACAAAGCCATGAAGAGTGACGCAATACAGAAGCACAATCCTAGTCTGCTCCTTCCCTTAAATCAGTCATTGGCCATCAGATTTTCTGTCCATGTTTCCTAGCTGCTCTCCACGTGCCACAGGGACAGGCACAGACACCTCCTAGCTTTACTTGGCCAGCTTTCTCCCTAGGACAAGTTTAGTGAAGCAAAGCAACACTGGGACTTTTGTATGAGGTGTCAGGAGTCCTTTCAGCATCTCCTGCCACGAAGGGTATCAAGACAAAGAGGTGACAAATCACACCTGTCCCTCACAGGGCATCTAACGCCTACAGTAAATGTAGGTAGCAGAGTGAGTACCATTTCTACAACTGCTATTCCCTGAACTGTGACAAGGCAATAAGTAACTAAGGATATATTTCATGAGCTACGGGCAAAATGGCATGCAGTTTTCAACCTATGAGTTTATTGATTTTCCTGGATTAGAAGCATCTTGAAACAACATCTTGCAAATGTGTCGTTGCATCAGAAAACATTTGCAATGTTTTAGTGAAGCTTTGGGTAAACTTCCTACTTGAATAAGGTCTAGAAGAATTTTCTTTTTGAAGTTAGAGGTCAGAGGGAGTTTTAACTTTGACACAGATTTGCAGCTGAAGTGCTGCTGAGGTGCAAAGGTAGGAACAACACAGTCTTGTTTAATCTGTTCAAGAGCAGTATTACAGCACTTCAAGGAGGTCACAATCACAGTCCCCTCATATTTCATAATACAATAGCTTACAAAGAGGCTTTTTTCGCCCCCAAGGTTTTCTATTATTTAAATACATTTACAAGGTTATACAGCAAATGTTCTTCACTGTCTTACACACCAAATTCAAATTATTTGAGGTGAAATTGTTGCTTAAACATAGATTTCATTCCCACTGGCTCACATTTAAAGGGGAGCTTATAAAAGTGCTTTAACTACAGCCGAATGCATTCCTGATTAAGGTTTAGTCACCACCACACAAACAAACAGGTCATTTTCTGATATTATAGAATTATTTTTTTCAAAAGAATACTTACTTCAGGCACAAGAAACGCTAACACCTTAGAAAAGTGATTTCTCTATAATGCAATTATATCTTGATTTTCAGCAATGAGACCCAGCACGTATGTGCCATCTTCGTGGCAGTTCCATGGGAGCTCATCCCTTCACTTTTCCTTCAGTGACACCAACACAGTTTCTGTGCAGCCACATAGTAACCGAGACAGCTTTTGCTTTCTCCTACCTGCCTGTGGAAAGGCAGACTGGAGAACAGAGGACAGCAACACTTACCATTACCACCAGAACAGCTTCTACCAACAAATGCACTGTGCTCAGCATTAGTCATTCATTTCAAGGTTGAAGCATCTATTTCCTGGAAAATGCTACTCAAAACTTGGCTTTTTTTGCAGAACTTTCCTAATGAACACCTATAAGCAGCACAGCTCGTTGATGTGGCCCACAGTAATGCATCACTCAGGCTTTTAGTGACATGATCCGGGCTTTTGTTTCTTCCCTTTAGAGGTGACTGGTACTTGCACTTCCTACTAATACAGAGTATGTGTTTTACCTTTGTGGAACTATTTTTCCCCCAGTTTGGTTGAAGCTCAACATCGGCAAAATCCAACAGAGTTTAGGAATATGTCTGGCCCTTACAATGTGGAGGTTTTTTCATCCTTTTCATCCTTTTCCCTTAGCACTGCTAAATCCAATGAAAACATAAACCTCACACATGCAAAGGAGGAAGTACCGACAATAACAGGACACTCAAAAGAAGGAAAAAAAAAAACCAAACACAGAGCTAGCTCTGTAAACATATTCCAGAGCTAACAGATTTTTGTATCCTATTAATAACTCCTGAGCTATCTAGACAAAGTTAGGAAGATATTTCATCTATTGTGTATAAAATGCTTTTCTTTGTTGACTTAACAGCACTCAAAAACAGACCTGGCTGGTATCTTGTATGACACTGTGTTTTGTACCACTTATCTTTGGTGTACATGATCAGTTTTCTGGACACATATTTCTAGAGGGGAGGATTGTGGTTCACTGAACATAAAGCAGATTTTATCCACACATCTGTGTATTCTATCAATGTCCATAACTTCTAACACAACTACACAGGAAAGAGAATTCTTGTTACATTACTCATATATTTTATTTGAAGACAATTAAAAATTATATTAGAATGTCTAAGAATTGCAGATTAGAGGAGTCAATTAGCATATCTTAACAAAACACCATTTTCCAACACTGCTTTATAGTAAATATTTTCTTAAGAACCACCCAATGGATTTGAAGACATCAATTTCAAATTCACCTCTCTCAGACATTGGTTTTCAAAGTAGATCTCTCAGTCCTGTTTCTGCCTAACCCTGCATAACTGCTATATTCACATCATTCCAGTACATCTAGTTGATACCCTGTAAACAAAAACCTCCAGAATTGTTGGTGAACTGCATATGAACATGATGCAGTAATTAAACTTTAGAACAACTGACTTTATTTCAAATGTGGTTTCTAAAACAGACTACTTTCTTGTAATGGATCAATACTGCCATACCCTATCCCTTCTTTTTGGTTTACATATATGACGGGACTTCTAGTATTCCTATTAAATAGATTAATTGAATATAGACTGTTGTGATTTAAAAAATTGAGGTTCTGGAATATCAGTTAATAGAAAGGCACTTTCTCACTTTCTGTAACATTTAACTGTCTCAAGATTTATCTCAGATTAGACAATTTGTATCTTGTCATGCTTTGCATTGTGTTCCACCCACAAGCACAAAGCTACTATATTAGCTACTATGGTAAGTAATACATATCCAAAGCAACATTAACTAAATACAAGTCTTAAAACAAAACAAAGAAGGCAAACACCAAATCCACTTTGATCTCATTGCATACAGAGCACTTCAAAACATCAGTCTGTTTGCAGCTATTGTTTATGCTGTTCTGGCACTTTCTGTCCTAGCAAGACTTTGTGTCTTGTTCACTGAAAGATGAATATTTCAAGATGTGCTGACAATTAAAACATAATGGTCATGCTTAGATGAATAATGTCTAGTGCTAAAATACACAGAAGCAGAACTCCAGTAGCAGAAGTACTCCAGCAGCATGTGTCAATCAAGTTTGCCTGATATATTAGGATAAAAGGAGTGTACATGATAAGACACAAAATGAACGATGCTCTTTTATCAGATTGTGAAATCCTGTTATGCTTCTAACACAAGGTGAGCAATTCTGATTTGGCTCCATACACAGCCCAGTTATGTTCTCAGCACAAATCCAGAACTGCATATATTAAGGATATGTATTTACTTTACACGGATTGGCTTTAAATCCATATTACAATACAACCATAACCAGTACCTCTGCAACTGTTGTAAATTGAACTCATTTCAGACTCTTTTATTCAAGTCATTCATGATGATGTTACCTGGTGAATGCATAGATCATCCTACAATCCCAGGCCACAACCTACTGAAGTGACTGTATACACAGCCAAATTTTCACCCTCAATACTTGTCTCCTTTTAGATGGGTTATTGAACATTTTCAAAGTTGGACAGCATATGAAGTACAGTCACTGTTCATCAGAAAGCTAAAATTTCTACTGAGTGCTTCTTTTGCAGAGAACATCTTTTACCAAGGTTTATCTTCATTTTCACACAGATTATCACACAGAGTATTTTTCAGTTTATGAGAGTTAAGCAACCATAGAAAGCATCACCAGCCAAAATACTTGGTTAGGAGAAGCAATACAGATGGGTTCTGTGAGAGTAAATGCAGAGAAGTGCTTCAGAGCTGAGAAACATTCAGTCCTATGTTAGAAGAGTCAAGCAAACCGACAAATTGAACTCAAGTAATTTAGGGCTGGAAGCAAAGTAATTTTTTCTCTTTTTAGAGCTTAACACATGCTGCAGTTTCAGATCTCTCTTATTTATTTAAAACGCATGAAGCAGATCATATAAAAGCAGACCAAGCTCACATTCCTCAGCATTTAGTGAGCAAGTGCTTGGGATTTGCCCGTCCTTGTGGCTCCAGGATCTCTGCTGATCACAGTCAACATGATTCACTATCTTATTTCCAACCTTCATTCTATTTCACCTTCACTGAAAGTTCTGGTAGTTTAATTTATTTTTATTTTTGTTTGATCTGGTTTACCCTATCCTTCATGATTTTCCCCAAAAGCAGGAGCTGAGCGGATTCTACTTTGTTCACTGTTGAAAACACAAAGCAAATTCTCTCTAAGGACTGCAAGACCTGACAAGTATTCTCAAAGACAGTTTGCTGTATCTGTCAGTGTCCAGCAACATCACACAAAACTGTTTATTTAAAAAGAAGAGAGCCACCATCAGTAGCTACCAGAGAATTTAAGGCAGGCTTTAACCTATGATTGTTTTTACAGTCAGTGAAAAATGTTTTCAGCCAGGCATTTGAGCATTGGTCACCTCAAGCTTTTTTTGGTTTTGTCAGTAAGTTCCATAGTATTGATTTCCAACATCACAATCAGAATGCAAAGGAATATATTTCAAATCGTTCCTTGTAAAATATAGCATAAAATATATCAAGACTGAGAAAGAAAATTCTCTACACACTGCTTACTTACTAATTACATATGCTAGTTGTGACTTTTTTTTTCCCCTGGTTGCCACTTGTATAAGCATTTTTAGACTAGAACTTGCCAGATGCTAGAGGGCTCTGACCCCAAGTTAACGGAGACCTAAACATGTCCTTACATTACATGGGACATGCCCATTCCCAGAAACTAAAATGGGTTTACTCAGATGCATCAATTAAAAATGCCTGACTGAAACTGCAACTGAATTCTCAGAACTTCACCTAACTCAATTTCAGTGCCAGGAAGCTTTACTTGTCCTGGCACAGAATCACTGACATTACAGCCTCGCCTAACATGAGAGCAGAAGTTCATTAGTTTCAGCTAAAAAGGCAAGAAATTCATCTGCCACTAGAAAACTAAAGTTCTTTTTAATCTGGCAGTATTAGCAGAGAAAAGTTACCTACAGTATGAATACCAGTAAAAGTCTTCACTGGACACAAAGTTTATTCCTATGTCATGTCACAATACCATTAACTATTTTCAGTTCTATGAATTACTGCATGATATCAATCTAGAATAACTGTGGTCTTTAGGCAGAATTTTGTTTATAGAAAATGAAAATTTAAGCTATCTCCAAATCTGCAATACCTTAAAGTGACCATGGGTGACAGTGATCTAACTTTGAGTATTTGGGTTTTTTCTTAAGAGCTAAATTTTGTTATGTGAACTGGAAGGCACTAGCAAAGTTGTCAAACCATTTCCTCAAAAATAGAACAAGAGTTTAATATAACCCAAGTGCAATTCCAACACAAAGCAATCAAGAAGAGAGCAGGACAGAGAAAGGCCATACCCAGTTGTCTTCAGTTTTTCTCAGCTGGCAATACTTTTATTTTAACAAGCCCCAAAATCTTGAAATTAGCACTCAGAGATGAAACAAGAGCCCACGCTACATTGCACAGCACAAAAATCCCATTGGTTCCTCCTTATTTGATTTGCATAACAAATTTTTCCTGTCAGCTCCAAAGGCAGCCCCACCAGCTGAATGGTGAGTGTGCCCATGCAGCAACCCTGCCAGGTGCCACCAGAAGCAGGAAGGATGCTTACCTACCACGCTGCTATTTGAAGTGAAACACAAACAGCAAACACACACAGCTTAGGAGCCAAATGACCTCCAAAAGTTACAAAGAGGATGCATAAATGATCAGGTCTTGCTAGCAAGACTAAGTTAAAATAACTGTTTCCTTCTTGTCACTCTAAAGACACAGTGTTTTCACTCTCTTATTTCAAACTTGTGACAGACCTTCAGGTAAGTTTACCACCATCCTACAATCCTTGTCTTTTACATCTATGTTGCTTCTTTTCCTTATTCTGCATTTAAACAGAACACAAACACATTCATTGTAGCACAAAACTGTCTTTTATATTTTTTTTTTTTAAATCTGCATCTTAAGCTGAGGGTATAAAAATTATCGTCATTCTTTAATAACTCAACTCCATGTCCTGTCTTAAAATATAAAGCTTTTCTTTATAACTTTTAAGAGCAATAATACCATGCCTTATAATCACTATCAGCACAGCCTCTCTGTGTCAAGCGCAACCATCACAACACAATTCAACATTTAGCAGCCAGTATTTAAATACTAAGACAGCAGATTTTTGCATTGAGCTTGTCCTGTAACAGAGCAAAAGAACTGCCTCATCCTAAAAGCAAACACATGACTCCATATACACAATGACACCACAGCTTTACAGCTGTTCTAATACAGGTTCAAGTGACACAAAAATAAAACCCTTGATCTTGAACAGCATTTAAAGTCAGATGAATAGGAAGTATTTGTCACTATCATTCTGACTTGAAGGAAAAATGCAATGGTAAACCATTTATGGCAAAATACCTTGGATATGGCAGTTATTGCCTCTATGAGGATCAAACTTGCCATTAACTCAGAAAGTCTGTAAAATATGTCCCAGAGTAAACACAGAAACCCTAACCAATATGCTCTTTTCAGACACAAATTTTTAATTTTAGCTAGATTTTAATCTACATCTGAATACCCATTCAACTGTATAAAGGAACCAGACCCAGGAAACATAATCTAAGGGCGTTGTTCAAGCCTTGTTTCTAATTAAGGATTTAATACTTGGGCAGTACCTTCCAAACAAGGATTGAGAATTTTGCAAAGGAAAACAGTATGACTGTAAACTGCTGTCTTGGCTTTCCCAGCTCAGGAAGCGCAGATACCACACCCAAAATCTTGTTCAGGCCTTTTTTCTTTACTTCTGCTTTTTCTCTTCTTTTTTTTTTTTTTCCATAAAAAGTTAAGCATTAAGTTTTAATCCTTTCTCCTAAACCAGATTCACAAAATATTAAAAGTCTTTCTCCACACAAATTATTCAGCTCTAAGCATAAAGCTACAGTTCTCCAATATATGTGGAAAAAAGTTAAAGGCAAATATAAGAAGTTAATCCTTTCTGCATTTTAATACTGTATCTGTCAGTCATGTAGAATTTTTCATCCTAAGTATGTGCCGGCAAATATCATGTTTTGACCTGGATCTTGAAGTTAGCCTGCCATGAAAAGTACAGGTTTTTACATATTAGGTGCAAAGCAGCGCTATGCTCAAATTGCTCTTACTACACAAAATTATTTTAAGTAATAAAAATAGTACTTCACTTGGCTTCAGGGGTTTTTTAAGCCCTTCGTGAACATTTATGTAACTCTTCCCTTCGTAGCCCTGATCATGTTTTATTTTATTTTGAAACAGACGTGTCTATTTCAACAGTTAAATGAGGAGCATGCGCAGCTGCATGTATCTGCCATTCCCCAGATAATATCAGTGGCAAAAAAGAAGACTTAAAAAGAGCATTTCTGTTAACCAGACAGGAAGCCCTAGAGTTCAGCCCCTTCAACTTAATGGTAGTCAGAGAAGTGTCTCATGGCTTTGCAAAGAAGCATTTTAAACCTTGAAAGTTTAACCAATTTTTGAAGTTTTTTTCAGCAGATTTTAAAATCTCCATACATGAAAAGAAAAAGAAAAAAAAAAGGCGCCAAACTATACATGAAGAGAGTGAGCAGCATAACATATCCCATTAAAGAATGATAAACCTCTGTGAAGGATGGGGCTGTTCAGTGTGTGGGAGGGCCAAAGCACGCTGACATTAGCTTAGGAAAATATGCAAACTCTTAGCACTTCTGAATGCAAGCAATTTAGAAGCCCACAACCTATCCTTCAGGCAGCCATCTCAAACAGTGAAGTACTAAAACAAAACTAAAATTAAATTTGAAAAAAGCACAGGAACATCAACTTTCATACTCATGGACAACACTACACAATACAGGTTACTGGGTTTGGCTTATATTTAGTGATATTAATAGTAGCACGTTCATTCTACTCAATTTTACAGAAAATCCTTTTTATAGCAAGCTAACATTTGTATTACTTAATTCATCAAGTCTTTCTCGTTTAATTTCACTTCCCAAAACCCAGTTACACTGCTGAAAGTGGCACACAGCATTACATGAAAAAATGACACAGACGGGCAAGTGCCTGCAGGGGGATAATTCATCTCTACCCGCGCTGATAGCACAGCGCCTGCCCCCACATTACTACAGCTGGAATCTCTGGAGCGGAGCAGAGCCTGCCACTCCTCCCAGGACAGTCCTCTGGCTGCTGGGGAGTAGGGTCGTGCCTCCCCACCGAGGTCTCTTCATCCCAGTAAAGAATGCAGGGGAGATAGGAGAAAGGGCTTCCTTGACCTATTTCTGCAGCAGCTCTCGTCCTTTCCCCTCCTACACACACATATCTGCACCCACCTCCAAATTACACATACATCCAAGAATCTCTGTAGGTTGGTGGAAAAAAAAGATCTGTAGGAAATGAGGCACTGAAAAGCGGCAACATTTTCCTCCACATTTCTGCATCTGTGGAGAAGCTGAAAGCTGGAGAGACTACACTCCATTTGTCAGTCTACGCTGAACGAAAGGAAAAGGTAAAAAGCATCAAAATGCCAATGTTTATCTTGGATGCAAAATCATGGTTGACTTAATTGGCGTTTTTTGTTCAAAATTCTCCGACACCCACTCTTTGCTACTGACAGTGCAAACACACAGAAGATAGTGTTCATCCCCTTAGGGGCTTTCCAATTAAATGCAAAAGATCTGAATACAATGAAAAGACTCACTGAGATACAACTGGAGCGTTTATAGATTATAATTTTTTAAGGACTTCCAGGTATGCTTGGTGCTTGCACACAAAAGAGCTTCAACCAAAGTCTCATTTATATTCCTCATTTTTGTCCAAAGGACAAAAGTGATGCACTATCTGCTTTTCACACACTACCTGCTTTTTCCTTCGAAGTGTTTGGATAATTCCCAGCAAAAGACTGTGAAATATTCTTCTCCTAATGAATCAATCAATCCTATAGAGAAACTAGGACAGATTAAATGCCTTTTTCCAAGCTTTTTTTAGCTTGGAAAATGGTCCTACCACTTGCAAATTTCAACAAGAAAAGGAAAAAACCATTACAGGGAAGTAGCACTAACCTAAACAACAACATACAAGTTAGCGACTTGGGGCAGGGGGGTGTTAAGCTTAATGAAACTTCAGAAGACTACAGAAAGTAAGTTTTATTTTTTTTACACAAAAAGATGCATCTAAGCTAATAGTATAAATATATATTCCATGTTCTGAAATGACATTTTACTAACTGAAAAAGTGTATTTAACTTTTTATTGGTGTAAAATAAATTCTAATGTTAACACAATATTTGAGACAAAGCATACACATAAATGAGAGACTTGGAAGAAAGCTTATCTAATTCATAGGAACATATAGTTGCTTTTCAGAGACACCTGAAAAACACAGAGTGCTTCAAAAAAATTAAAAGTAATCTAAGTTTCTGTGGGCCAATACTTATTTAGTATCCTTCCAGTTAAAACCAACAGTGAAAAAAGTGGGCAGTATATAAAGACTATATAAAAAGTTAACTGCTCTTAAAAAAAAAATCCTGCAGACTTCATATATTACACTGATAGAATTATCTTTTTCATCAGGTTCAAGTGATGCTCTACAAAAAAACGTACAGCAGAGGAAAGGGGTTATCTTGATCAGCACGTTACACCCACGGGCTCAGAGCCTGTGGTTAACAAATGACTCTCTATAATGAAGAAAAGAAAAAAAAAAAACAAAAGAAGAAACACTGGAGCTTGCTCTGTCCACAATCCTCAGAGCAGCTTTGGAAGTCTCTTAAACAAAATCTTACCAAAGCTAGACAGGTTACCTCTGGACAAAACTAACAACTGCATTAAACTTTTTTTTAGAATTGGGAACTTCCTGGAACTACATACCTTATTACCACCTTACAGACCACAACCAAACCTCATTCAAAGAATTTTGTATTTATAGACTAATTCCAGGACTTAATTTAGTGCACAATTCACTACACCAATGCACAATTAAACTGGTTTTCATGGCTTTTCCTTGAAAATTTAATCAAAACAAGACTCTTTAAAGAAAAATAATTCAGAGATCACACATCACTAAGATTTATTATCATTCTGGCAGAGGCAAGATAAAGTACAGGAATTACTCATGCAATTCAATACAACCTATTTAGCACCTTCAGAAAATCACATTATCTTGCCCTAGAGCTATAGAAGGCTTCTTAGCATTTAAAGAGGAAATGTAGACAAAACAATCAAATTTCAAGGGCTGTTCCAACAATTATTCTCAGATTGAACACAAAAATAACGGCTGCTTTAAAGGGGTTTTCAAGTAAAACTTCAACAGTCAGGACTAAAGCAGTCCTAGACCCAAACCACGACATTCTACCTGCATGCTCCGTGGAGCCTTTTTGTTGCTTTTTGTATATGCTATATTCAAAGAAAACGAAGGTGGAGCAAACAGCACACTCTTAACCACACACACCGAAACCAATCTGAGTCAACTTCTGGGGAAACCGTGGACAGAAATGCAGAAGGCTAAGCTCACAATGCTGTTGCTCACTGCCTTTCCACTGTTTGCTGTATATTTGCATTGCCTTTTGCATCTGACCTCTACAACCCAGTTTTAACAGAGTCAATATATAGGATATAAAGTTGATAGACTTACTTAAAATTACCAACTTCATCTTTGCACATTTAACCAAAATCCAAAGTTCTGACTTACATGTATGCACAAAGTGCATGTGCTTGTTTATGCACAGATAGATAGATAAACAAGCACTCCTCACAAAGACTGTACCGTCACTGTTATTTTGGACATGTCCTGTGGAAAACTTCAGAAACATTAACTTTTCAGACATTAATTTAATTTTCATGATAGAAGAACCTGGATAGAAATAAAGAAAACAGAAGCTGCAGATTGCTTTGTTCAGACCCCTCCTAGGCTCCAGCATATCTTACAGTGCCAGCTGCAGTATAATTTTCAAGAGAGGGCCAGGAGAAGAGTAAAGTGGCTGTAGGCACAGCTGTTGAGCAGTCTTGATGCAATAGCCTTATGTAAGATGATGCTCTCAGGACAACTGTACCACTGCATTACTCCAGATTCCTAAAATGGGTGATTTAGCCCAAAGTGCAAAAAGTTTGCATCTTTTCACCCTAAAGCTAAAGAGCAATTCTCGTCCTTAAAATAACCCAACAGTTTTGATAATATCTGTTATCAAGTTGCCCTCTGAGTCTGTAAGGGAAAAATTAGGCCTGCTGCTGATGTTATATTGAGCACACATTTTTGCTATATAATTTTTTTTCAGTTGTTCATTAAGGAGTAACACAGAAAAGAATCATGCAAATCCGCAACTGCCTGGAAGGCAATGTAAAACTTTTTGCTATAAGGTGCTTCTCACACTGCAAGCCAAATTCACAATTAACAAATACTGGGCTGTTAGAATAGCTTAGCGCTTATCTCCCAGTCACTTAGCAAACTCTGGTGAACATAAGTCAATTCATCTCAAAGTTTTGTCACAATCAGGTTATGAATTTTCATAAGTTGTCACATCAACCAGTTACTATGTTTCAACATATGTAAATTGATGCTTACTATCTTCACCCCTGCAAAGGGGTTAGGACATGGCTACAATCTGATTTTGGCCTTAACGTTTTTTTCTTCTCTTTGGAGTTTTACTCTGAAAATACAGTAAGCAATATATTGTAAACTGTTGAGGGACTTATAAGAACATTTAAGTAGAGTACCCTTTTTTCTCTCTTGCTCCAAAACCAAGGAAAGGCTTGGAAGATCACTATTCTAGCAATTCTACTGTGCACTCCTGTAGTTCAGAACAGAGAGAAAGGAGAGAGTAGCCCAAAGGTTTACTCGTATTAAGAACGCAGTATTAAGAAATTAATATTCAAGTAAGAAAGCTATTCTTAAATCACGCACAAAAGAAAGGCATCCAGTGGGAAAAAAATGTTGATCCAACTATAAATAAATACAGGTCAGCACAACTAAAGCTGTAACCAATTCAGGAGCTACATACCATACATGAAGTGATAAATTCATATTAACCTACATAAAACCTCTGTTTTCTACTCAATATAAACACCAATATTGAAAATAATTAGTGGAATGGTTTAAGAACAAATTCCATTAAGCCCTGCTGCATTTCATGTATGTACGATCTTTTACAGGTGGAGGAGTCCTAGGATGCTGTCATATCTGGAAAACCAACATTCCTCGAGAGATATGTTGTAAGTAAAAAGTGATCTAAAAATATTTTTCCAAAGGCGTAACAATTTTAACAGGAAAATTTTTCATCCTGTCACATTGTTGCAGGCATCCTCATAAAAAAAATCTTATTAAGAGTTACATGTGCAGTAAGGCTACTTCCATTTTTATTTGTTAGAGCAGTTATACACTAACACAGGGAAATTAAAATGCAGGAGAATGCACATTAAGGCAAAGCTTGAAAAAGAAAAAGCTTAAAGATACATAGGTCACATTAAGGTCTTCCTCTCTCCTAAGTCGGCTTCTCCTGCTGCTCACTCATGCAGGGAGATCATAATTTTGTGGCTGTGATATTTCCACGGCAACACTGGTGACAGTGATGTCACAAATTCAGCCCTGACATAGCTTCAGGATCAAGAACAAGGAGCAGATGGGATGCGAGGGAAAAAGCCCCTATTTAAACACAAATCTCTTTCATAAGAAAGAAAGAGGCATGGGCAAAGAAACAGGTGAATGGATCACGTTTTCAAGTATGATATATTCAAAAGATTATCCTAGCATGAAAATCTATTTAAAGGCAAGACCTACAATACAGGGTAACTGTCAAATTTGTTAGGCCTTATAATAAACCAACCTTGAAAGGTCCCTGTTTAGCATGACAAGCCTTGTGCTCCATTTCTAAAGTGGCAGTGAAACAATACACTTTTGTCCCTTGTGAGTTTCCTTTAAATAACTTTAACATTCAGATATATTAATCTGCTACAACACTGTGCTCATAATGCCATATGTAAATATGATGTCAAGCCCTCCTTGGAGTGATTTTGTTACCTGAATTAGATATGATATGAAAGACATTAAAAAGAAACCCAGATGGGTCACCAAGTACAACCAAATGGTCACTGGAATATTCAGCCAGCACTGTTTGATTGATAAAAGGGGACTATACATTTGTGCTGATCTGTGGATGCATGCAAGAACCAACACAAGCTCCAGGCCATTGGAAAGTCCCCTAAACCCCTCGCCTGTCACATACTGCAGACTCCAACATTACTGGTATCGGATCTCTCTCCTGCCTTCGGCCACTCCATGGACCAACTTCTATGCTGAGCCCACCCAGCACAGAAGGGATGGTGATACAGGAGTAGCAGAGGATGGAACCATAGTATAGTCATGTATACAGTCTCCACATCAACTCGGGTCACATTGCAAGGAGATACAAAGATTTCTTAAAGATGCTACTCTCCACAGAGGACAACTAATAAACAGCAAACAAAACTACCAAGGGAGGCAGAGGAAGGGCCAAAATTCAGGTGTAGGTCATTCACAGAGCTGCAAGCAACAGAAGTGGTTTCTTATAGCAGCAGAGGCAGAATGACGCAAAAGAAAAATCAGAAGTAAAACAGGAGATAAAAAGAATTAAAAGGATATAGATTCACATTCTGATCGCAGAAGGGAAAACCCCACATTTTTCAAGATATGAAGACAAAGACCTGAAAGGACCAGCAGCCTAGATCTCAGGAGGGAAAGAAAGAACGGGAATGAAATCTGCAATTTGAAGCTGGGCCTAAGCCAAGATGTGAACAGGTCCCCAGGGAGAGATACTGGGTGGAGGCAGAGACCAAAAGCACAACCCAAGGAGGAACAGATTAGAAGTCAAGTAGCTAAGCAGGGTTCCCAAACATTGTCTATGAAACCACTGAGGTAAAAGCTGCAAAAGGGAGAGAACAGAAGGGAAAATGTGCCACGATACAAACCACAGCAACGATCAGTCAGGAAAGTCCCTCTGATTTGCCAAACTATAACTGTACCAACAGCAAATCAAAAAAGCGGGCAATAAAGAAGCATTCTGGATGATCATAAAAGAAGTGAAAGTATCCAAGGACTGTACTAGGCCCAAGATGTCATTTCACAACTAAAAGAACAATCTTACAAAGAGGAAAAAGAAAAAAAAAAAAAAGAGGAACTTGAGCTATCAGGAGAAGATAATATATAATACAACAGGTACAGAAAAGTCTCCTATCAGGAAAATACCTAAAGAATTAGGTTTAGCTTCAACATTGTTGAAGCTCCAAAAAATTGTTTAGCTTCAACAAAAATGCTTTTTGCAAACATATTGGCCACTTTCCCATGACACCACTAACAAATGCTGTCTGAAATAAAAAAATAAAAAAAAAAAAAAGGAATAGTTTGGGGCTATAAACTTCTGCAGCCTTTTTGTTAGAGTAGTAAACTCTGGAAACAGCATCCATTAGCACAGTAGGGTAAGAAATACACTCTACTTTAAGATGCAGTTCGTTGTTTTTACAATTGTGATTAAGACACAGCTGTCACAGACTAACATGACTACAACGCAACCCCAACAAGACTTCTCCTCTCCCTGGGCTTCTGTAAGGCCAACAACCTCGGATGAGAACATGAACAGAGTTCCCCCAGTGGACTTTCAAGAGGTCACTTGAATTTCAGTACTGCAAATCCCATTTTCTTTTTACCCAAGAGGAAAAAGCCTTTCTCAGACAACTCTTGCACTACTACATCTCTTTTACCATGTGTTTATAGAGACATGAAACTGACGGCTAATATAAGCTCAAGTCAAGTGCTGTTTGTATCGTGTATTAAGGCAAAGCAGCTGCCAAAGATGAGCTACAAAGACAATCTATTGCTATTGTTCAGAAAATAACTTATTTTTTCTCTATCACACTGATCAAAATTAAATTCCACTGACAGACAAATCAACTGTTCTGCTAAAATAGAATTTTACACAAAACCAACGTTTTAAAACTTCAGAAGTGTAGCAGATACAATTCAAGTCCAAGCTTTGCAAATATTTTTCTCAGAACAAAAATATTTTTACAACAGTCAAAACAAAAATATAACAATAGAAACTCACAACAACTATAAATTAATAGATTTTAAAAAGCAGTAAAATAACTATTGTCACTTTCTAATACAATCTCCATCCAACAGCAACTCAA
This sequence comes from Anabacerthia variegaticeps, assembly GCA_035583185.1. Lineage (NCBI taxonomy): Eukaryota > Metazoa > Chordata > Aves > Passeriformes > Furnariidae > Anabacerthia > Anabacerthia variegaticeps. The sequence continues at coordinate 22,462,287 of JAWWEW010000006.1, read as the reverse complement.
AATATAAGATAACATCACATCAGCATGCAAAATATTTTTTTTCAGCTCTCATTTCTATAAATAAATATCATACGCATGGAACATTACCTTCATTTTCAGAAGCTTGGCATTTTACTTTCAGTACCAAATCAAAGGTACGTTCTGGATTTTCCCTAGAAGAAGCAAAAAAAACCAATGAATCATATATGTTTCAGGTTGTGTTTCTACTGTGTTACATACTCTCCATTCTTTCTGTATGGAATAAAATTAAAGTATCATTAAAACAAAATTAGAACTCAGATGAGTTCTAAGGAAGAACCAAAAAGTCACATTTACCTGTACAGCCCTGAGGAAGCAATAAGGAAGATAAACAAGCTAAACTGTGTGACTAAACTGTGACTGCCTTACGGATCAAATAGCTTTTAAGTCACTTCATCATACCCCACCTAACAGCTGAGAAGAAAAGAGCTACTGCAATCCTTATCAATCTGAAACATGTTAATAGAGCCTCAGGCAGTCTTTTCTAAAGCTATGTTTTATTTCTACTTAATAGGCATAACCCATCACTAGACTTCCCTTTTAATTCCATTACTTTAGCCACTATCCTTAAAATGCCTATGATTACCGCCACAAGGCTGAGAATCACTGAAGTTCCTCTTTCACAGGATATTGATCATCACCTCGGACTTTAAAGATACGATTCACTGAGTGAGAAAATATTACTGCAGTTACTAGGGATGGACACAACCCCGAGCTGCCCAGGAAGATGGAGCCTGCCTATCTGCAGGAGCCATCATGGGCAGCTATGTGTGATGGCCGACACCTCCTTCACCTGCTCAGTAAACACACACCTGATAATAATAAACTGCATATGCCAATAGCAATTAACACTCAACCTAATCCCACACTGAATATTTATTAAAATACTTTTAAATGCCACTACTATACCATCCATCCCCTCTGTCTACCAAGCACACTGCTATTTATATTAAAAACAAGCAGTATAACCACACCCATATCAATTATCTATTTAACCACATAAAAGGCTCACACTTGAACTCCCTTCTTGTGTAACACTCCCACTGAAGTCAGCTAGAGATTTAGGTAAATAAATCCAAGACTCGGTTCCAGGTTTTTAGAATGCTTCAAATAAAGCACACAGCAAATGAACACACTGTTGTTTCTTTAAGGAAAGTTTTGAATGAAATCCAAAGGCTGAGCTGGGGAAAATCTCAGCTGTCACAAATTAATTGATTCAGTACATACTTGTACTGACCTCAGCACCATCATCAACTGAGATGTGCAATTATAGTCTAATTCAGGTTATGGAGACATAACCTGCCCATATCACAATCTTTGCTTGAATTTTAAAGCATTCAGTCAGGAAAATCCTGTATCTACTGATCCTGTGTGTAGATCAAATTCTGCTCAGAGATACAACAGCCTAAATCCAGAATACTAGAGGTTTACTTTGGTATTAAACTCTGTGCTTTGGTCCTCTGGCTGGTGAGCAGGTTCAGAATGAAACTGCTAGGGCTGTGCTTCATTGAGCCACCTAGAAAAGCAAACCACAAAAATCCTTCATTTAAAAGATATGACATCTCCCCATGACATTACTCTAGCTCAGGCATTGGGTTTATACTCTCAGATTGGTGTTTTAATGTGAATCAGTTCAAATATTGCAAACACCAAATTCGTGCTTCTGATTGAACTCCTTGCTGAATTATACTCGTGAAGAAAAGGCTCTTTGAAGTATCACTTCCTTCCGTCCTTCACTCTACTACTCTAAAACTGCTTTTCCAGAAAAATGCTTCTAAGTTTACTCTTCACATCCCACTACGCTTAGAAGTGTCAAAAATGTGTCAAACCAATCTGAGAATCGTCAGACCGTCTCTCATTTCCTTCACAGCTACCCGGTGGCAGCCGGCTTATTCATCACGTATTGACACGGCGACGTTTGTCAATTTCTGAAAGCTGTGTTTATCGCCCTGTCTCCTTCCAGCCCGGGGGGCAGGCCGGACACCCCAACACCTCCTCTGCACCTGCCGTGGCACAAGGGCAAAGGAGTTGTCTCTAACCACCTTGGCCACAATGTAAAACACAACAAGTTTCGCCTCCACACGAGGAAGAACTTGCTTACGCTCAGGGTGGCAGGGCACTGGAAAAGGCTGCACAGGGAGGTCATGGATTCTCCCTCTCTGGAGACTCTCCAAACCCACCTGGCCACATTCCTATGTCACCTTCTCCAGGTGACCCTGCCTTGGCAGGAGGGCTGGCCTGGGTGCTCTCCAGCGCTGCCTCCCAACCCCAACCCTTCTGTGACTCCGTGCGCTCCTGCAGGGACAGGGATGCCCGAGGCGGCCCGGGCAGGGTCACTGCGGGCAGGGTCACTGCGGGCAGCGCTGCCGCCCTGCCCCGGTTCTCTGCTGGGCCCGCCGGCCCCGGCACGGCCCGCCCGGCACCGCCTGCCCTGCCCTCCGACCGCGGCCCCCGCTGCGCTGCGGGCGGGCCGTGCCCGGGTGGCCGCGGGGAGGGCGAGCTGCGGCCGCCGCCTCCTCCTCCTCCTCCTCCTCCCGAGCGCGCCGGGC
>JAWWEW010000006.1:22349081-22459304 GCA_035583185.1 Anabacerthia variegaticeps | reverse complement strand
TCCATGGTCACATCGCGGGGCCCGGCGGCGGCCGCGGCGCCCCCAGGGACCAGCGCCGCGCCCGGCGGGGGCGAGCGGGCAGCGCGGGGCGGCGGCGGGGGCGGCTCAGCGGGCCATGGCCATGGCTACGGCTGCGGCTATGGGTACGGGTACGGGTACGGCCGCGGCGGCGGCTGCTGCTGCTCCGCTCCCCCGGCTCGGGCCGCGACTGCGGCGGAGCGGCGGCACCGCCTCCTCCCCGTCTCTCAGTTCCTGTTGCGGCCGCTCCGGCACCTTCTGGGAACCAGGAAGCTCCGCGGCCGCCCGAGGAGCCGCGGGGCCGGTGTCACCTGAGCGCGGCGGGGCGGGCGGGCCCTCCCGGGCAGGTGCGGCGGGCCCGGGGCGGCGGCGGGCCCTGCCCGGGGCGGCACCGGCACCTGCGGGATCCTGGGGGATCCTGAGGGCACCTGCGGGCTCCTGAGGGCACCTGGAGGATCCTGCGGGATCCTGAGGGCGCCTGGGGGATCCTGAGGGCTCCTGCGGGCACCTGAGGGCTCCTGGGGGATCCTGAGGGCTCCTGGGGGATCCTGTGGGCTCCTGAGGGCATCTGGGGGTTCCTGCGGGCACCTGTGGGCTCCTTCACCCCCTGCCAAACCCGCTCCTGGCAGGAGCCCCGCTGCCGTGCGCCCTCACACGCCCTCACAGCCCTGTCTGTGTGCCTGGGAGGAGAGCGGAGTGTTTCCTACCAAAGGTCACAAATGTTAATGTAACCTGCGGTAATCAGTTTAGCCTTTATTTTGATCGGGTGCTAAACAAACAAGTGTCCCAAGCTGCTCGAGGCGTGCTGGAGCAGACACGCCGTCCTGTAAACACACATGAAAAGCTTTATGCCTTTGGGTGCTTCCCGTGAGTTTGGAAAGGAAATAAAAATAACACCGTCCTTGAGAGGCTTCCAAGCCTCATTCATCTGAGAGGCACGAAGCAGCCAAGTTCCCACCTACACCAAGTTTCCCTCACCAGCATAGTAACACTGCAATGAAAAAGTGCATAAAATAGATTGTGTGGTACTGGGCCAAAGAAAAAACGTCATTCACTCTTCTTCCAGAAACTAATCATCGTATCAACCCTTGAAAAGATGAAAAAAATTCAAGCCAATTATATATTAAACACATAAAACAGCATTAGTGCATTACTGGGGCTGAAAAATCAAATATTCAAAAGTCAGGAAATTACAAATACTAACTTTTCCAAAGCAATATCGTCTTGGCTTCCTTGCACATCCTACGCACCTCACAGGATATAGATTAACTAATAATAAAATGTATAGATGTGCAACAAAATGAACTGAATGTTGCAGCAGCAGAAACCTTAGCTTGGGGATTTTCTTGGGTTTCAAGTAGTTATTTTCCAGGTCCTCGTTCTGCAGTAATTCTTGGCTGTGTTTTAACAGCCAGTATTTGCAGCTCCCTCTGAAGTAAATGAAATTGTTTGGGGCTTGGTATCCTTAACACATAACCACACACTTCATATAGCTCAGGGTTTTTTTTAGAAAAGACCATCAAATGTGTATTTTTGTATACCATAAGAGGCCTTCACAGTGGGCAGCATTAACTGACCCACTGTCAAACTGGGCTCCTCCGATGGGTTCTGTCTGGGCTGAAGGGCCGGGAGAGAGGGCACCGATGCCCATCCTTCCCATCCCTGCTCCAGCAAGGCGATGGCAGAGCAAGGCAGAGACCGTCCTGCAGCCACCCAGAGCTGGCCAGCTGCAGCACCCGAGGCAGGCTGCCTGCATCTGGCACCCAGGGATGATCCAGAACCCAAAGGGCTCCAGCAGCAGCCGGGAAATCTGGGTGTACAAGAAAGCACAACTGGGAAGGGAGATGGGACATTATGAGAGTCATGTCTGTACATCTGTTTGTCTGCCCTCCATCTCTCCCCCCACCCCTACTGTAAAGCACACAGAATTTGGAAGTCTTTTCTGCAAAAAATGGCCAGTACTTTAACAAGATTGAATTTGGATTTGATGATTATCCAAATATTGAGACATTTTATTTGTGGAAAATTTCCATTTGAAGTGTACCAGAATGAGGGGGGGGGGAAGGCACTGTGTTTCAGAATTTAAATAAATCTGTATTTTGAATTACACTAAATATTTTATAAGCCTACTGTGAGTATGTTTCTCTCTTCTCTTAAGCTGCTGATGCTTGCCACTTCTACAGACAGAAGAGTAGTCTGGCAGCCTATCAAGCTGATCTACCGTGTGATTCCAGCCGCTCTTGGACTGGGGTCTGTCTTGGCAGGTACGACCACTGGGTCCCTCAGAATTTATTTTATTGTAATTGGAGAAAAAATAGGTAGGGTTTCTTTCCCAAAGAAAATAGATGCCTTGTCACTAGAGTAAATTGACTGCATGCAGTGACTAAACCTTGCCTGCCTGGAAGAGCAGGAAGAGTAGAGAAAGTTCACACTTAAAATAGAAGGTATGTGACAGAACACCCTGTTGAGATGAAGCTCACATCTCTCAGAGCTATTATTTCAGACTCTGTGAAAGCTTAAGCAGACATCTATGCCCAGGTTACACTTAGTTCATGTTTTCAAGACTGTTTTGCAACCACAGCAGCTTTTAATGAAAGACGTATTTTAGGAAAGGTGTCACCAAGAGGTGTCACCTCTTGCTACTGCCTTGTTTCAGCCTTTCCTTGGAAAAGGGTTAAGAAAGAAGGAAAAACTGAAAGAAAAGCCTAATGTATATGCAGAGAATTGATTAGTTTACTATATTCTGAAGATGGGAGTCTAGTTTACTTTTCTCTACTCTTTGGTTTTCCTTTCCAAATTAGAGCCATGAAGCAAACGATACTTGGACTTTTCAGAGTCAACTCTTCTACCAGGTAATCCAGAAGACACAAAGCCTTTTTCTTTATGTTTTGTATGACATGAAAATGGCTGAACTCTACCTAAATTATCTCTAAATTATTATCATAGAGACTGATACAAGAAGATTTGCTGGAGGCGGGGGTGATGAACATTTACTTCATAGATATGAGCAGCTGAAAAACAGGTAACTTAGAGATAAATATTCCTACTCAGTCTTCAACTGCAGTTTGCCCATGGTGAATACTCACCAGTCATCTTTGTAGCACTCCAATAATATAAAGGGACTTTGAAACTGATACAGGTATTTACAGACACTATTCAGCTCTGAGTAAAAGAGATCTCAGTATAAATTGACTTGGACCTACAAACCGTAATTTTCTCCCAAATTTATTAATGCTTTGCAGTAAGAGGTTGGATGAAAAAATACCTTAAAGTGTACATCATCTGAATCAGATAAGAAGAAGATGGAAGTGCCATCAGGGCAGCTCCCTCTCAAGGATCACAGAATCTTAGAATGGTTTGGGTTGGAAGGGACCACAGAGGTCATCTACTTCCAACCCCCCTGCCATGGAAAGGGACACCTCTCAGTAGACCAGGTTGCTCAGAGCTCCATCCAGCCTGGCCTTGAACACTTGCAGAGATTAGACATCACACCTTCTCCAGGCAACCTGTGCCAGTGTCTCACCACCCTCACAGTAAAGAATTTTTTCCTAATATCTAATCCAAGCCTTTTCTCTTTCAGTTTGAAGCCATTCCCCCTTGCCCTGTCACTATATGCTCTTGTAAAATATCCCTCTCCATCTTTCTTGTAGGCTCCCTTCAGGTACTGGAAAGCCATAATTAGGGCACCCTAAAGCCTTCTCTTTTCCAGGTAGAACAGTCCCTATTCTCTTAGTCTCCACTCACAGGAGAGGTGCTCCATCCCTGTGATCAGCTTGGTGACCCTCCTCCAGAATCACTCCAACAGGTTCACATCCTTCCTGTGCTGGGAACTCCAGAGCTGGATGCAGCACTCCAGGTGGGGTCTCACAAGAGTGGAGTAGTGAGGCAGAATCCCCTCCCTCGACCTGCTGATCGTGCTTCTTTTGAATCAGCCCAGGATGCAACTTGTTTTCTGACTGCAAGCACGTTACTGGCTCATATTCAGTTTTTCATCCACAAGTACCCCCAAGTCCTTCTCAGCAGCGCTGCTTCATCACCCCCAGCCTGTGTTCATACCAGGGGTTGCCCCAACCCAGGTGCAGAATCTTGTACTTGGTTTTATTAAACCTGAAGAGATTGCTAAACCTCATGAGATTTGTTATCAACATAACAAAACACATAACATACTTCTTAGATTACAACCAAGTTCAATATGGAAACAACAGGAGACAAGGATGAAAAACACCAAGCAAAATCCCAAAATAAGCATCCATAGTTTTTCTGATATGGAGCAATCTGCCATTCTCTGCCAAATCAAAACCATGTGGGTTTGGGTCTATAAAAGTGGTGCAGTGCAGAGATCTCAAAAAGGGGGATGAGAAACAGACAAGAAATGGCCACACATCATGTCTCTTGGAAACCGTGGAGCAAGGAAGAGAAGTTATGTGAGATCCCAATTATTTTTTTTAAGTTGAAACCATTAGATTTACACATTTAGTGATTTTCTTTTGGCAGGAAAAACATAAAAGGGACAGAGGGAAGGGAAAAGCATAAAACCTCTGAAGACAAGAGTTATTCTGTTTAGTGTTTAGCATGGGGGAACTTGAATTCTCCCAATGCAAACTGCAAGCACCCATGCTTTGTGCAGGGACATTCACAGGGAGCATGGGAAGCAGAATTTACCCTCCAAACAAAGGCCACACAGTGAAATAACAGGAGGTTTATGGATCACTGACTAAATACCACTCTGTACAGGTTTAAATCTGCCACCCCAACTAACTCCAGCAAGGTTTTTCTTTGTATTTTCTACCTGATTCTGAGGTAGAAGAGAACTCACATCATCACTGTAAGCTGGAGAATGCACACTGTCACTTCAGGAGTCTTAGGTATCACAGAAGTCCTCACTAGCTATGTATATTTCATTTAATGGTAATGCATACTGCCAATAGAAATGGTCTTCCTCTTAAATACTGCTGAAACCCATAAAGGGAGTTCCTTCAGAATATTGTTGGCAGAGCTTGCTGACAGAGATGTTCTCCCTTGGGAATGCCTGTGAGTTTGTCAAAAAATGGCAAAATCGAACAAGATGAGGTTTCCCATTGTATGATTATAGCAGAATATTTCTTAGAACACTCTGGTATGATCAGCAATTTATACCTTGTGCCAAGAATTACTTCCTCATTCACCCCTGTGACCATTCATTGTCTGTACTGGGATCACTTTTAGTCTTTGTTCCTTCAAATAACTCACAGTAGATTTATGTTATCTCAGTGGCTATCAGTACATCTCCTATCAACATAATCACCTTGTCATACCTCACAGGCTTGGAAAGCATCTCTTAGAATGTGAGCGTGCTCTTCATTTTAATGGAGTTGGAGGGTTGTGGGGGTTTTATCAGCTTGTTTGAATCTTACATGTACTCATCCCAAGTTGAAAAGGAGTGACTATGTAATCTCCCCTATGCAGAGTTCTCCAACGCCCCAAATTCATGAACATCAATTTCCCCATTAACTTTCTTAGCCATAATGCTGTCATGAGACAGTCCTTACAGAAAAAATACTGTACTTTTAAGAAACACCACCTACATTAGGTTGTTTCATCATTCAGCCTTTTTTAAAGATAGTTGTTGATTTGAAATAGATCTCTTTCAAGAAGCTTGTCAAGTTTATTAACTAAATACATGTGTATAGTAAATACATGTCTATAAATATTCAATGTTTTTGTTGACTTCTTACGTGATTCATACAAACATCATTTTTCCCCTTTCAGTGTTGTTTATTCAAACAAGCACTGTAAAAATCTAAAGTTTTTGTACTTTAAACAGGTAATGATTTAAGGTAGACATGACCAAAGGTGACACCTGGACATGGCTGGGTAAGGACTTTTGTGTGAGGCTTGTGCTATGTTATCATTAAGTCTCAAGGTTGCATCATTCCCCTAGCTGTCATCTTTGCAGCCAGGCTACGTACAAAGGCTAATCTGCCTAAACACACAAACTCAGGTAAACATGCTCATTAATTAATCAGTGAACTCCTGGGCAGAGATCACTGCTTGGATAAAAATGAGGATTCCTTGGCTTTCTAATCAATGTGTCCTACCAACAAGACTGAGAAAGCAGGTCTTCTTAATCAGGTCAGCTTTAAATACAAGTTTAACAGAGGAGATGGGGGAATTTTTATGAACATAACTTCAAACTACAGAGCTTTAAGAGCTAAGACACTCAAGAGTTTTAATGTTTATGATACAGCTGTATTAGCTCAGGATTTAGTTTACTGGCAGTATTTGCAAATCCTTGCAGACTGATTTGCACCATAATCTACAGAGGATGTGAAGTATGCGTCTAGTAAATACTTACAAGCCTTCATAAGGTTTAAGCAGACATTTGCTTTACCTGTGCAGTCTTAATGTCTTATCCGTGGTTTAGATGTAGAAATTAAAGATGACTAATATTTCTATGCATATTAACCTCAATTCATAGACAGTTTAGAGAATTTGGGTGGATTTCTAATTTATTCAGACACGACAGCTGGCAGAATCTTAAGAGTAGAATAAACCACCTTTCAGCTCTGCTGCCCAAACCCATCCTTCAGCCAGAGAATATCAAGTGCTTTCCAGTGGGTGCTGATTACTCATAGGAGTGTTTGAAAACAAGAGGTGGTCTTTGCCCAGTTCCAGTTTAGATGCAAGTCAGACACCTTGCAACCAACCTCCCTGTTAGGAACCTCAAAGAAAGGAAAGATGGAATGACTTAAAGAAAGAAGGTGTTATCTTATTTGCATACTAAAAACAAACAAACAAACAAAAACCCCACAAAACACCAAAAACCATCAAAAAAACCTCCAAGAAAGTTTCAAGAAACATGGATGGCAACATTAAGAGAATATACCCAATTCTTTCCCACAGTCAGTGGTTATTGAGGAGATTTTTTTCACCTAGCAGATAGCTTTCTCAAGGAAGAGTTTTTTAGTGAAGCAGCGGGGTCAGGTGGCATTTTTCAATATGCATGAATTCAGTAGAAGGAAATCACTCATTCAAGTCATTTGCAAGTAAAAGTTTCTTACCAGATTGAACACTTTCTTGCTGAATAAATTCAGTTCTTTTCTTTAGGCAAGAATATACTCATACTTCTTAAATGTATATTTTAAATGCTGCAGGTTGCCTGATGAATATGGTACTCATTAAAACTACCATGGAGCAAGACTTTTTTTGTCATATTTGAAAGTTATTTTTTTTCAAGTTCTATTCAAAGCAATATGAAACTGATTTTTGTTATCAAACATAAGAATTTCATACTGTTCCAATCATCCGGATGTGGACTTCTTGTGGTGAGACCAAACATACATAAAATTAGGAACTGAGCTTTATTAAAAAGAGGATATGTTAAAAGTCTAGAAGCTGTTTTGGAAACTGTCTGCTGTGTCTACCAAAAAAAAACCCAAACAAACAAACAAACAAACAAAAAACCAAACAAAAAACAACACACAAAAAAAAAACTCAAAACACCAAAGCAAAAAAAAACCCAAAAAAAACAAAACACAGAAAAAGCAAACAAGCAGTAAATCAAGCAATACTAAATATTAAAAGAACAGTTTCCAGCTGTTTATTTGCCATGGATTAAGGCCCTCTATGTGCACTGGCATCATTATGAAAGTGTATATGGGGCCAGATGTTTTGTATGGAAATTAGTTATAAAACCCCAGTTTTTCAGCTCTACAAACACTGTATAATTTACAAATAGCCAATAGGGATAGTGTATTTTTGTATTTACTTGCATTAAAAGATTAAAAAGTACTGTACAGTTTCTCCTATCAGAATATCTTGCACAATGTCCTTAACCCTGTTCTAATATCACAACTGACACAACAGGGAACCCACAGTGCCATCTTTTTTGGCCAGTTATTTGTCCTTGTTTTGTTGTGGATGCCTTACTCAGAATTAATTGCATAAGATAATTCATTAATGACAACTTTTCTCCTTAGGAAAAGGCAAATTCCCTCTAGCATAAATTTCATTTTTTTTTTCTATAAAGGAAAAACTGTATCCCTGTGCAATGTACGAATCTTAATGTAGGAATACAGCAAGCTTTATAAGGAAGACTTTCTATGCTGCTTTTTGTTATAACACTTTGTTATGCAATCAGATCACAGGTAAATCATTGAAATGTCAAATATATCTGCAGGTTTCTTCATTCAGAGGTATTAGGAAAATTGACCCAATTATCATTGTGCTAAATAGCTACAAATAGTTCATACAGATGGTTTTAGATCCCTGTGTGTATTTGCTATTGTTGACTCACCCCTGCAGCCAATACTGAAGGCAGAAAACCAATGGAGAATTCCTAAGCACAACAGATGAGGGTGTAATCCCAGTAATTAACTAACACAGAAAACTGCCGTATTTATTAGTATGCTTACTGAAGAAACTATTGAGTTTAATATCTGACCAGAATGAGATTGGATGAAGGAATTGACAGCTCAAGAAAAGCAAGGCCAGTGGGCTGTTCTTGGGACACTACAGCCCTATTGCCTTAATACGGCTGATGGCTTGATTTACTGGAGCTAGTCCTGTTGCCTGCCCTCACCACTGGATCTGTAGACCCAGTTTAAGGGAAGAAGAAGGGTGGGATACCATACCGTTCGGCATTTGAGAGGATGTGCCTGAGAGAGTTCAGAAAGATGACAAGGGCTAGGCTGTGGACTCAGTTCACTGTTTTATTTCAGGGCTTCCCTTGTCACTGGTGGTGAAAGGAATAAGGCTCTCAGCAGTTCTCAGATGTTGGTGCAAGTCTGCCACAGAATCAGGCCGTTTTGTTCTCAGAGTCCCAGGCAAACACAGAAATTAAATCATACTGATATGACTTACTTTGCACAGAATTCTCCATATGTTGCTTTTCTCCATAGTTCCATTAGAAAGTCACGTTGCTTCATACTCTATTATTATCAGATGTTGGAGCAGAATGATGTGTACGTGTTCCTGAGATGTAGAAGTGTTGCTAAGTACAAACCTCTGTCCTAAGACTTGTATTGTGACACCACACCAGTACCTTGCCTTGCTGCCACAGGAAATCCTACCTGTGGGAAGGGACCTCCAGAGGTCCCCTCATCCAACTCCCAGCTCTGAGCAGGCTGCTCAGGACCTTGTGCAGGTGGGTTCTCAGTATCTCCAAGGGTGGAGGATACTGCAGCCTCCCTGTGCATCCTGCTCACTCCAGTGTTGGGCCATTCTCACAGTAAAAAGTTAATTATTGTATCAAGTCAAAATTTGTCATGTTTCAAAACAACTTTGCTGCCTCTTGTTCTTCCATGGTCCACCCCTGGGAAGAATCAGGCTACATCTTGTCCACACCCTCCCCTCGGTGTCTGCCTACACTGGGGGGGTTCACAGTGAAGCCACCTCTCCTTAGGGTTGAACAAGCACAGCTCCTTGAGCCTCCTCTCCTTCATCACAAACTCCAGCCACAGGACATCTCGGCAGCCCTCCACCAGACTTGCTTCAGTATGTCAGTTTTTTTGTGAAGGCGAGCCCAAAACCAGTCAGAGTGAACAAACAGAGGGACTAATGACTCTCCTTCAGCAGCCGGCTGTCCTTTCGCCTGCAGAGCCTGGAGTGCCAGCAGCCTCTTTTTGCTGCAAGAGCGTGTTGCTGACTCACATTCAGCTCCTTGTCCACCAGGTCCCCTAGGTTTTGTTCTGCAGTACTGATTTCTGGACAGCACATCCACAGCACGTATTGCATCAGGGCCTCGAATCAACTCCCCCTGCCAGGATTTTAGTTGGTTCAGGAGTTTAGCTGACTGAGTTCAAGGTCAGCCTTTTTGCTGATCTGAGCTGTTTGTTGGGAAGAAAGCTAGAGGCAACCTCAGCAAGGGCCTGCCTGCCTCGCCATCCCTTGGGGGCTGCTTTCAAGCTCGGGCTCCTGTGCTTGGCCTCTGCCTGAGCGACACTGCAGCTGTACTGCGGCTGTGTCAGTGATCAGTCTCATATCTCTCTGTTCCTGACCTGCTGGCTTCATTTCCTGGCTTGACCTTGAACCTGCCTCATCACAACCGGCTTGCTTTGTGGTCACTGGACCCAGACTGACACTGATCATTCTTTTCAGGCATATATGCACAAGAAACTCTGTTTTATCCCTTTGCATTGTTCATTTCAATTCAGCTGAGCTTGGGATTTTGTAATTCCTTCTCTGCACAGTCAAGCAGGCTCTCTGCATACCTCCTGGGCAGGCTCACTGCTTCCTCCTTCTGTGTGCTCCCTCTGTGTACATGACCTTGGTCGGGAGTGCCCTCTTCACCCATGCTCCTACACTGCTACTCCTGATTTACTTTGCACATACTACAATAGGCTACTCTTATGCTCTAAGGAGGTTGTCCTTAAAGATTGACTTGCTCTTCTGGGCCCCTTATTCCTCCAGGTCTGTCTTCCATGGGAATTGCCAAGTATCACAGTCATTGCAGCCAAGGCTGCCCTTGACCTTCTCCTTTTCAACAGATTCTTCCTTCTTTGTGTGTAACATGTCCAGTCATCAGTTCATTCATCACTTTTTTCAACAAAATGTCTTGAATACGCTCCAGCAACCTCCTGAATTGGGTGGCCCTGCTACCATTCTAGCAGACAAGGTGTTTGAATTTCTCTGTAAATGCCACGGCCTGTGATAAAGAAGCACTGAAAACAGAACTAAATGAAAAATCAGCTTTGTGCACACATGTTTAGACTCCAAATATCCCTGCAAACGCATTATGCAATACCAAAGAGAAACCTCATCATGCACTATAACGTGAGTAGGAAATGCACATAGGGCTGTGGTGCAACTGCAGTGAACAGGACAATGTAGACTGACATGATGAGACTGTGTCTCTAAGACCAGAGCTCAAGATGTCAAGCAAGAAGGTGTTATTCTAAGTCCTGAATTTGGAGTTTGCCCTGAAGAAGTAGAGATCACTACATCCTTACCACTACCACTTCTTAGAGTAGTTAATCTCTGCATGTTTCTGTCCAAATACCATCAGAAGCAACACATGAGATCTGATGGACTGTACTGAAATACAATAGTCTTGAAATCCTCGTCTCCAAGAATCAACTTTTTTATTTCTCTTGCAATCTAAGAAAACAAAGTAAAGATTGCTTGTTCAAGGACCTTTTACACATTACCATGTAATTCCACTCTATAAAATAGTCCAAGGACATATTTTTTCTACTCTGTTATCTTATAAGTTTCTTTGATGCCAGCTGTTAAACATGATATTTTGTATCCAGGGTTCATTGATGTGCCTTTCAAAAAGCATTGTAAAAGATGCTATTGTCTATGGTTTGCTCATCTCGCCTGGCATTGATTATTAACATTCAATTTATATATATAAATAGTCAGGGTTGGGCCTGTTCCACAGAGTACAAACCAGTCAATCTGAAATAAGCCAAATGAAAGCATTTCAGAGAGCTTAAAAAGAATTCCTGGTACCAGCATTTACACTTAACACAAGTATGTCCATTACCAATACAAACAATTGCAATTGCTTATTCCACTTCTCCTAAAATATTTTGGACAAAATTTTTCTGCTCACATAATGTATAGTGAGCTTGGCAAGTGGGAAGACACAGGAAATAGTTTTGTAGAACAAGACGTCATTTTTGTTTTTTGCAGAACATATGTCAGCCACCAGCAGACTAACGGGATGTAATCCATATGAGAGTTCCTCAAATATGTTGCAAAATACAATCTTGCAAAAGAAATATCTTTCTTCAATTTGTAAGCTTGGGATGACAATTAAGTCTAACCAATTATTCAGTACAATTAATTTTAAAATTTAAAAAAAGGAGAAAAGATTAAAAAAAAAAGAAGAGAAATAACTTCTTCCCATGATAAAATCATAGGGTGTTTCTAGGCATTAGTTAAGTAAATAAAACTTGTTTTGAACTGTAGGACTTCCTTAATAGTCTTTTAGTTTAGCCTGGAGACATGTTATACTGCGATTCTGATGTGATACAACTTATTATCAGTTTTGCAATCCACAAACTGAATTAAACTTTTTTACAGTACAGAGTGTGTTATCAATCTTCTCACATCATAGAAGTTGTTTTTAAAATGGACACAGTGAGACGTGCTTGAAATAGTATAACTGCAGTGCCCATGCACTTTTCCAAATGCTTGCAATTCCTTCTGCTGTTTTCCTGAGACTGTCTCTGTAAAATGTTATCACTGAAAATTTAAATTTCTCATCATGCAGTCATCAACTTGTAACAGCAGCAACCCAGAAAAGTAGTAACATGCTTTTATGCTTTACTGTAAGATGCTTTCTGGCCTGCTAGGAAGTCAACTAGTATTTTCAACAAATCTGGGCATTATCCATGAAATAAATCTTTCACTGCACAGTTACAAGGCAGAGGAACAGTCATCCACTGCCAGTAAATGGAAAGGTACTTGTCTAACCTGTGTTGTTTTGGACCCATCCAGAAACAAAGCGAGCAACCTCAGTGCACTTCTCAAACCAAATATTTGCAGTATCTCACTCCCTGCAACAGAAGAATCAGTGCAAACCCCCTTTAATGCAAGCAAAAAATCAGCATCCCTCTTCAGTCTACCTGCTGTATTCAGCTACACCTGAGATGTGTAACTCAGAATAACTACTACAGGGTTCTGCTCCTGTAGCTACTCTGCCTGAAATCATCCTGCAGTTAACATAACCACCCACACTGAAACCAGGTGAATTAACTAGGGACAGGCAAGGACCCCTATTGCCTAGTGACTGTTCACAGCTACGTATCTAAGAGAAGGCATTTACAGAACCAGGCTATGAAAATATCTACCAAATGAGAATATTTTTCTTGATATCATAAAGTCAAAGTCTAAATCTTCTCGCAGCTTAAGAAAAAGCTATATTGCAAACATCTGTCCTGCAGCTGGATTGCAAGGCAAATAGGATCCTAAACAACTGGGACTAACACAGTTGACCTGTGACCTGCAAGGTCACTGAGCTGCCTTGCTTACTTTGCTGTTGTCTTCATTTAATACAGGGGATTCACCTTGGCAGAACCTTTTAGGAGCTAGCAGGTGACTGGGAAAGAGAAAGGGATCTAAAAGATAAGTGCTAGTTGTGGAAAATATCTCAAAGCTAGCTAACAAAAAAGGTTGTACTTTCTTGCTTCCATATGAAACAATACACTCTTGTGTGACAAGCAGCAGTCATGCTGTTTCTACTTCTACAGAAGAAAAATATCTTCAATGCTTTATGATTACTTTACCTTAAAAATGGTTTTCTCTGTCCTTAGCTTTTCTTAAGATTTTACTGCTTATCCATCTGTCTATGAAATACTTAAAATTTTTAAATTTTTTTCTGACCGTATTGTTAATAAATTATCTTGAGGATGTTAATTAGCATTTTATGTTTTCAAGAACATTTTCTTGATATTCTCTGCAATCATTTGGGGGATAAAAAGTTTATAATACTAAACATTTTCACAGTCTTCATGTCCAAAGAAAGAATTTTTATCTATGTTCAGTTCAGCCTTGTCTGTTATGACATTTTTCCAAATATTGTCAAAATAACTTTCTTTGGTGTGCTTTTTTCTTCCATATTCCTGTGTTGTCAAATTCCTTCTTTTTACAGGTAGTTCCTTTTCTTCAATTCCCAGTGTTCCACCCCTTATTTATAAGCTTAATCATCTGTACTCCTGCCATCAACTCTCTCCATGTTGGACTGAAGCACACATATCAGATAAAGCCTTGGGAACTGGGACAAAGTTGTGTTCTCCCATTAAAAAAATGATCCAATTTTTCAAAATCTTTCATTCACTAGCTTGTATATAAACTCAAATTTGAGAATAACTGATCCTGCAATGTCTGGCTGAATATACAGCCTGCCTGAAACAAGAGCAGGAGAGCTCCCTCTGTCCACTCCCATAGTTTGTGTGAATCCATGTGGATCCAGCAGGAGACTGATTCAGTGTGTCAGGGGTAGGGGATGGAGGGAACTGCACATCCACCCAAACAGAAACACAGGGTCCTCTGCTGTGGCTGAGAGCATTTTCCGGGAAGAGAGAGGAGTGTTAAACCAAACAAGAGAGGAGAACACAAAGGTCTCTTTGTCAAGTTTCCAAGACACAGTTGCCTTCATCCTTTCTTGGTAGGCAGAACGCTTCCCCCGGCCTCCTAATGAAGCTGCCAAAAACCCGCCCTCTTAATACTTCATGCATGGTTTCACTGCATAGACCTTTCTGTCCTCAGCATTGTCCCCTATCAGTTTTTACCCACTGTATCCTTCCAGTCCTGGGGAGGAAGTAACTTCACCCATGAGGCTGCTGTTACAGAAAGCAGTGCTGCCTGTCCCAGTCAGTCCAGAAAGCTTTTACACCGGGACTTCAGACTCTAGGAATGAATCTATGATCCTTTTCAGGGATGAAGCTGTCTGATCAGATTCTGTCAGCAGGGAATTGCAGCCCAAGTTCACATTGGGGATCGTTACTGGTCCATTTTTCAAGTGTTAGCATTAAAAACAACGACAATGAACAAAACCAGAAACATAACCTAAGAAGTCAACTGCTAAGTTTAGCAACCCCCAAACAAGCTGTTTGTTACAGAGTTATATGGAGTAATCCAAACCAATAAGTTATACACAGTCTGACCATTTTCACCTCTGGCACCTTGCAGCACAGCAAAGTACTTGTTTGTGCAGCAACAGGAAGCTGTTTTGTGCTCAGTCAGATCACTTTGTAACCAAATGAGTTGCTGTGGTCTTCGTTTGTCTCCCAATGCAAGTTCATATTTGGGGTTTTTTCAGTTTTCACTTTACATACATGAACACTTTTTATATCCATTTGTAAAGTTCAGTGTTATGTTATTAATCAGTTTTCACTTTATAATAAGTGAACATATAAGAATACCCTCATGTTTTTAAAAGTCCACTTAAGTCCAGAAGAACAGACTGTAATTAAAGGCAGGGAATAGACATGTTGAAGGAGACAGATTATGCCCCATATTATTAATATCCATTCATCTTCACAAATATCAGGTAACTTATGCCAGCTGATGTTTTGGCCTTACATTTTAAGTTTCCAGTAAGAAATTAGGAAAACAATACTGAGAGTGATCTAGAGAGTTATAAAAAAAATATTTGGAATTATTATTTTAAGATTTCATTTCTACATTTTTGTATAAAGCCCAAATGTTTACTAATCAGGTCAAGGCATGTGTCTATTCAGGAGCCATCGCAGTATTGTTGAAGAATTTGGCAAAATTCTCAGATCTACTCTCATTTGTAGCATTTATTGCCAGAATGCTTTGTCATTTTCCAAGAAATGTGTATTTCTTGGCCTCACTGTCCCAGCTGGTTTATTGATTCCATAACTATCCTTTCCAAATCACTGTTCCAGCTCATTGATGATTCTATCCAGTGCTGGTTACACACAATGTTGTTGAAAGTCCTCTTTACTTTGAAAAGCCATGTGTTGACCAGTATTTTTAGTTAACAGATATACTCAGCCAAGATGACAATCTCCAAATTTTCTACTTGTGTGTTTTTTTCCGCAGAAGGCAATGAGCTGTTTGCTGCAATAAACTCTTCTGTTTCGCCCATACTTATGGCCGCAATCCATGCTCTAAATCACTGTCTACATTATTTTAACATAAATCCCCTTTCAAATACCCTTCTAATTCAATGGCATGCTGTAAATCAAATACACACTATTATAACCGCCTTGAGACTCTACTGGAGCTCTTCAAATATACTCTTTAAAAGCACTGACTTTATGGCAAGCTTCAGGGTAAATTTACAGCAAGATACACAAAGACTTAGTCACGGGATAAAATTCTGCATGCAGAGAAGCTTAATGGCTTGGTCTTCTCAAACACACAGGTGGTTCACTTTAGAAATATATATAGTCCCACTGAAGTTAATAGAATTATGAGTATGCTTAAGGTTAAGTATATGCATAAGTGTTTTCAGGAATATTTCCAGTATGCCCATTTATCTAGATAACTACATATTGAAAATCTTACCTTTATAATCTGGCTTAAATTTTTCTCTTCCAAAGCACTTCATATGCTTTTGGGCTGGCAGATTTTCTGGTTAGCAAAACTTGCTAAAAAGAACACACTAGCTTAGATCATCAGGAGATTGGCTCCAATTAGTCACACTTATTAAAATTGTTTCCAAGAAATGGACCTGGGTGATAACAGTGAGACACAAACACTTCACAGGGTCAAGTGTGAGGCCATCTCAGTTTGCTGTTACAGTTTAGCATGTGGAGGTATGTTAAAGGTTTGCAGAGCTTTAAGCCAAATGGAACATAGGCAAAGGCTACACCTCTGCCTTTCTTCCCCTCTCTCTCCCTAAAAAAAACCCAAAACCCAAAAAACCCCAAACAAAAAAAACCAACCCAAAACCAAACCAAGCCTCAGTGTGACCTCCATCCCTCTCTTTTGCTCCCCACTGACAGAGAATGCTACTTTTGCCAGGCAGCCTTGGAGTGCTGCTTGTTTCTCTGCTTCATATATATGCCTGAGGCTTTAAACCCTGTCTACCCAGCTGATTAGAAAGGATATCAAGCTGACAGCCATGACGATAAAGATCAGGAACAGCATGAATAATAGTCCTCATGGTTTGATATAAACTAATATATCAGATTATCTATTTTCCAAGAGATTGCTACCACTGCACAGCAGCTCCACTTTGAAAGCACAGCTGGTCTCTGGGTACACAATCAGTTGAACAAACCAGGACAGTCCTGAACAACTGTGATGAGGAACAAACAGCCCACACCTCAAACCACAACTTTCTGATCATCTTGTCATGAATAATAGGCTCTGTAAGAGACAGAACGTATTGAAAATGGGTGCCTGGCCTTACTGTCCTGTGTAACACAAGACATTTGAACAGGAAAATGAAGAGAAACTTGCCAATTTTTGACTGAAGACATTATACAGGTACTCAAAACCAAAGGAACACCTCACCCTAATGTTAAGAAAGAAAAGGTGTTTAAGAAACATATTACAGGGTGGTAGAATTACTTATCAATTATGTAATAAACTATAATGAAATAAACAAGGATAACATAGCTAAAGATATAAAGTTTTTCAAAATATGGAAGAAGCACAATAAGAAGTTCTAGAGAGATCACCTCAATAACCTACTATTAAAATCCACTTTCATGCTAGAAAGCTGAACACTAACAGGAATACTACAATGAGCAATTTTAATTTTACTTAAATGAACCAGTGTTTTCTACTGATGATTTGACAAAGTTATTCCTGAATATGGGAGCTGACAGATTTCCTTATGAAATAACTATCAAACCAGCAAACAAGGCTATTTTAGACTTTTGGAAATTATGCTACAGAATAGTTGCACATCCAAAATAAACTTGAGTTATCATAACTTCCTTACAGTTTAGTTAAATGGGAAAAGAAATGTTGATCTGTAACTATGATTTTTATTTCAGAGGACTAAATTTTAAGTAAGGGAAACTATGTGAAGTAAACTTTCCCAAAGTCATCAAGGATATTGATATTAGTCCTGGAATTTTCTTATGTAAAATTTGCTAAAATTATCTGAACTGGTGAGGAAAACTGTAGGGAAAGGACTTCAGAAACAGATAGATCATAACCAGTTTCAAAAGCATTTTTGGAGTAAGCACAGAAACCAATACAAACTGATAAAGCCAACATAAAATAGGGTAAACAAATTGTCTCACACCAGGTGAGATAATCACGGTAGAAAGAAGCAAGTGGTTCATTTAACTTACGAAAAGCAAGGCTGGAAGGGCAACCAATCACAGTTTCCCAAACTGCCCAAATGTTTTAGCAAAGTTACAACACCAACAGGTCAAGAAACTGGGCTTAAAAAAAAAAAGGTACTCTTCATGGAGATTTAACGAGGAAATAAGGTTTGTTTTCAGAAAACTGTGAAAGGATAAAGACAGTGTAGCTTCTTGGATCAGGGCAAAAAACAGTGACTGAAAAGGTCACTCCAAACCAACAGCCTGTGCTCCTATCTTTAGCCTAGTGCTTTGCCCTATTCTAAATACCCTAATAAGTAAATGCAATTTGTTGTGCTTTATCAAGTTGCACAAGACATCTTCAGGGAAAACAATAACCAAGCTCTTCTGCATGTTTTTCCCAGAGTCAGGGACTGGAGCCATGGCATTTGGATGAAAAAATCTTTTTTCTTGCCCAGTTTTTTCTGTGGAGCCAAAGTGTCTGATTCTGCTGGCATCCAATTTCAGTTCTGATTTCAGTCCAGTGAACCTGGTAACTCTGGACTCTGATCTTTTACACCACAAAATTTCTCACTGTCTTTGTAGCCAAGTTTATCATCATCATTTCTTACAATAAGGCAGTGCTGCTGACTGCTTCAGATTGTTTCTCACTGTAGTTTCTGGCCTTTCTATTCTGAAGCTCACAGAACTGACATGTAAACTGGTTTTCTCCTTTACTTCTCTCTTTCCCCAATTGTACAAAATTACTCTAAAGATCACATCATCTGTTTCAGTCATCTTTGCTTTTGGCACGTAATGTTTCAATCTCCATTTCCTGATCCTATTCCTAAACAATCATAAATAGAAAAATGTGAATATAAATATGCCAGTATCAAGTCAATGCCAAATGACTCTTATGTCCCAAATGTCCTATATAATACCAATATAATCTACATTTCAAATCCTGCAAAAGGTTTTTGCATTTGCATTGTCACCACAGGCTCCACGAAGCTGAGACTAGAGTGTCTTTGGTTCTACAGCACGCCAGCCCATCCAGCTGAAAGAGTGCAGCTTTAAAGATCAAAAAATAGAAAGATAATATTTTCTAGATAGCATCAAGCTGCAACATAGGTAAATATAAACTTCACAGGGATAAGCATATCTTATCCCATAGTCTAGCAGGAAAACAAAGGACAGGCTCCTCTCCAGGAAAAGAAGTGGTGGCATGCAAGAGCACTGGGATCTATAAGGATTGAGACAGAGATACAGACTTGTGCATAATTTGATAACTACATGCTCTTAATATTTTTAAGTCTTGATCTACTTTCTCTTTTAAGGTGTACCAGGCTGAGAGAGCACTTCCTTTTGTTATGGGCTAGAGAAAACAGAGTGCAATGTTTGCTTTCTCATTAGTTCAAAGGGGAAAAAAAAATGCACTGACCTAGAACACAAAATTAAATATTTTTCTAGGCTTTCAGAAAACAAAGTAAAAACTTGCACAGGTAAATTGCTGTTAATTCATATGGACTCCAGGCATGAACAGCCTGATGGGCTAATGGACCCCTATAGTTCTTATGGTGAAATATTTTAATGGCATTCAGCAGGTTTTTCCATGGATTTTGAAAATGGCCAGGTTTCATCTTCCATTCTCAAGGATTTTTATTACACCAACACATGGATCACCATCCTTATATAATGCTTCAGTAAGGAGTCTCATCTTGTTTTGGAAAAAGAATGATTTTGATGAGTCTTGACATATTCTCTGTTACTTGTCCACCTTGTGCTGGCACCCACCCCCTGGTCAAGCAACACCCATCCAAGAGACAGGGAACTTACACCTTTCCTAACAGTAAATGCTCATCTGGAAGAGGCTTAAAAGAGCTCCCTGAGGTAGCTTTCTGCCAATTCAGTGGTCTGAATAAGGTCCACAGATGGTGAGGCACTTCCTAGAGGTGGCAGAGGAGAAGCAGGATCACCTCTGGCCAGGCACCACTCCAGCAACTCCACCTCTGAGGTGAGAGGGAATTTTCCTGAGGAGATAGAAGAGACCATGACTCATGTACTGAGAAGTGCAGGTCCAGGAATAATAGCACAGGAGGCAGATTTTCCTTTTATAAAATATTTAAATTATAATTTTTCTTATGCAGCGGTTGAACTTCTGTTTTAGGAGCAGTTTATTTTGTGTTCTACTAAAACAGAGATTAAGAGCCCATGTGGCGTGCTTAGTTTGAGGAAGTGCTACAGCCACTCTCATTTCAGTGCTCTCAGAGCTTTGCTTTCACCACACAGACACTGAATTAGTTTCCCAAGCAGGAAGTGCGAGCACAGAGAGAGCATCTGCTTGCAAGCAAGCAGGCACACATGCACTAAGGAGAGGGATCAGATACTGGCACAAACATTCCCTTTCAGACCTCTACTGGGTCACTGCAGTCTCCCCCAGGCCACACATGGCTTTCTGGAAGCATCAGCCCATCGGTCAATGAAAAGGGCCATTTGTTCCCAGTACCACAGTGCTGCAGCAGCACAGTGCTGGTGCTCAGGGGAGGCACCGAGCAGATGCTCTGGGTCGCTGCGTGGTGGTCTGGGCTCTGGCATTGCTCGCTGCAGCTGCTGCTGCTCTGTTCTCTATGTATTCAATACACTTAAAATCTGTGCTCGTGTCTCTACCCGGCTGCCAGGCACACTAATGCAGAAACAGGATGTGAATTGAAGGGAGCAGTGAAGAAGTCTGAAAGGAAGGTGGCCTCATTTCCTGCATCACAGAAAACAGCTCCAGATTGAGAGTTTTCCCCACTCACCTGAGCCACTTCTCTTCAGAGGAAGCCAGAGGCAACCCTCATGACCAGGGCCACCATCACTGAGGTTTTGAGCTTCTATTTCAGATGCAATACAGTGCCAGCAGTTGCTTCCCAAACATCCAACTTTCAGAGAAAAAAACTTTTCCTTTCCCTCATGAACACCAGCATTACATGAGGCCATCTTACGGCCCAGCGCCAAGATCTTATTTCTGGCCCTGGAGGTACGTTCACTGTGTTCAGCATCACTTTACATGTACTAAACCCAAACATGTGCTAATGCAACAAGCCGCCCACAGCTTTGCTGTTCTGCACATGAGCGATTACTTGTGCCGAGTCTCGGTATTAGTCTCCTCAGTCTAGACTAATTCACAAGGCAGAGTACTTGTCACAGCTACCAGGGTGGATGCAGTGCTCTTCCAGCATGGACCCACGCCAGGTTCAGTTCACTCCCCAGCTGCAGAGCAACCCATGCTTTCCAAATGAAGAAGGACAAGCTTAGCGGATAGCATAGCAAAGCAGAAAATAACTATTTCCTGAGAGGTTTTGAAGTTTGTCCATTTATTTTTTTTCCACTGCAGAGATGTCGCAGTCGGTTTCCTCCATCCCAGATGACTGACCAAACAGCTCAGGATCACAGAGCTACCCTGAGGGCAGTTTCTGGATTGTCACCAGGTAACAGAAAACTGTCATGTCAGGCTGTGTGTGACTTCAGATCTTTGGGTCTGGAACGCAAGTGTTAGACTAACCTCACACTCCTGTTTTACTGAGGCTGTTGGTAAAGGGTGTTCAGTGCCACTTAACTCGCATTATAACCATAAGTGGTCCTAAAAAGTGGTTGGATTGGTTTGTTGGTTTGTTGTTTTGTTTTTTTTTTTAATTTGACAGTAAGATAAGAGATTCTCCCAAAATACTCTGTCACTGAGTTGCTGATTTTAATAGGACTTCCCATATAAATCCTTAATTCAGACAGGTTTCACGTTCTCATTCCATTTTCTAATAAGGGTCTGAGAACCAACAGGCTGTGCAACCATTTCCCCCCCACCTCTCCTGCTCAAAGCTGCCTGTGGTACAGTGGAGCTGTTCCATCTGGAATTGAGCTTGCATGAGAAAGCATTGTAAGAAATCCCACTCCTTCACTTGGGAAGTGTCATTTTATGGGGTTTTTAGAGTCAAAGTTCTCTGCTAAAAATCTTTGTCATAAGAGTAACTATAAAAGTAAAGTTCAGTTTCCAAAATTCTAGTAGTCTGTCAGGTATTAAAATTATGTTTGAAGAGTCCCTGAAACTATTTCTTTTTAATGATACAACATTTAATAAAAATGCTTCAAAGTTGTTGCTATGGAGTACCTAGATCACCTGCAGCTATAAGAATAAGCACCCTGTAATGTATAATGAATGCTGAGGCTCTACTTAGCTTTGCCCAGGGTTTGTTTTGCCTTAAAATGCTGGGGTTTGTTTTGGGGTTGCTTGTTTCAGTAACATTTGTTGTAGTTTTAAAGAGCTTAACAATAGTCCAGGGAGAATTCTAGTGCTGGTGTTTTACATTTTTTTTTAAAGTGACTACCAAACTTTTTTTGTGTAGCTGATCTTGAATTCATGCAATAGCAGTTTAAGCAGAAAAATTACCATCTATAACTTGATAGCTAGGACCACTGGTAGGCAGGATAATGGGGAAGTAGACTGACCTGCCCTTCCCCTGAGACACAGGGGAAATTAAAATGTTCCCTGTCCACTCCTAGCTTAGATGAGATGCTAACAAGAAGCAGGGAACCCTATACACTGTCAAGTCCCTATTTCAAAGGGAACAGAACACTTAAATTTTTATGAGTAGTGCTGAGTGCCAAAGGTATTGGATAAACATACATCATTTCCTTGCAGTTTTATGAATCATTCTGTAGCATGTATTAATCCCAGATGGCATGGGAACATCACCTTTTAAATGAATACTGGTGTCTGAGCCTTATTGACTTCTGCTGCCCAGAACCACTGCAGCCCTATAACACTCACACAGAAGGCACAGCTCCCTCTCCTGAGGGACAGCCTTCCTCCACCTGACAGTTTAAAGTCAGTTTAGATGCTTCAAAAAGCTTAAGAACTCATTGGTTTCAGGCCTGCTGAACAGATTTTGTCAAGCTTTTAGATATTTGACAATACTAAGTTGTGTTTTCTTGGTACAGATAGAGAACATAAGCATAGGCAGGGACATAGGGTTTGGTTTATCAAGGCACTTTGTGCTTTCTAGAAGTGCCAAGCAATTACGTCTCTCTGTGGGCAACAGAAACAGAGGTGTGAGTGCAATCAAAAGCACTTATTTTCCTGGATCATCATCTCTGAGGTAAGATCACCTAGGCCAAGGTGTTTTTCAGGGATTTTTTTGCCTCTTTTTTTACAGCAGCAAAAGTGCCTTACCTTTGATCATTCCTGGGACGAGTCTACAGTTCAGCTCCAGCTGCAACTCCAGAATTCCGCTAGTCAAAATATTCCAAACCTTGAAACATGCCATAATGTCAAATAGTTACTACAGTTCTTTAAAGTTCAGTGTTTACTGAAGAAAGTAAACAGAGACCTGTAAAAAAAAAAAAGTGGAGCTTAGCTCCTTGATTCACATTTTCCAAGAGCAGCAATGCTTCTGTGTGTACCTTAGTGAGGATTCAGGAAACCTGATACATCCAACCACAGCACCATGACCTCAGTCTAAAGCAAACCAGAGCCAGCTAATTGTAGATGACTAATCACTCTATGAAATCCCAAAGAGCAGTGACAGAATGGCTTGTGAGAGTCAATGGGATGAGGACTAAAACAAGGTGTAAATAAGCATTAATTCCCAAAATACAACAACGTACTCACTTATACAGGATCTACCAGACATCTTTAAAAGAAGCTTTCAATTCAGTAGATAAGAGGTTCATCCCATATATTATCCCAGTGGCTTTTCCCCCACGTATTACGTAATGACAAAGTTCAAGTTAGCACTTTTAGAGCCTGACTTCCAAATTCTCACAGCCTGGATTTTGTGAGCTGTTCTGCTGAATGTTGGGCACCTTTACAGTGTGTTATACAGAGGAACATGAAAGCTCCTTAGAAAAACTAATCAGCCTTCACAAAACTCCAACTCCTGGCATATAGATAATTGTCAGAGACAAAATTTGTTTTTTAATTTTCTTGCCAAAGGCCATGTGATTGATCAGTAGTCTAGGCTAGATTTGTGACAGTTTAGTTACCTGCTCAAGCCACAAGACCCTTTTGCTGAAATAATGGGCAAAAAAGAGCACGAGAAAGCTGCCTGAAATAGCATTTTCTTGTCCATGTCTGAGAAGAGTATACTTCTTTTTTGTATGAGAATAGCATACATTTTGCTGAGATAATACACAAAATTGTCTTTTTTCTATTAGCTCGCAATGCACTCTAATATTTTTTCATTTCTGCACAAATCAGTCTAATTATTCCATTATGAAATAAGAAAAAATATATTTTGACATGTCTTTTGCCATCTAAAATTATTTAACTCCTATGAGATTCAAGCGACTGTCCCTTAAAGCATGCCAGGGGCATGTGAATGATAACGCAAACAGAAGCAAGGCCTGAAATTCTCTTGAATTTTTAAACTTTTAAAAGCACAAGCTTATAACTGCAAATATGTATATATCTATTTGATTATAAACCATGTGCAATGAAGAAAAAGCATCATCAAAACCATCTTTCCAGTTTAGTTATTCTTGATTTTTTAGAAAAATTATTTAAGTATATAATAAATCATAATGTCACATTTTTCTCATACTGAATGAGATTCACATATGTATTCAGGGGTCATATACAGCATCTGCAATCCACAAACTAAGACCCTATTCCACGTCCCATCTTGCCTTCTATAGAGAGCTCTTCCAGATTTGTAAAACAAATGACATTCAATCATGATTTTCCAAGACTTTTAGTCACTCACAAGTGACTGGAGTGGGGGGGGAAGGGGAAGCACAGGGATCAAGCCAGACAAAGAGCAAGAGCAGACCATAGCATAGAATAAGTAGCAGCAGCATAACAGCAAGCAAGTTAAGAAGAGATATTTACAGACAGGCTGCACTTAATCAATAGAAAATATTTAATATATAAGAATGCTTTCCATGTGCCTAAAACCCAGTCATTCCTGCTATCTCATTTCATGTATAATCCTCACAAGGAGTATTTATAAGCTATTTCTTTGGCACTGAATTATTTTATTATTCTTATAGTTTATACCTGATTTACTACCTGGTCACTCTGTACTACAAAAGATTGTTTCTTTCCTCTGAGTTGCAGGAAAGAGACTGGAGTTGCTGTGCCTGAGCTCTGGATACATTTCAGTTTGGGATATTTCTTTGACAGTAAGAGACAAGATGAGAGCACAGATAATCCACAGTACTCCAATGAATGAACATCAGATGACTTTGCACAGTGGCTGTGACAAGCAATAATTTGAATCCAAACCATGTAGAAGGCCTAATTCTGTCCAGGCATAAATTGGAGCAACTCCACTGAAGCAAATCCAGTTTGCTGCAGAGGTATCACAGGATGCACACACTGCAGCTCTGGGCATTGCACGGCCTCACGAAGGCACGGCACTGCACATAGACACACAGGCTCTGTTTGCTGTAGAAACCCTGGAGCCATGTGATAAGACCAACACCTTTAGAGCTGGAATGGTACCACCCGCTGTGACAAATACCAATCCCAACTCACTCCTCCACAGCAGCAACTTCTCTCTGCAGGGTCTCAAAATGACCACAGTAACCAAAAATTGCCCTGACACCTCTCAGAGCTCCTCTTGTAGGATCACTTCTCTAGCACTGCAGAGAAAGCTGCAACCCTTCTCCTTGAGGGCCTCTGTGCTGCTGCCTCAGAGGGACATCCTCCTGCAGTGTGTGACACCTGTGCCAGCCCTGCACCACAACAGCTCCCACTGCTCCATTTCCCACCTCTTCCTAAGCCAGTGCATAGACAAGACAGATAACAGGTTTGTCTCTAATTCTTTTGGGTCAATATTTTCAGTGCCCCAAAACTCAGGTGGAGCCAAGACATACCAGCACCTCCACATGCCCAGGAGGCACAAAGACTCTGCGCTCCCAGTCTGACCAGCCAAGGCACAGGCAGTTTGCCTGACAGGGCACTGCCTCTGTCATGAGGGTCTTTGCCATCCATGTTCATTCCCTCAGGACATGAGGAGCTGAAAATGTGTATTATCTCCCCAAATGCAATAGGATACCTTTACGTTTTGGCAAAAACTCAAAGGCAGTTGTATTCTCACCTGTGTCTGCTGTGACTACAAAAAGTAGTTGCATTTATAACTTGCATATGCAAATGATCACTCAAATGTCATTAATCTGTTCCTAAAAGTGCTACCAAGGAAGTAGGAGGTGTTTTTAAGGATAGATTCAAGAGGATAACTTAATAGTTATTTAATAGAACAATTCTTCCATGTTTATTTAACAGGTTTCCCTTAGCCACTGGTCCACCATTATCAAATTAAATAACATCTAATCAGGCTATCAGATTACTGTATTTTTGTATGAACCAACAAATGCTTAATGGGTTTTATTTTAGAGGCAAAAAGATTCATATTACAGGAGATTAATGCAATAAAAAATACCTATATTAATATCTGAGCAATAAGGGATATGAATTAATGGATACATGACCTAGTTACAAAAAAGTAACAGTTTTTAAAAATTCAATATGATGTATTTTTAAATCTCACACTGTTAAGTCTTTGAATATACTTCAATAAAAAGCCTTCTGTTATGCAAAAATGTTGTACACTCTGACACAGAAACATGAGTTTGATTTTAATTGAAAGAAATCTTGACACCCTCTCACCCAGAAAGGAGAATTATATTTTATAACAAAGCACTCCAAGGGCTGATGGGCAATATCCATTGCTGCTGCCTGCCCAAGTTTCAGTCCAGCAGTGAGCAATGGCACTCTGGTTATGACCAAAAAGGTAAACAGCTTTTGACCAGCACAGCCACTATTCCTTCAGCCTCCAGGCCGTGCTGCTGAGCAGCTGGTGCTGTCACCCAAAGAAGGACTTCACAAAAGTAAAGGGGTCCAGCATTCACCACCACTTTGGGAAAGCGCTCTCATCACTTCAGTGACAGCATCTACAAAGAAAAGTGTTGGGGAATAGATCATCTGCCTCCAAGCACTCACCCAATCGACACATCTAAATGCAGCATCTCTAGCTCCCATATTGCATATCTAAGCAATTCTGTACTCTTTAAGAGCTGAATTGAGCACAAATATAGTATTGAGTTTATTCTGAGAATAAGAAAAACGCACAAATTACATGTACTCTGATGAACAGTATTTTTTTCTTATACCATAACTTCCACTTGCTCACCCAATTATTCCTTCCTTTCTCTATCCAGCTCCTACCACCCAGGTTCAATGCAGCCAGTCATCTATTTTCTTCACTCCATCACCAGGCCCAACACCATGCAGTAAAACTGCACTGGACAGCTTCAGAGCAAGATGTTCCAGAGTAGAGGCATTTAACTCTACATTAGACCTTGTAATATTATAGCAATAATGCCTCCAGAAATTAAGTTAAGGCCATATCAGCTTTGTCATTTTTTGATGCTAGTCTTATTCGAGGATGAAGAATATTTGGGGAAGCTTGAAAGACAGAAAAGAAAAAATGAATGATTTTTTAGTAGTTTCCTGTCGTTTGTCTTATAAAGCCATCACAGTGAGTCAGGAGCTCAGACTTGTAAATCCTATTGTACCTCGTCTCTCTGGTTACTACTCAGCCAAGCCTTTCTAAAATATTTAAGTCATCGTTCTCTATCTCTATTAAAACAACAGATGGAATTCCCAACCTTCAATTTTATGTCAGGATTCTGCAGCAATTTATTAACAGCTTGAACTCTGTTCTCTTGAGGGTTTAACCTGATGGTTGAACCCAATTACATTACAGTCCTTTGTTCATCAAGGGACATATGTAATATGATATTAAATATGAAACAACTCGTGCCTGAATAATGTAGTCTTTGTGATACAAATTGATGGAGTATGGAAGCCCAAATTCCAAGCACACAAACTGTTCTTATTTCTGATCTTACATGACAAAAATTCAGGACTAATTCCACTGCTGTCAGTTGACTTACTAATGTGTAACTAGCATAAATTACAGCTGAATCATGGTTTGTCTGTCTTTCTCTTTTATTATCATCAAGGCATTCTGAAGTCTAGTCATGCAGCTCACAAGCTGGGTTATGACTCCCAGAAATAAGTACACATTTAAATCAGTATATACCTCCTCCATATCCTATCAGTCCCATCCACACAACCTAGGAAAACCCCTCCACACACACAGTATCCAGACTAATTCCAGGCAATTCAAATAGTGTTTCAACATGGCATGGAAAGCTCCCACACAGTAAGAAATCTTCAGCTTTTCTGTAGCAGTTGTATTTGCCAAAGTATTTTAAAAATCACTCCTTATAAGCTAACTTTGACAGGTTAGCATATTGCTTTTTCCATTATGAATCTTTCCTTCCCACTCTTTTTTTTCCCCTTCTTGCAATATGATGCAAGCCTTAAATGTTCATTACTTCACTTCTCCCACAAATTGCTCCTAGTCCCATGCACCAGGGATGGCATTCCTGGGCTCATCCAACCAGCTCATGCACTCCTGCTTTGTACTTGTGTTCCAGACACTTCCACTGCCAAGCTACAGATACATAGGAAAATTAATTATCAAGTTAGACCAATGAACACCTAATAACCAAGGAACCTTATATGCAGAAAGTGTCACTGGCTAAAGAGCTGTTGCCTATTTTGAGATAAGTTACATGTTCATGCCAAGGCTCAATGTGCAGGTGAAACATTGGAGTCAAAAGAGTTCCCTGGTAACACAAGGGACCAAGGGCATTCGTTTTCATGTGAAGCTATAATTACAGTAGCAGAAGAGTGTATTTTGAAACATCCAGCAGACCAAAATTAGCAGGCTGTCAGCACGCTTGGCACACAATAGGAGGGACAAGATGGGTGGAATCACATGCCCCTGAACTGCAGATCTCAGAAAACCCACACCTAAAGTGGGAGAGAATCAACCTATCATCCATGGGGGAGAAATAAGCACTACAGAAATATAAATAATTCATTGAAGAACAGATTTTTCAGAGATTCATTGTCCTTCAGAAGAGTACAGTAATTTAACTAGAGAAAACTGGCAGCTCAGGTATGGGGACCTACGGTGTAGGTGCCTTAACAGGGAACAAGCAATTCTACACATCATATTCAAGGGGAACAAAATGTATACTAAACAAAACCAGTTGTTCTGATGCTTTCAAACACCACTTACCCTGACCAAAGTCCTACTTAAAATCATCTCAGTTAGAACAGTCCTTACTTATTAGGTCCGGAGATGGCCATGAAGACCAGATCTTTTGCCTTGACGGATGTCACTCTGCTAGAAAAAAAGATCTTTGTACTTCTAACTCAGATAAAACACAGTTCAAAAGCTGCAATTCTGTTTCTATTCCATGAAGCAGTTTTGCTGCCAGCTCTAAGAAGTTTAAAACCAATACTGGATTTTTAAATTATTTCATCAGAGAGCAATAACACTTTCTTTATGGTTCAGTTTATCACGTGTAATTGCCAGTGTTAATCTACACAGAAGTATTCTAAATCCCAGTCCTAAAGAAACTCTAACCTTGTCCAAGTTTGTTTCCTGGAGCTGAGTGAAAGTGAAGCACATAACTGAGTTTTTGAAGGAAATCTAGGAAATTTTTAGTCATTCCCTACTTATTTTAAGTTTTTTTTAAGCTCATTTAGTTGTTTAGATCCTTTAGATCCCTAAAGTTTATCATATTTTTCATATTCCTTTCTGATATGAATTTAAAATCCAGTCAAAAAGCTCGATGACTTACTCCATCCCAAAACTCTGGTACAGGACGACTTGGAGTGCATTTTTCCAAGTAGCTCCATCTACATGACAGTTCGCTTTGCCAGGAAAAAGAAGTGATTGCTTGAGGTTATTCCCTTTCCAGCTGAATCACTGGCATGCGTAGAAAACCAGGAAACCAAACCTAATTATCTCCTGTCCTTGTTCCACTCACATGTTTTTAGACAACCAACCTTTTTCCCGTTCTATAAAGCCTAAGCTCAACACCTCTGAAAACCAGTCAGTTGTTTTTCCTTATAACTCCTCTTGCAGCCCAAGTTGAACTAAGGTCTACTTTAATTATTCTATTGTGGTTTTGGTGCTTAAACAATCAGATTTCACTGCAGAGACAGCCACAGTTCAAAAGCACATGCAAAGAACTTTTTGCATATGTATCAATTTGCCATGTGTAATATCAATAATTTAAGATGATTAAGGGAAGTATTGGAAGGCCTGCCCCAAGGCTGAGGTGTAGAGTCCTTGGTCACTCCCTCTGTGAATGCATTGCTGTGGCAAATTAGGATACAGAAGCAACTACACCAAGTCCTCAACCAAATCAATACAAAATTTAGATCTGAAATGAAAGGTTTGCTTTTGTGACAGACCAAGTATTATATTGGTAACCTCTTAAAATTATGTTCCCATCTTGTTGCACCAAAGCCTGCCATGCCCCTGCCATCTCCAGTTCCCAGCAGGCTGGTCACACAGCTGTAGCTTTGCTTTTCTGTCTCTGTGAAAATCCGATGCTCCTTGCTCACCCACATAGGTCCCATCCTCCCAGATAACAAGGCTGAACTCCATGCTGGAGGTGACCTGTGCTTTAGACAAGAGCAAGTGAAGTAGTTAAGAACCTCCAGCTCTCAAAACACTCACATATTTCAAGACTCCAGGGAGCTGATTTTAGAAGTGCTCCATTAAGTCTTTGCTTCATATACCCTTCTGAGATCTCTCAAGATGTTAAATCTGTCTCATCTCTGCCACACCTGGCTGTGGGGAATGCTAGAGCCCCCACAAGACAGGGGGTCAGCAAGCTCAGATTCTTAGCCCCCTGCACTGCACACACAGCAGATGTTTTTCTACTGGGAATTATTTTTCCTGTCGTTCTTAGCAGTGTAATACAGTAACACACTGCACGGCTTAACTTGGACCTTTTTTTAAATCACATATCTTTAGTTAGCAACATACAAACCGGAGAGCACCAAATAAGCCATCATTCTACAAACATGGACCAGTCACAACATCAAGAAAGACAATGAAACAGTTCATTAAGTAATCTGTTTCAATCACAGCTAGGATCTTAAGGACAGTGCAAGTCAAACATCCCACTTCCGAGTTAACTATTTAACCCTTGCACAAAGGACACAAACACTTGCATAATCCAAGACTTCTAGGAGTTCAAACACTTGCGTATTTTAAGCCACGTGCCAAGTCACAGTTACTACAAACTCAGCATTGGTATGCTGTGTATTGGACTACAATCAAACATGAATTAATTTTAGATATTGTTTTTTTTAAATGCTCCAGGGATACTTTCAAAGCATATTCTCTATAGAGAATAAGAAATAAGAGACATACCTCATGCTATGAGCAACATGATCTCACAACAGTACTTCGCTACTAAATAGTGAACTGGAGGTGAAAAAACAAGGGGATCTTCAAAACTTGATTCTTCAGCAACTCTGTGTCATGCAAAAGTGACACTGTCATACACCTGAAGGGACAGAGCCCAGAAAACAGAAAAGACATCCAAAGTGACACAAGAAATCTCTGAAACCATCAGTGCCTTGGCATGCTGCTGCGCTGGGCTCACCTTGTCCTTCCTCACACAAGGCTACACTCAGCCTATTAGAGGCAAAGAAAGTCATGTCTTTGAGGGGTTATAACAGGGGAATTTTTACAGAAGTCACAGTGGCTATGGGGTGTTTTTTTTTTTTTTTTCTAATTGAGTATGGAAAAAAACAGCTCTTATCTTCCTAGCCCTTATGGGTTTGGTGTGGGGGGGTTTTTTGTTTTGTGTTGGGGAGGTTTGCTGCAGCACAAAAAATCAAGTATCTTACTCATATTTAATTGACTTTGTTGCTTCTCTCTGATAAAAGAAAACCCATGAAGGCTACAAAGTAGCTATAAATGCACTAATGCTTCTTAATCACCAATGAAACCTTACCCTACAATCTGAGGTCTGTTAAAAAGCTACGAACAGGCAATGAGGAAGGTAGAACTTGTGCTTTTGAGGAAAGCAACAATATTAATTTTACAGTTAAAGATTTCTTTCCTATTTTGCTGTTATACAATACTTCTACTACACAAAACTGTTTGGTTTGGGGTTTTTATATACACAGCAAGAGAGCTCATGATGCATACTACCCTGAAGCATTACCTCCAGGAAAAAAAGGCTTCTGTGTCAGACTGGCAGCTTACTCATGAAATCCATACTCTACTGGCAAATATTGATCCCTCTGAGCAAGAACTCGATGAATTTCACTGATCCAATCAGGCAGGTGGCTTATCATCCTGTAGGCAACCAGGAAAAGGGGAAAAGCTCTCTAGAGACAAGGATCCAGAACATAGGCTGAAGAGGTTAGAAAGAAGGGGCACCTGACTACCCAAGCTAAGACCTTCATTTATTTAGGAGATTTCTAAAGTTCTTGCCACACATGGGTAGAATTTAGGAAAGAGGGAAATGTCAGATCCTAGACCTCAGAAGTTACATACAAGAGCAAATGGGAAAGCATTAATAGAAATACCACAGAAGTAGTAGAAGGACTCTGTAGAACAAAGCTCTTCATATCCTTACAGTGGCTCTAGCTCTCTGAAGAGCAAAGTAAAACAGATCTTAAAATTTCCCCTTTAAATTTAGGTAAATTTAAAAAAAAAAAATAGAAGTGGTACTTTTCTTGATTAGGCTATTCCCAGATACAAGCAATAAAAGTCTTAATGTCAATACTAATCAATTTAGATCATATGAAGATGATTGTTTAGAGTGCTCTACTAAATCATAACAAACAAACACTCAAAAGAAATGGCATTCAACAGCCTGCAATACACATACAGCCTTTGACTGCTGTTTGTCACAGGGCTGAGTGACGAGAACTACAAGAAAGGCTCTATGCTAAGTTTCTTATACTTCCAAAGCGACAATCACCTAAAATGAGATATGTAAAAACAACAACAACAAGTCAGCATCACCATGTAATCAACAAATATCTGATCATTATCTCAAGACAACCATTCTTAATTACTCATTATTTTAAAACAGAGAAATAATAATGGAAGGATTACTCAAGGGCAAATGCAGCCCTAAATGGGGACCAGCAGCTGCATACCAATGCTGTGACAGGAACAATGTGCCATACCTCGCCAGCGTGAGGCATAACCCCCTCAGATTCCAGCTCAGATCTGTGCCAGCCACACTCAGCAGCAGCTCATACGTAACAATCAGCCTGGTTCAAACATCATCCAAACTATTTTTCTTCTAGTGTCAGGAGAGATTAAGAGTTTGAATCAAAGGCATCAAAGTTCGAGTGAGGGGAAGGGAAAGCAGTCTTATGAGGAAGCTAAACCCCATTAAAAGAGAGTTAATGCCCTGCAATCAACCAGATACCCACATCTTCAATGCAGAAAGTTGCCTACAGTTTTGAAAAAACAAGTTACTCCATCAAAACCTACCACTGGAGGCAGCAGCTTAGACAAAGTTTTAGGGTTTTGCTAAGATTAAGGTACTACCCACAAAGGCTTTTTTTGGGTTTACCAGCTTCTTTTGCTTAAGTCACCCAGCAGTTGCAGGCTGCCATTTCACCTGTTGCAATAGGAGTGACTTCTCAGTTCAATTAGTTATTTATGAAAATAAAACACAGTTTTACAGTACTTCACTCCCAAATGTTTCTCTCCTTAAAGAAAGCCACCAATACACACACTCCACTCCTCCCAATAAAGTTTTTAAAAAAAAATTAATTCAAAAATAAGGATGCTGGTGATTACTGGACTTCCTTAGTAGCAGAAATCTTGTTGTGATTCCTTTTGGATAGTATTG
This sequence comes from Anabacerthia variegaticeps, assembly GCA_035583185.1. NCBI lineage: Eukaryota > Metazoa > Chordata > Aves > Passeriformes > Furnariidae > Anabacerthia > Anabacerthia variegaticeps. Next base: position 22,425,879 of record JAWWEW010000006.1, on the reverse strand, counting down.
GTTCTATTGCTTTCCTACTGACAAAAGTTACCTATCAGGTGCATTCAACATATAATCTTCTTCCAAACTCAGGAACAAAAACAGCCCCACTGCCTGCAATACCTGATAAGGCGCTGCAAGGCACCAGCAGATCCTGAGGGTTGGAGAAACCTCTTCTGGGTGCAGAGTCAGACAGCCATAACCCCTTCCAGCACCACAGCACAGAAGCAGGGGGGGCTGAAATCTGCAGCGAGGCAGGGCCTTGGTGATAGACCAGGTCCAAGGCCAAGCCAGGACACCAACCAGTCAGTATTTGGATTAGCAGGACCTACAGCCAGACAGGAAAACAGCAGCAATACTTTGAAAACTGCCACATCCAGACATAACTGAGATAGAGGACAACAGCCTGGGCTGAGCTTAAATAGAGCTCTGGGCAGGGTGTGGTGGGTACCCAGGTGAGGCTGTTCAGGGCATGAAGGCTTGTTGGTGCCTCAGGGACAAGGCAATTACCTCCACTCCATCCAGCTGCCAAACGTATTTTATATTAACTTACTTAAGTTCAGGAGAAAGAAGTATGTGTGTTCCATATATGCACACACAGAATAATCCCCCTTAGTACTTTCTCCAGCTCATTCCTACCATTGAAATTAGCTAATCCACCTATGTTCTCTCCTGTAAGAAAGTCTTCACCACCTTGCTAAGTGCCTCCATCCAAATAATTGGAAGTTTCTGCTATATAGGAGTGTGAGGTGGTTTGTATTATTGGTTTGGGAAAGAAACAACATGGTAGAAATCCCTTTTTTTACTGGACTTTCCCCCAGTCCCATCACCCTTGAGCTGTGCTACTGATTACAATACATTTCTCAGTGTGCACAGGCCACAGCAGAAGATAGGTAATAAAAGACAGTGTGAAGGCATAATAGGATACTCCCTCCTCCTGCCTCCCAGGGATGACAAGGAATAGTGGACAAACATGTATACAATCTCTGTAGGCAGCAGCAGGGTGGCTTCAACCAAGAGGTGCTAGATCCCATGGGTTATGTGTCCACTGTATGCACCACTAAATGGTCTTTCTAACATGACAGAATTCACTCCTGACAGAATCCCCTTATATCACATAAACAAGTGTGTCCGTTTTTATTTGCCCACGTGTTACATTAACACTGTTTTATGCTGACTGCTGCTTCAGATAACAGATAAAGAAAACAAAAAGTCCAGTGCTAATTTGAAGTAGAATGAATTAGGTTATTTTTAGCTAATTTTTCTTTTATTAGTTTGAATTATTAGCTTAACTTCTTTTTCTCTTGAAGATACCTAGAAAAACCTATGAAGGGTTGTATCTTTTCCTTACTGGAGCTAAAACTATATGACAACTCTAAGTCTTCTAAAAGTGCTCCCAAATATTTAATTTGTGTTTTCATTTATAATCATTGCCAAATAGTTTTAGAAGACTATGATTTTTTTTTTTTCTGGGAGAGAACATAATCTCCATCCAACTTGCAGAGGAAAGAGACTCTCTTCCCAAGTGGAGCCCTTTACATTCCTACATGCCTTATACAAACAAAATTGCCAAGTCCTTGAAATGCTAATGTTAGTTCTTGCAATGGACTTCCTCCATATGTGCAAGAGAAAAAGCAATGAATCATAGGGGAAAACACAGGCTAAAGCAAAGCAGGCCTTTCGTGTTAAGTGCTACCATATACAGCATTTCAATTAGCTAATATTGATACCATAATTTTGTATGTTGGTGATTGCACGTGCAATACATAATAGCAAATTACTGCAATCACCAACTGTTGAACAAGTGCTTCTTATTCACCAGCTACTCTTTGATCTAAAAATTGTGGTTTCCTATTAAGAGTTAAGTACCATAAATACACATTAATTTAAATGAGAAAGGAGGTAAGTTTACACAACATGAGAAAAAATAAGTCAAGGGAAAAGGCACAGCAATGAGTAATCGTGTATGTAACGGCAGTCTCCCTATTATGCTTTTTTCTTTTCCTCCTTTCTCACTGTGAAAATTACAGTGATTGTTACTGCTAAAGAGAATTTACCAGTACAACAATCCCTCAGATCCCCAAGCATTTCAGACTGCTCCCCTTTCCCAGTTTCCTTGACCTGAAAATGCATTGTAGGCACTGGACAGTCTATCTTTTATGAAGAGCTATGCAGAGGATTTACATTGATACAGTCAGAGGGCCTGAGATGATATTCAAGACCTAGTTCTCATTTTTGCTGGGATTGCTTTACATCATGATAAAGTAAGGCAGCATTTTCAGGCATCGTGTTCTCATAACTGCAAAAACTGCCTGTTTTTTCTCTGGCTAAGAGTGCAGCGGTGATGAGAGGAACACCAAGAGAGAAACCAGAGTCAGATAGTAGCACAGACAATCAATCTTAAACAAAGCTAAGGAACACATCAACTGTGTGCTGATTAATTACTTCATTGTTACTGTGCTCAGATGTCACAACGGCACCGCACCATGTAGTAGTATACAAACTAACCCAGCTTCTTTACCAAAAATAGTTAAGTTCCATTTAGTATTATAATGTGCTTTTTAATATATCGGTGCATAGAAATTGAAAGGCTATTTTCCTTTCTGGCTTTAAAAATACCTGTCATTGCTAAGCTCACAGCTGACTGTATTAGCTAGCCTAGACAGCTGAGAATGTGAGAAGGTTCACTAAAAAGCATTTCACAAAAAAATTCTGATTCTCTTCAAAGAAAGGTTAGTCCATACTAAAAAGCAGAGTCTATTAAAAGATGCTCAATAAGATACGTTGCATGTTCTCCAAATGTCTGTCACAGATGGCTTTCTGTCTGTAACTATGATTTGAAAAAATACTGATTTATGTTCCACAGAACACAGGAAAAAAATACAGAAGGAAATTAGTGCCAGCCACTAGAAAGGAACAGACTCTACTAAGTAAATTGCAAAGCTGTAGGAAGAGCTCCTATTACTCAGGGTTGAAACTCTCCTAATATCCAGAGAAGAGGGCTGAATAATGTGCAACATGTCAACATGTCCTTATTTAGGGACTGCTGCATTGGATGAGCTGCCAAACAAGGGGAAAACAACTGAACCATGAGAAAAGTAGGTAAAAATGTTTAGCATTTTGGCTCAGAAGTCACATGTATGGAAAGCCCATAAACAAGCACTAGTCACAAAACACTGCAAACCAAGTCTCTGAGTAACCATACCATCAGCACTGAGAAAGAATGGTATTCCAGGCTACCAGTCCAAAGAATTTACTAAAACTTTCCCGGGGCTATCTACTGCTCTTACAAACACGTTTTCTGGGTTGTGTATGGAGATACCAAGTGGCAAAGCAAGATGTGTTTCCATGAATGTGCCCTTCTTGACAGGCAACACTCATTCCCTCTGCTTCCAAAATGTGTTGCAAAGGTAGCATGTTCTGCAACAGATCTAAAGAAGCTCAACATTTTTGAAGATTTTATTCCACACAATCTTCTGAAATAATCCCATAATCTCAGAGAGCTGTAGGCTCCAACAGAAAGTTTACTGTCCTGTAGTCTCCAGATGTACAGCAGCTCTATGACCTTTTCAGTGCCCTAAACAATATCTCATCATGTACAGCCACACAAACCTAATGGAATATATGGCCACATGAGAATAAATTTCAGCAACATCTTTCCACTGAAATAAAGAGTTCAAATTCTTATTGTGACACTCCTTTCTGAATTTCACCACTGAAACTTATTTAAACTCTATGTTATCACAGCACTGTCCTCCACATGATTTTTACAAGGGAGCAAATAAAGCCTGTGATAGAATATTCTGCCTTCACAGGTTTGGGGCCTCCTGTCTGCAACAAAGTCAGCACCACTCAGTCAAAGCCTGCTCTGTATGTCAAGAATATGTTTACCATTTATTCTTTGAAAATAAGCAATTTGCTCACACCTCCAGACACTTATGGCCAAATGGACCAGTACAAGCCTTACCTGCTAATTCTTTTCAACTCTCCCAGAAAGTAGAGGTTTGGTAGTTTGGAATAAATGGATAAAACTGGGTCCTCATTTTTATATACTTTTTTTCATTGAAAAATGAGAATTTGTCAAACTGCTACTGAAATTGAATTATACGAAGATCATGGAACTGGGATTGACATCTGCAAAAATGAATCCAGTTTTATTGCATTCAGTTAACAGAAATATACAACTCACACACCTCTAAAATAGACTACTTCAGGTTTTGACATTTTAATATATACAGATTTTCTTAAATCATTTTTTGTTGTTATGGTCAGAACTGCTAAACAGCATAATCCATCAACTCAATCTGTAAGGACAAAATAAGTAGTTGTCATTCAACACTCCATCAACACTCCCTCTAGCAGATGTCTTCTCAATCTTCTCTTCATCATCCAAACTCAGCTGCAATACCTATCGCAAATACCACTTTTTCAAATAAATTCCATAATACGATATATAAGGTGTAGATTTTCAGTTAGTTGAGAGCTTTATGGCCATTAAGAACTAGGTGTGTGCACTGAAGGTAGATGCATGAGTTCCAGAGGGCTCATGTGGGGCTGCAGCATTGGAGACTGGGTAGCTTCTTCCACTGCAGGATTTACACCAGTGGGGTCGTTGGGTGCTTAAAGAGAACCTGTACAGTCAGTTATAAATCAAGATGTTAATGTCAGGTGAACTAAGGTTATATCAGCAGGTTAATTTTGATTTCCTTGATTATTTTTCTGAAGGTCATTGTTAAGGAAGTAAATTTAAGGAATGTGACCTCAGGTGGAAGATTCATAATTTATGTGAATTATAAATGAGACCGATGATGCATACATTAAACAAGTAAAGACAGTCCTAGGAAAAAAAAAAAAGCTTTCAGATTAGGCACAATGTTTGTACACATTTTCGGATCCTGCAAGGCACCACACAGAATTTATAAATAAAATTAAATGCTTGAAACCAATTTGATGCCACCACTCAATCATAAAGAGAATTATTTAGTTATTCACTGCTGCTGAACAATATACTTTTCATGAATTTTTAAGTGTAGTCAGTATCTCGCAGTCTGTGAAGCTGCCTTGTTTTCAGCTCCTTAGGACTGTACCATTTTTAATAAATTAAGCTCCTATTTTCCAGACTCCTATTTGCTTTAGGGTAAATATTTCCCAAAAATTTTGCCAAGAAAGATACAGCCTTTTTATATATATAGGTTTATAAAAGACCATGGAAAAAAGTATTTTTTAGTGTGTGTGTTCATGTTGGTAGCTCCAAAGTCTTTAAGCAATGCTTGTGTCCCCTGCTCTGGAGCAGCAATGTACTTGGCAGGGGAGACGGTGTACTAGGAGCATTGTCTGTTGGGAATGCAACTTTTGCCAAATAAGTGAAAATGTATCCTAATTTGGCCAAGTAACATAAACTATAACAAACCGTGCCTTGCATGCACCCATGTATCCTGCTATACCTGCTGGACACACGCAGCTGAATTCTCTGATGACTCCATTTCAGTAAAAATGCTCAGATTCAGGGTAAGGCACAACTTTATCCACTATTTTTCTTCTGGACTTTTTTCGGTATTCCCAGACTGTCTGAATCTGGAATCAGTGAAAGAAGTCTTTTCTCTGGTGCTGTCTGCACTTCCTGCTGGCCTTATAGCTTGTGGGAGAGAAAAATGTCTGATTTACACACAGAACCAGCAAGGGTTGGACTTTAGTGGGAGAGAACAGAGGGTAGACTTCAACCGAGGCAACGAACTGACACTCAGCATGGAGGAGGAATAAAGGGACATCTGATGAGCAGCTGTGTTCCCTGAGAAAAGTCATATTTGGGAAGGCAAAATAATAAAGGAGTGAGGAGGTGATCGCTACACTGGAACAGGCAACAAGAGAGGAACCAGAAAGGGACATGGATCATCTTGAGTCCACGACTTCAGGAAAATGTCAAAATCCATGTAGGCAACTAGAAAAGGCAGAACAAAAAGTTCGGGGACAAACACTCCAGCAGCAAGGCTTCAATTCCACCGAGGTGCCTGAGCCTCTCAGTTCAAGCTCTGGGCTTTTGGAGATTCTTGACTGTGGTGAAACTGATGGTGTCAAGACCGAGAAGTCTGGACAAGGAAAATAGAAATGCTTCATCAAAGGCACTGAGGTTGGGAATGGGACTGGGGATGAAGGCTTGAGGAGGAGGTCCGGAAGGTAAGAGTGTGTCTCCTGAGAAGCAGGACCATGTGCAACCTGAGATTGTGCTGAAAACTAACACTGGCCTCACAGAGGAAACGGGTTAAGGAGGTAGGTATAGGGAAAGAGAAACTGTGTAGCTGTGAAATTTAAAATGGTATCAAAATATACCAAAACACAAATTAAGGTTTCACTGGCACTGATTTCAGGCATATCCCGACCAGGGAGTCCTTGCTAGCAGTGGCTCCAGATGCGTGGCATTTTGACATCCGGGGGGAGCAACAGCTACATTAGACACCCCCATCCCTAAAAAGTACCCAGACACCTAAACACGGCCACCGGCCCCTCACAGAGAAGCCACAGAGGGGCCTGGGCTGCGGCTCCGTGACTTTCCTTCGGGGTCCGCTTCCCTCCGGAGCAGCAGCGGGGCCGGCGGCAGCGGGCGGGGAGTGCCGGTGGGGACGACGCCGGCGGGACTGTCACCGACGGCACCGACAGGGGCTGCCACCGGCCCCGCACGTGTCCGGGCGGCGATATCCCCACCGGGACTTCCCGGTCGCTTCCCGGGGCCGCCCAGCAACTTTGCCCGGGGCAGCGCCCCGAGCCCCGGCTCGCCGCAGCCGCCGACCTCCGTTACCGAAGGTATCAGCCGCAATTAGCGGTTTGATGTAATACCTGAGCGCATGGTTTGCATTACGGAAGAAATGACCTGATAATCGCCCGGCAGCGGCGTGCAGATGTGCTAAGTGACTCCGGTCCCGCTCCCGCTCCCCGATGGCATCTCCCGCTCCCCGGCGCCTTCGCCGCTCCCCTGCGGGCAGCAGTGGCGCGGTGGCCCCGGGCTGGCAACTGCGGGACGTGGAGCGCGGAGGCTTGGAGGGATCTGAAAAGCAGCAAAATATTTCCAATTCTTTCTGATAACTCCCTGAAATGTTTTGCGACTAAAATTCGAGGAGCTGAAATTTGGAAAGGGAGGGGGAAATAATGGCAAAGAGGGGACAACGTCTGAAGTGCAAGGAGTGTGAATGTTCTGTGGTCTCCGGCAGAAGCCGGCGCTGCTGTGAGCAGCCCGCAGCCCCGCAGCTCCACAGCCCCACAGCTCCACAGCCCCACAGCTCCGCAGCCCCGCAGCCCCACAACCCTGCAACCCTGCAGTCCAGTCCTACAGCCCCACAGCCCCACAGCCCTGCAGTCCAGTCCCACAGCCCCACAGCCCCACAGCCCCACAGCCCAGCCCGTCCAGCCGCTCTCCGCCCGCGGGCTGAGGGTCCGTCACCGTCCCGCCGCACCGACGGCTCGGGCTGCCTTGGGGCACTGCGAACGGTGTCCTGTGGGGAGCGGTGAGGCTGTGGCTGCACTAAAATGTTAGCTGTAGAGCCGCCGCAATCGCTTCTATAACCTGTCCCCATGCATTTATTTGCCAAGTCTTTGTGCGTAACAGACTATAATTTCTTTATAAACGCATTTAATAATGAATCACCAAGCAAGCGTGTTTCATTTTAAGCAGTTACAAGAGGACAATATCAAACTCGCTTGCAATATGAAACCTGAAAGAGCTGAAGGCTCCAGAGAGCCGAGGTTGGCTGCTTTTGCTTTCAGGCTGGCCAGCAGACCGCAGTGGATCCAGTTGCTGGGGCTTTAGTGCTCTCCGAAGTTGCCCCCTTGCAGAGGGGTAATTGCTGTGACTCTGCAAGCAGACACGTGAGTAACAAACCTGGCCTTTCTGCATCAGCTTGTATGTTGTCTCCGTGACTTAGTAAAACCATTTATGCTGGGGCAGTAGGAGTTGGCAACCCATCTTATATGTTTTACGGTGACTTTAAATGAGTCAAGGACATTTTGAGTCCAAGGAAGCTTGCTGACGGGTTTTCTTAGTTAAAATACTGCAGCATTTCCCATTAGCATTATCTCTTGGAAATAACATGAGGAGCACTACATTGCAGCTATTTAATTGACTGTCGTTTTATAGAAGTTCTATTTCCCTTGGCAAGTCCATCACGTTTAGGAGGAGAACCCATGCCAGAAAGTCTGTTTCCAGCCAGCTTTCATTAAAAAGAAAAAAAAAAAGGGGAGGGGGGGGGAGCAGAAAAAAAATTCCCACTGAAACAACAGCAAAATGATAGGACTAAGGGACCAAGATGGGTTTTACGTCCAAGGTAGTTCAGCTTTTCAGCATTGTGTTTAAAACTTTAGGAATTACGTTTTGTAGTGGTATGGAGAAGTAACAGAAAATGAAGGAGTCGGTGGAAGAGAGGATGATTTTCATAAAGCAACAGGATCTGGTACTCCAGCTAATGAGAAATAGCAGTTTGTATTATGTACATCCGAGAAACAGGCCTCCCGTGGGAGCGAATGGCGGGAGTTGTACTGCTTTCAGTGGAGACAAGATCAAGGCCACAATAACCCAGTGGCCAAGCTCTGTTACTCCTCCAGTGTGTGCCCGAATCTTCACCTGGGTACTACATCAAGTATAGTATATATGGGTGTACCAAGGTGCATTTAACTTACAGATCACACTTGAAAACAGTGGAAAGAGTGGGTGAAACCATGAGACAGACGGCTCGAATATGCACAGCTTTGCTCTGGGTCCAGTTTTAGCTTTTTCTTTTCCAAGTTTGTGTTGCAGTCCGAGTGGCGGCAGAGACTCGATTTTTTTTATGAAATCCCCTTTGGTACTTCGCTAAGGAGACTTGTCAGAAGGCAAGGCTTTGGGGAAATACAGTTTCAAATAATTGGGACCTTTTTGCAGGCGACAGCAAGACACTGAGATCATCTCGTCCTCCCTCCTTCTCCCGGTGCTGGGCTGTACCCTGAGATGAGCTATTTTCGAAGCGCCGGTATGCAGAGCATTTTTGCAGTTACACACAAAATACAGGGGTTTAAGAACAACAGATTGTTCTGGACAGTCAAACTGGAATGAGTTCGAAGGATACATTTAGGAAATGGTTTCTTGGACACTAATTAGGACCATTTGCTTGGGGTTGCCATTATTTTCCTTTAAGACTGGAGGGCACAACAGATCAAATGATTTATATATCATTAACAATTCTTGTTAACCATAAGCAGGGTTGGGCTTTTCCATACTGATTACCGAGTAATGCAATCAGGACTTGTTTTATTTCTTCGACAGAGTCCATATGAGCAAGTTAACGTGAAAGACCAGTTCAAAAAGAAGCGCTTCAGCTCTTTTTTTAAAACACGTATTAGTATTAACATCTTTCTGCAAGAGTGGCTGTGAAACCGAAGCCCATGATCTCTTTGTGGCTTCCACTGCTGGAACACTGGCATTTGCTGTACCTGATCCTGGCTCCCAGTGAATGCATTTTAATTGTCATAAAACACAAACTGAACCGTATGTGAACCTGTGTTTTAGGCGGCGCATCATTGATTCCCCTTTCCCTTTCTTTTGCGCTGCAAGTAACGGGTTACAATCCCATAATACAATTATTTTTAGGACAAAAGGAACGAAGAAACAGAGCATATGCGATCAGTAAATCCCAGGAGTTACTAACATTACTTTTGTAAGCAACGTGATGGCCAAGAATCGTGGATGGCCAGGAGTTTCGGCTGTCGGGAGGGCGGGAGGGGCAGGGCGGGACGGCGTTGTGTGCTGTGGTGTGTTGCTGGGATGTGTGTTGCTGGGGTGTGTGCTGTGTGTGTGAGCACCGCCGAGGCTGGCTGTCGCTCCTCTCCGGCAGAGGAGGATGCCCAGGGCTGCGGAGCGCTCGCGCCGCGTACCGGGAAAAACCGCCCTTTGGGATAAGCCCATCCCCTTCGACTGCTCCAGGGGGTGCTCCGACGTCTCTGCACAGCGAGCTCGGCCATGCCTGAGCACCAGCGCGGCGCCCGGCCCCGCAGCCCTCCCGAGGGGAGCCCGGGGAAGCCGCCGCCGGGTCGGGCCAGGACGAGCGGTGCCGCCGCGGATCTCCGGCCCCCCCGGCCCCAGGAGATGATCCCGCCGTCCAGGGGCAGGGCCCAGGCGGCTCCCTGACACACTTGCTACCGGATTAAATCCCCGGCGCTGAGATGGGGGATGGGAGGAAGAAAGGCTACACAGAACCGCTTGGGTTCCTGAATAATTTAAATTCTTTGTATTTGATTGAACATCGGTCTGTTTGGTGTCCAAGTTTGTAAAAACCTTTGAAAGACAAAAGAATTCTGTTTGCAAACATAATACGAAGTGTAACGCACACCACAGATACTCATGAGTACCCAGGAGGTACCGAGCACTCTTGTACTTTCGAGGCCCTTGCCAAGAGCTCCCGCATCTTTGTTTCATTAACACGGAGCCCTCCTCTATTTCCTGCTAAAGTCACCGACATCCGGACCGCTATATTTATTGTCTCGTACGACTTCTCCCACAGATCTTCATTAAGGCTGAATGGCACTCACATAACATGTCCTATCATAGTGCGATGAATTGCTGCGCCCTGAAAATCCTAAACGAATGCCGAGCCTAGGCAGTGTCCCTGAGATAAAGCCGGTCTGCCCTCGCCGCGGTGAGCTCTGCCAACGGGAGGACTCACACGGCGGTAGTGACCTTCGGGACATCCCGATGCCTCGCAGCAGCTCCGTCATGGACCTTGGCTGGGAGGGTTTGAGGTTTCTCGGAGGAGCTGTAGTAAATAAAGAGGCGTTTTTGTTTTTTTTTGTTTTTTTTTTTTTTTAATCCTTTCTTCATTTTAGTGCTTTCAAATGAAGCAGCCAGTTTCATTTAGCCGGGAAACTATTGTCAGTTTCCTGGTGTCCTATTTTGATCCCTCCTCAGCTAGGGTTGAACGAAATGTCTTGAAACCTATTCCAAAAAGATTCTTGTACAGGCTTCCAGATGCTAAGATTTAGATCATTTGAACGTCAGCGCAGCCTTCTGGTAACAAAAAAACATCCAAATGGATTTCATTTGTGTGTTAACATCCGTCAGATGGGAGAGTAGCACAGTTTAGAGCTAAAGTCTGTTTTCATCGTTTTAGCAAGTGGGTCCACATGAACATCTCGTCTGGCAAGTCAATAGGCTGAAGCTACAGTGAACAGACTGAGTCCCAATATCTGAAATTACTCGGAATAGCTGTGCTAACAAATACTGATTTAATGTATGAGGCTAATACTGCTGTTTATATAACTTCACGTGTCCAAGCAAATAGATGGAGAGAGGAGTCATTGCGGGGAGACACAGCTCTAAACGGACCAGGGGAATTGTGCACCCCAAAGTAGCGGCCGGGACCCGATCCCGCTCCGAGGTCCCGCCCGTGGATCCCGATTTCGTGCGCAGGGACCGAGCATCAGTCCCTGTCGCTGACCGGCCACCGGCGGGGTCCTCTCCCGGCTGTCGTGCTAGGTGGGGAATTTGTAACGCGCGGGCCGGTGCTGCTGCCGCGGCAGCAGTAATGAAATAAAGCATGACATTAGTTAGGCGCGACGCAGCAGGTGGCTTATTATGAGTCTTGCATACTCCTCTGCCTCCTGCTCCCATTAGAGCGCCAGTAATTGAGGAAAAATTATTTTAGGAGATTTAGAGAGTAAGTGAAGGAACGGGGAAGAGCTTGTGGCTGCGGGGTCCAGCGGGGCCAGAGCCAAAGCCAGGGCCGGGTTTCTCCCTCAAAGTCGCATCAACAACACCGTGGTGATTATGATACTAATAATTCTTATTGTTGTACCTTGGCGCAGATGGCGGCTGCTCTCTCAGGGAGGTTAAGAAGACAGCAAGTCCCATGAAGGCCCCTCTCTCCCTGCGTGCTCAGCCCCTTCCCGGCACGCACAAACCCGCGGGTTCTGCTACCCCTCCACCGGGTCCGCTCCCACTTTGGCCCGGCATGGCTTTAAACTTCCTGGTCGCCAGTGTTTTATGGAAAACCTTACTTTAAAAGCTCTCGCCATCCAGACCATGGGAGCAAGATTGGTTTGCATGGCCCCGGAGCCGGAACAGCAAACCCTGCGTGATGAGAGCTCACGGTCCCTGCCCTGAGTCCGCTACTCCTGCAGCGACATACTCGGCTTTTATGTTCTCCGCCAGAAGTACACACACACACACACACACACACGCACGCACGCAGTCGCACCCGCCCGACACCTCCCTGCCCGGTTCCTCCAGGTGAGCTGCTGCTCCTGGGTGGGATGTGCCCTTCTCTGCCCGCCCGCGCCCACGGGGACCGCAGGCACCCGGGCTCGCCGCGCTCCCCACCCACCCCTGCCCGCGGGAGGGCGGGCAAGGGGCCTCCCCCCGCCGCTCGGGACCAAGCCCGGGGCGGGGAGAGTGGCTCCCCGTGCCACCGCACTGTCCCCCCGCCGGCAGAGCGGGGCACACCGCGACCCACCGCCCCGACCCCGGCGCACGGCCGGACCCCCACCCCTCCGGTGCGCACCCCGGCGGGGAGCCGAGCCCGCCCTGCCGCCTCCCCGCGCCGCCGGGGCTCCGCTGACAAACTCCAAGGAACATCATTAGCATCCCTTGCTTGCCTTTTTTCTTTTTTTAATAGATTACCAAACTGGCCACGTAGACCTGAGGGTCACATGGCTCAGGGGAGAAGGACTGAAGCGGTCGCAGGAGTTAAGAGAAACGGGCAAACAAAGCCAGAGCGAGAAGTCATCTCGTGTGGCTGCTGCAGAAACAGCTCCCCGGCCACAGGGTCCTCTCAGTGAGCCCCTTCCTGCGAGAACCGCTCCGCGGGGGCCAGCGGGAGGCGCGGCCGCAGCCCCTCCGCAGCCCGGCCGGGAGCCGGCTCCTGCCTCCCCGCCGGCTCCCGCTTCCCTCGAGGAGGGAGAGTACGAGAAACGACTCTCGACCCTATATTTTTCTATTGTTTTGAGCCGGTGGATCAATTGTCATCAGTACTGTCACCTAAGAAGCAATGATTCCGATTCATCTTGGCATCTGATTTTATTCTAATGGGTTAAATTGGGTTCACTTTTACAATTATCCCAGGTTTGACTGCGTAGTATTGCATGACAACTCACAGTTTCATCGGGTTTGGCAAAGCGAGGTTGCTCCATGAATCCGTATATCATATCACATCAGATCAGGCTGAAGTTTTCTGTTTAGCGACTCCATTTGAGAGGCTTTTTATGAAAGTGGGAAGGGTTGATGCAGTCCATGGCTGGTTCAGTGCGATTTGAGAAAAAAAATGTAGAGAGATGGCAACAACCCGGAGTTTGCTGCTCAGCTGTGAATAAGCACAGAACGAAAAAAACGACGTGATGGGGAAACGCTCAGCTCGCTACAATATTTTTAACAGCCTCTCAGTCCTCGCCTTTTTTTAATTTCCTAATATGTTCTTTGCTTTATTAGTTTTATTTACAACCAGCTCCCCATTAACACCTCACCTGATTACTGAGGAGCTGAGACAGCTAATCAAGAAAATCCAGCAAACCAGCCAAAATCGAGAGGTGGGATTTATTTTTTGCTTTCATTCATTCTTCTTCTTTCTTTATTTATTTATTTATTTTGTTTTGGAAAATATTTCGAAATAAACAGAAAATAAAAGGCAAGTATCACTGTATGTTGGCGAGAGGTCAGAGGTTAGAAATTCACGTCAGTTCTATATCAGAGGCTATGTAGGGGAGGGAAGAGAGAGGGAGAGAGGAGAGGGAAAAAAAAATCTTTCCACCAAGCAGCTTGTTTATTTTAATTAACATAGGGATCCTCTGCTAGGAACAAGGAACAACCTCCATCTACTGGCTAGATCATTGCGTCTCTTCTCCATCCAAAACCCATCCCTCATCACTCATTAAGGAGGGTACAATTTTGGAAGAAGCTTCTAAGGTCTCAAGGTAAGCTCCTGCATGAGTCTTTGCTAGCAATGCAGCTATTTGGACCTCACGGATGTAATTTGCGGAGTGTTTCTTTGACGTGGTGTTGTTTGTTTGTTTAGGTTTTTATAACAACACAGAATGGTAGTTTCCCCAGGTGTATTAGCAGATCGCATTTCATGCATCTATGCTTTAATCTAGAAAAACAGCAGCCTGGAAAGGCTGAGCCATTAAGTTGAATTAAAAAAAAAATCTCCCGTGTTTTTTTGCCTTTCTTTTCTTCTTTTCTTTCTTTCTCCTTTCTTTTTTTTTTCTTTTTTTTCTTCTTTTTTTTTTTTTTTTTTTTTTTTTTTTTTTTAACGGAATGGCTCCTTTCACCTGTCTGTGAATCTAGTCTGTACGGGAGTCCTTTTCAAGGGCAGCAAAATATGATGGTTTCCAACGGCTTAATTACAACCGGAGTACAAATACGATTACGGTTAATATCAGACAACTAAAAAGCTGGCAGTGCTGAGGTCCTGGGCGGTGAATAGTTTCATGTTAGACAATAATCTGCCTCTCCTGCTTTCTTCTGGCTGTGTGATCACTTGTTTGTGGTCAGTCACAGCGCTTAACTATGGAGATATCTGTTTGGGATTACCACGCAAAGCATCTAATTGTTTATTATTTAAATATCATCTCCTTAGGCAAATGAATACGTGGCTTAATTGACATGTTTTTAGATTACCGGGAGGTACAAGCGCGTTGGAGCTTTGGGGTTTTTTAATCCGATGCCGTTTATGGTTAAAGATATCCTGCTCTTGTGTCTTTCGCACCGCCAGCCCCCGCGCAGCCTGGCTGGGGAGAGGGGCTGGTGCTCGAGTCTGGCTGCGATGCACCGGCTTTTAACACGTCTCTGACACAGTGATCCGAAAGTTGGTCTACGGTACACTCGAGAGGACTCGAGGGAGGAGAAAGATGGTGGTGGTAAAATATGTTGTACCTGAATCCGAAGTGGATTTGTAAATAGTGTCGGGCTTAAAAAAAACAAAAACAAAAACAAAAACAAAAGCAAAACCAAAAAAAAAAAACGAAAAAAAAAATCCAAAAAAACCCTCCAAACCCTCAAACACCTAAAACCAAGACCAAACACCAAAAGAGCAACCCGTTTGAATGCTTAAAACATTAGCTACATTTGATGCCACTGCCGAGAGTTCTAACTCTATTCAGATTTTCCTTCTTTGTGTCTGGATTGCTTGTAGTACCCGCGTACTTCACAAAGAGATGAGGTTGATCATTAATAGCACTGTACTCCACCACAAGCTCGTAGAGCAGAAAATAGCGTTAGGATTTAAAAATAGACCTGGCTTTAACCACCCGACTCACAGGCAACAGGATCGTAATCCTGTTGCCGTTTTTACTACGCGCTTTAAATTTCTGGAAATGATTAAACTGGAAGTGTCTTGAAAAGTTCAGGTGCTGACGGAGAGGGTGTGAAGCTCTGGTGCCCTACGGGGCGGGAGGCGGCTGGCCCGGGCAATGCCCTACGCCTGCAGCCGGGACACGCCACGGCCGCAAATAGGGCAGGCGAAATCCCAACCTCTTCTGCTTAAAGAACACCCCCTCTTCCCCACCCCCACTCCCCGCCTGAACACCCTCCCCTTTCTCCTAATTATTGTTGGTCAATTATTAATTTGCATGTAGATCTTGCCCTAAATCCTCCGAACGAAACACAAGATCGTTCACGCTGTGATAGGCTTTAGACGGTAGCCCGTGGCCAGGGAGAACGCGGGCTCCGTGGCAGAGCGGATCTCAGTGACCGCACGCTGAAATCCGCCCAGGGCACACGCTAATTGCGAAGGTGGAAGCGCCTCCAGGCAGCGCCAGGGAAGCTGCGGGCAGGAGCTGCGGGCAGGGACTGCAGCGGGGCGCGACGGGATGTCCGCGGGAGCTCTCCAGCCCTGCGTGGGCAGGCAAGCGCTGGACTTGTGGAAATCTCCACAGCGATGTATTCCACCCCCCTCCCCCCATCCTCATTAGCTTGGGGAGCCCGGGTAGAGCCTTACAAAAAGAAAAAAAAAAACTGAGAGCGCCTGTCAAGTTACTAAAATATTCTGAATATTGTACATCAGATATCCTTCCCCAAATGCTGAGGCGAAAGGAGATAAAAGCGCCCTGCAATGAGAAACAGCTAATGCCGATGGATTCATGAGATACAGGCTCGTAGATTTGGATTTTAGATTCCCTGTCGTGTTCTTTGTGAGCTTTTTTCTTCCCTCCCCAAGCAAACCAGTAAAACTGTACGGAGCCTCTCGTGCTATAATGGCAACCTCTCGCTACCAGCCTGCCTTAGAGCAGCGGAGCATCAGTCAGCAGCGAGGAATAAGATCTCAGGAACATTGAAATAGATTTACCTTGATCTCCTACAGGCCTTTTGGAAACAGAGAAGTCACGTTTGATGCTAGCAACAAACTTTTAGTGTCCCTTTAGGTAAGAAGTGGTCTGCCAGCATTAGTATGTTAATCAGAAAACGTCTTGGAAACCCCTGGCCTCCTTTACTGGAGCAGCAGTAGCTAGTAGCGTATCCTTAACCGTACCTGATGGAGCAGAAAGAAAGGACCCTCTAATTAATTAAGTGTGCCCAACCGGAGGAGGCTCAGTCATTTCTGAGTTTTGTTATGAGTCTGCCCAATTACTCCTAACGGCGCCGTCGAGCTAAGGTAGAGACGGGAATTTAACAAACAATATTTTCGGTGTCTCTGCCTTGGACCAATGCTTTGACAACGCACCTGCAGAGTATTTCGATGAACCCGAGAGAGCCAATGCTAGACAAGAGGAAGGAGAGGGAAGAGGTGAGTGGTGCCCTCACCCCGCGCACCAGAGGAGGGGGCACAGCCCGCTCCGGGGCCCCAGTGTCCCCAATTTAGCCCCCGGAGGGAGCTGGGCCCAGGGGCTTCCCCCAGACCCTTCCTCTCCCCTCTCCTACGGACGCGATGAGTTTGGCGGCGCTCAGCCCGGCAGGGGCACAGTCACAGCGGGAGGGGGCTGCGGGGCCGGCCCGGCAGGGCGGGGGTCGGCGGGTGTCCCTGCCCGGCACACACAGGGGTGTCTTTGGCAACGCGGGCGCCTCGGGAAACGCAGACCATTTCCAGGAGAGCAGGCGCAACGTGAAACGGAGTCAGGGTGAGTTACCCCGACAACATAGCTGGACGGGAACGCAGGAAAATCTCGAAGGGGAAAAAAACCAAAACAAACCCTGAACGTGCCTGTAGAGAGGAAAAACGGTGTTGCAACGATTAGAAATAAACTCGTCTCTAGGTGAGATTTTTTGGGCTCTGTCGACAGCCACCGCTGCAATGCCCCAAGCCAGGCGGTACCTGCGGGGCTCGGGGGGAACGGGAGCGGACCCTCCCGCACAGGGGTTCGCCCCCTCTCGCCCCCTCCCCGGGCGGCTCCACAAAGGCTGCGGGCCCCGCAGCCGGGCTGGCCCGGGCCAGGCAGCCCTGCCGGGGTGCCGGCCGCGCTCTCGCTCCCCCGCGGGGCTGGGGGCGAGAGGGAAGCACCTTCGCCCCTCTCCCGGAGCAGCCGGGGCGTCGCGGAGGGGCCACGGGAAGGAGCGGGTTGGGGGCGAGTTGGGGATCCCGAGCGAACAGCTCCCTCGTCCCGGATTGAATCACCTTGTTTATTTTTTTCTGATGTCTTACTGTGCTAATTGACTTGTTTTCTCCAAGGAAAGCCTATCTTTCCCTCCTTATTACCCACATAGCTTTTTTTTTTTTTTTTCCCTAGACCAGGAGTGCTCTGCAGGAGACTATGGCTTGTGGAGGGATCTGCCCTTTTCAAGGGAGATTCCCTTAGCCCTTTGAGTCTCGTTGGTTTTATAGCTATTACTCTCTTATTAAAACACACACATATATACAACACATTGATTTCCATCCAAAAGGGCTAATTACATTACTTACAGTAAATAGCAGCCCTGCTGTCCAGGGTCTAGTGTGCCAACAGAGAAAAAAAATCCCGGCTTATTTCACTTGATTGACTTCATCTTTGTGTGAAATTGTGTTTTATGAGCTGTATTCTGGCACTCGGAGGAATGTAGCAACATTCAATCTGCAAATAACATTAATTTTAGCTACTTAAGGGGAAAGAGAAAGGAGGAAACTGGCTGCCTGAATCTTGGGTTACATGGAAGAGGTGACTCGAGGAGCCCCTGAGGATGTCTCCGGGATGCTTTGGAAAGGAAGTGGGGGCTGGGGTACTTCTTTCACTAGTCAGGCTCGGGTTTGGTGTGGAGTGTCCCCCAGGGAGCAGGGAGCGCAGGACTGCCGCCAGGAAGATCCTTCAGTAGGGATCGAGGTGTCAGGAAACAGCCGGCAGCTGTTTCAGGGAAAGGCAAGGAAGAGTGGTGTGAAAAGTAAGTAGGAAAACGGGAAAAGGAGGGGAGGGGGAGCAGACAGAGAGATTAGACAGGAAGGAATGCATCTCCCGGTCCCCTGCACACAATGATCGTTGGCAATGCGCGGCCGGGGAGCGAGAGGGGAGAGAGTCCCGCCAGGGCGTCCCCGGCCCGGCCGGGCTGGCCCCGCAGGCTGCCCGCGGAGGGAGCCGCATCCTGCGCAGGGTGCGGGCGGAGACTCCGCGAGGCGGCAGGGCGGGCAGCGCCCCGGTAAGCCTCGATCTGCCGGGGCCCCTCCTGCCGCCGAAGCTCCCTCCCGCCTCAGCATCCCTCCGTGGCCCCGGGAGCCGTCCGGCCGCTCCGTCCCGCCTCTGCTGTCCCGCCACGGCGCTCCTCTTCCTTCTGCCCTTCCCGCGGCGGAGGCAGGAGCGGCGGTGCCAGCCCGAGCGGCCGCGGAGCGGAGGTTCCCGCGGTGCGGCCCCGGGGGGAGCGGGGCACCAGTGGGGGGAGCGGGCCCCCCGGCCACCCTGCCCCTCGCCAGGCGCCGTCGCCGCCAACTCCCGGGACTCCGTGTTTGGGGGAGGTAATAAACCCCACCCCACCCACAGCCCCGACCGTAATGTTTGTCACTGCTTGCCCATCACTAGGGGTTGAGAGGAGTATGACAGGTCTTTGTTGTCTGAATAAAAATCAGCGGCAGCTCAAGGGAGAGAACTCCTCCTACTAAATTATCAAAAATGGGCTGGCTTTAGTCTCTTAACAAATTGGACAGAGCTCCGGAAAGCAGCAGTCCCAAATCCAACCTACAGGCACTGGGAACTTTAAAGCAACCAGGGACTGCTGAAAATAGCACTTCTTTTTGCTTTCTTTGTATTCAAAACTATATCCTTTCCCGACCGATTCTACTGCCCCAGGTCCAAGTCTCTCCAGTCAGGAGCCCCAGCTCTCCAGAACAGTAACAGATCCTTTAGCTCGCTTTATTATTTTATTTTTAAAACTAATTATTATTACATTTTCTCCCCCTTGTTTGTTTTCTGCACATCTTCAGGAAGCCCTCGGTGCTTGTGCAAAGAGAAGCTCCTATTGCAACCTCCCTCTCTGCGCTGTGCGCCTCGGTGTAAACATTTTGGATGATCTAAAGACTCTGGGGTCTGTATATGGAAATAGTGGGGTGCAGAGCAGAAGAAAATACTTGTCCTTTCCGTCCCCCAGCCATGCTTTTCCACGGGATCTCCGGAGGCCACATCCAAGGAATCATGGAGGAGATGGAGAGGCGTTCCAAGACCGAGTCCCGCCTGGCCAAAGGGGGACAGATGAACGGCCGAGAAACGGTAAGAAAGGAGCTGGCACTCTTTGCAAGGGAATCCCTGCAAGCATGGACCGGCAGCGGGACAGACCCTGGCTTTGGGGAAGAGAAAGGCGCTGCTTCCCCCTGCCCCTTCCCTGCCACCCCTTGCTTGTCGAAACCCTTCTGAGGCTCCCTGTAAACCCACCCGTAACGCTGGGTGTTGTGCCGGCCAGGCTCGATTATACCTTTGTCTAATCAATGTCGTTGCGTGTGCTCTGTGGAGCAACGGGGAAACTATTTTAAATCGTACCAGGGACGGGTTTTCAGCCCTTGCGGTGGAGCAGCTTTTTGCCCTGCTCAGCCGGCTGCGGCCGCTCTGCCCCTCCGAGCAGGGCTGCAGCTGAAACTCCCGAGGTGTGCTTTGCTTTTTTTCTGCACTCCTGGCACCTCCTAAATTAAACCGCAAACCGCTACTGCTTACGTTTTGTAACTGTTTTTGGTCTGAAGTGTGTGATTGATACAAAGAGGCACCGCTCTCTCTGAATGTTATGTCGGCCGACTACTTTTCTTAGAAGTAACATCTCCTCTTTCCTTAGTCAAAAGGACCGAGGTCTTCAGAAATGTACTAAGGGATGGCGGAGAAATCGAGTATCACGCTGGGCTTTGTGCAAAGCGAGATCTCCCTTTCTCCAACTTGTAGGGCTTCCGCCGATCGTGCACAAGGCTCTGCACACAAAGTAACGGCCTGGAAAACTGCTTTAAGGCTTTGGGCTACAGGGCCCTTTCCCCCTTCTCTTAAATAAACTCACGCTTTGTTATATGAGGATTTGCAATGTAAATTTAACTCGCCTTTTCAACTGCTAAAACAAAACAAAACAAAAAACAAAACAAAACAAAAAATAAAAAGGGGGAGAGGAACACAACTTTGATTGGAAAATGAATGCGGAGTTGCCACTTTAAAACAGTTGTGACTTCAGAACAAGATGTTTGCGATTTTTTCCCCCCTATTACTTTATCAGCAAATGCTGCCCCAAGTTTCACGGCAGAGCTTTTGTCTCCGTCGTCCCTCCGTCTCCCTTTGTCCTGAGCGACACTCCTCGTGGGGAGCAGATCAATGGGAACTTGCAGAAGTTTACTGACAAAAAAAAGCTGAAACCAGCCTTTGCCACCTTTCTGCTCATGTCCCTGGCCGGGCTGGTGAGCGTTCAGCCCACTGCTTTTTACATCATCCACCTGTCTCCTTTCTCTTATTCCTGTGTTAAATGGCCTGTGTTTAGAGAAGTGGTTTTGACTTGTTTAAATACGGATGAAGGTTTGCTGTAGAATGAGTGCAAGCCTGAACTCTCTGTCACAAACTTTTGGAACACCAAAAGGGTATTTTCCTGCTTTAAAATGCTGCTCCTCTGAATTGCTCTGAGGTTAAAACGCTAAAGTAGCGGGGAAGCCTCAGGGTTTAACTTCAGTGCCTCAGGAAAGAACGGGCTCTGCTTTTCTTACTGCGGCCTAATCAGTATTGAAATGACATTAGGTTTCTAGCAGAAGTTCACTGGGATAAATACGAAAGCTGAATAGAAGTAAACACTTTACTAGCGGGGATGGTCCCGTCTCCTTCTTAAACTTCCCGCCGGGAGCAGAGTTGGGTCCCAGAAAGCAGTCTCTTTGTACGAGCCCCGGGCCCTGCGCAGGACCCGTCCCCAGCCCGGCCTGCCTGCCTGTCTTTCCTTCCCTCTCTCATCCCTTGTGGTGTGGTTGTTTTGCAGAACATGCCCCCCATGAGCCCCGAGAAGCCTGCTTTGTGTGCTGGTTGTGGAGGGAAGATCTCAGACAGATATTACCTGCTGGCTGTTGACAAACAATGGCACCTCAGGTGTCTTAAGTGCTGTGAATGTAAACTGGCTTTGGAGTCAGAACTCACCTGCTTTGCCAAGGACGGCAGTATTTACTGCAAGGAGGATTACTACAGGTACAGCAATCAGTCACCATGGGTCCAAAAGCACATCCCCTCAAAGGGCATTATGAGCCGAAACGCTCTTTTCTCTACATGGGTTTTCAAAGGTAGCTTTTCGCAGTCAGCAATTCCTTAATCCTGTAAACGTGTTCCCTCCGAAAAGTCTCGCACGTTTAAAAAGTGGACGGACCGTCAGGGGACGCGCTGACTGAGCATGTGTGGCGGTACACAAACAGGCGAAGGCTCTTCCGCTGCTCGGCGCTTTCCCTCCTTAAACACCACCGTAAGACCCAACACAAATTCCCCTCCGACCGCGGCTTGCCGGTTCTACCGCGGTCCGGGTCCCGCCGCCCCCGCCCGGCCCCGGGAGCGGGCACTGCCGATCCGTGCCCTACAGCTGTGCCGGGGCTCAGCTCCCCGCGGCGCTGCTCGTCCTGACGGGAATGCCAGGAGAGCGGGGACCGATCCGCCCGCCCCGTCCCGCCGGAGCCCGTGCGCACGGGCAGCGGGAGGGCTTTGCCCGAGTCCTGAGACAGTAGGGCAGCTCGGCGGAAGGTGCGAGTCGCTTACCCCGGGACCCCAGCACCGTCTCCCGGAGGGTGTCGGGACACCAGGAGGGCCAGAGGCCACAGCCTCTGTCACAGCCGGTGACACGGGCCGTCCCGGGGCCAGGCTCCCTCGCGTGGCCGGGAGAGAAGGCGAGCGGCACCGGGGCAAGCTCTGCCTTTGCCGTTCTAGTTGATGCCCACTTTTCTGTTTCCTTCAGAAGGTTCTCCGTGCAGAGATGTGCCCGCTGCCACCTTGGGATCTCAGCATCTGAAATGGTCATGAGAGCCAGGGAGTCGGTTTATCACCTGAGCTGCTTCACCTGCACCACCTGCAACAAGACTCTGACCACGGGCGATCACTTTGGCATGAAGGACAACCTGGTTTACTGCAGGGCCCACTTCGAGTCCCTTTTGCAAGGAGAATACCCCCCTCAGCTGAGCTACACCGAGCTGGCTGCCAAGAGCGGAGGGCTGGCCCTGCCTTACTTCAACGGCACTGGCACGGTTCAGAAGGGGAGGCCCAGGAAACGAAAGAGCCCTGCCCTGGGAGTGGACATCGTCAGCTACAACTCAGGTGGGAAACACAGGCCGAGCCTGCCTCCCGCTCCCCCGAACAGCGCGTTCTCGGGCTTCCTCTCAGCTAGGCAGTGCGTGAGTAAGTCAGCCAGGCCAAATCTTGCTTAACCATTGGAAAATCAAACAAACAGCCCTCTGAGGGTTGGAGCGTTTGCAGGAAAGCTAACAGCAGCCGTCCTCAAAAGCTGTCTTTGCCTATTAATGTCAAACACCCAAACTTAGCCACTTCCCAGGGTAAAGACAAAAAAAAAAAAAAAAAAAAGAAAAAGAAACCCCAGCCCCTAAAATGCATAGCTCTTTCTCTATAGGAATCTCAGAGATACTGTTATCATTATTTATATTTGATTGGCTAAAAGCATTTCACCACTTAACCCTCAAATTAGAAGTAACCAAATGAATCAGAAAAAATAGAATAAAAGTTATAGCACACAGATCCTACAATGTCAACGTAGTATGCACATAACCCGATTTAGATATTCAGTTTACAGTGATTAATTCTTCAGGCTGAATAACTCTGTTTTACTGGCACATAAATAACCAAACTGTACAAGAGGTCAAGGAATAAAAGTTGTTCCATGTAACTAAACCCTAACAAATGTAATTAAGGAGAACACTTTCTGTTCTCTCAACAGTAGAAAAGGAATAAGTGTTGCCCTGTATTAAATATCTTTCTTAACTCCAGCCACTTACATACCCAAACCATGTATAAACAGGCAGTGCTAGTGGCCAGAGGCAAAGGAGTTTCAGGTATGATCAGGCAGCTGAGGCAAAGTTTCATTATGTGGAAGACGAAAGTAGTAAGGGTAAATACTAACTAGCAAACTCCTGACTCCAAAATAATTTTAGCGAAATTTAAGCTCCCGATGGACGGTAACTGAGGGAAGCAAGAGTGGTGCAAGGTGCTTCTCCGTGAAGTGGGGAGCCGTCCCGGCTGGGGCAGGGAGCCAGGGGCTCCGGTTCCAGGACTGCGGGCCGCTGGCCCCACCGGGGAGCCAGGACAGGGGTCAGGGCCTGCCCTTCCGACAAGCGCGGCTCGATAGCAGTGCACCGCTATCGGCCCGGAGCTCTCTCCCCTCCACCGAGTTCAACCCCTGCCATTGAGATCCATAAGGAAGCCTCCACTGCCCCCCTGCCCTCCCCATCCCTCCCCCGGCACCTCCTCTGGGGCCGCTGGTGAAACGGGCTGTAGCTGGGAACCAGGGAGCTGTGCAAGGCGATTTCATCTCCTCTGATGCATAGACCTTGGAGCCAGGGTAATCACTGCGCTAATTGTTCCTTGTTAATTGAAGATGACATTGGAATCCCTGGCTACGGAGCGGCTTCCAATCAATCCTGAAAGCTGCTAAAGAAAAGGGAACCTGTAGCCCAGCCAGGATTCATTCAGTCCCGGCTTCGAATGGTGGATTTCCCGTGCTATCCCTGCTCCGCACACCATCACCCGAATCCCCAGATTCCTAAAGGGAAATTTTACTAGGGACAATTGAGCTTTAGAATTAGGACCAGAAATTAGGGAAGGATGAAGACTTGTGATAGGATAAAACACCCCTAAAACTTCAGGTCAGGACTCAAGAGAGACACTATTTGCAAAGGCTGACATAGTTTTTGTGCGCTAGTCTTAAAACTCCCTTTTTTAACAACAACGGGTCACGTAAGATATTCCACTGACTCCAAATGAGATTAAAAAGCACTACCCATTATGAAAATACGTTTCACTGCATTGAGATCTCACAGAATCCTCCGGACAACGGAGAGAGAGAAAAAACCCACCACCAATAAATCAACAAACGCCCAAATCTGATGCTTTGGACTCAGGCTAGATGGCTGAGAAATCTGTTCAGTTAGGGCCGTGATTTTAGTTCTTTTTTAAGTATTATCTAGCAATGCCCAGGGTCTCGAGAAAGTACAGTTCTCACTAAACCCTGCACCCGGTGCAAACGACTTCAGTCCGCTGACCCACCGCGCTCCACATCCAGGGGGAGGAAAACGAATCTGTAACAGCTACAAAATGAGTTGCAGTGGGTGAAATCTCTTCTTGAGAGAGAGAGAGAAAAAAAATCTCTAACTAATTGGCAGCCGCTTCCCTACGCACATTTCTTTTTCCCTGCCCTGTAACTCAGTAACTGCTCCTGCACGTAATCGTTTACAAAGGGCAGGCAGTGCACAGAAAATTCGGTGTCGGGGACACGACTGCCGCCTTCCACGGGAGGAGCGGGGCCCCGCAGCCCAGGCGGGCCGTGCCCCCCGTCGGGGCGGGGGTCGCGGTGCCCCCGGCCGGCCGGGGCAGCCGGGGGGGCCCGGGCACAGCCCTGCCCCGCACGGCTCTGCCCTGGAGCGCACCCGAGCCGGGACACCGCGCTCAGTGCCGGCAGCTCCTCACGGGCAGCCAGAGCCGCCTCCCGGCGCTCCGTGTTTGGGGACACCGCGGGTTTCACTTGCCCCACCGAAACAGCCACAGCCGCGGGGGTCCGCACCCGTGTTCCGAGCCATTTTGGGAAACGAACCCCACCTCTGAAAACGAAACTGCGACGAAGCTAACAACTTCACCCAGCTGAGCATAAGCACGTGTTTTCACAGGCCATCCGGCAGGTCCTGGCTCAGATTTGGGTCCACATTTTGTTTCAGGGGAGCTGAGACCAGGGCCAGAATGGAAAATCAGACCCTGCTGCTGGATCTACAACAGCTTTTCTATTCTGTATTTTGTTTGGTATTTTAATTTCTGTTTCTCAGCTCCTCACTTTTAAAGGGGAAACACAACAATAAATAACTCAAAATGTTATGAGGTAAAAGTCATTCATACCTGTGAGCTGTCTGGAATTAATGTGAAAAATGGAAGAAACTATTCAAAAGTTCTTAAAACATTCAAGACTTTCTCTATATTACCTCTTATATCATAGAATTGATATGTATTTTGTGGGAAAGTGTGTTGACTTGCAGCTCACAGGATATAGAAACGAGATGGTGAAGAAGATTTCCCCAGGAAAATATTTGACACAGCTGCTGCTCAAAGAGCTGTTTACTTTGTTTCATTATATATCTGTGTGTGTGCCTGTGTGAAAAACTGTGAAGAGACCACTTGAAGAATTTTTGGCAAAAAGAAACAAACTGTTCTAGATCCTTAGAAAGCAAAATTAAATAACCCTCCAATCCCGTTGCAAAGAAATTAACAATAATGTTTTGCCTGATTTTTCGCTTCCCCTTAGTTCTCCAGGAGATAGTATAAAACTCCGCCCTATGATGTGGCCAAACTGCATAACACTGTTTTAGCCATGTAAAACAGAGAATGAGCTGTAATCATTGTATAAACCAGGATTGTCTGAGGATGCTTGGAGCCCTCTTCCCATTTTCTCTTGAAAGTAAAAGCTGAAATAAAGTAGATCACAGACAAGAAAAAAAAAAGAAAAAAAGGTAGGGTACAGAAGCAAAGGCAATAAGCAGGACAGAGGAGCCTGAGGAAGTTTGTGTTGCTGCTGTAAACCTGAGCAACCCAGGGAAAGCAACACAAACAAGCAGCTTGCAACTCTGAAGAAAAATCTGAGGATGGAATTCTGGTACTCTGATTTATGTCAGCTCATAAGTTATGGCCCACGCAGTTTGACTGAAGGCAGTGTGATTGCTTGTGAAAACAAGTAGTAAATACAATCCAAATCTGGCCTGATATAGTTTTTAAGGCAACTTTCAGCTCCTGATATTTTCAGAAGTGTCAGCTTAGTTTGTTTGATAGTGCAGATACACTTCTTACCAAGAGTAGAAGCAAAGCTAGCTATAATTAAATATTCACCTGATTTTCTGTCAAAGTGTTGTCTTACCAGCATCTGTTCATGTTGACTTGTCTTGTGATTCAAAAGAGAAAACACCTTCAAGAAACTTTTTATTTTCTCCTGGTTTCAAGTTGCTTTGTCTCTGTTTTCAGTGCTGCTGACATCAATCTCTCTGTATTGTGTACTTTCCCTCTTTCTCCTTCTCCCTCTCTCTCTCTTTCTCCTTCTCTCTCTCTCCCCACCCCACCCTCCCCTTTTAAATTAGGAGTGGGAATCAGCTAGGCCTTGTAAATAATCCAGTACTATTGGAAAGCAGTTCAAAAGTCTAAATAAGCAAGTAATGAATCTCAGTTTAATTTACAGACATTCTGAAACATTTTTAATTAGATCTTCTTTTATTAACATTCCTTGCTATGAATACACCATTAATTTTCTTTTGTATGACTGAGCTATCTTTATAAAGTGAGATCCTAGAAATTGCTAACCCTTCTGTTTAAACTGAAAAGAAAAATGGAGATGTGTTTCTCACTCTTTTTTTTGCCAATACTGTAATTTCTTTCCCCAATATGAAGTAATGATGCCACT
Source organism: Anabacerthia variegaticeps (assembly GCA_035583185.1). Taxonomy (NCBI): domain Eukaryota; kingdom Metazoa; phylum Chordata; class Aves; order Passeriformes; family Furnariidae; genus Anabacerthia; species Anabacerthia variegaticeps. The sequence goes on along the minus strand of JAWWEW010000006.1, from coordinate 22,398,923 downwards.
GTCCCCTAACAGCTGCAACTCTTATATACAATTCACACCCGTAAAACTGTAATCTTAAACAAACATATCTTTCACAGACACTTTGAAAATTCTGAATCAGGAAAATCAGGGAAGCTCTTTTCAAGTTTTGAGACCCTAGCTGGTTGCTTGTAGAAATGTCCTGAATCAGTATCAACTAAGAGCTACTGCTGATTGGGATTGAGGGACTGAATCAAGCCTTGATGCAACTGCTTTCTAGACATGTTTTACAGATGAAGGTCTTTGAGCAGCCCATATAAACTCCCAGGCAGAGTCCAAAAGCATTTATTTTATCAGGAAAAACCCTCAGATTTTACACTTTCTTGATGAACTGTCATAACAAACTTTCCTGCTGTACATCTCTTTTTATAGGTGTTTGTGATTTGGGGAAAAGCTCAGGAACATTCAGAATGCTGGGTTGACCTTTATTATTCTCTCAAGCTAAGAGTGTTTCAATGAGTGAGATTTCAAAATCTGAATGAGATTTCAAATGACTCTTTGAATGCCCAAAGCAAAACCATCACCACAGGGGAAAAGACTTGTTTGAAAATAAATGCCAAAGGAGACAGAACTTTCTAAATCTGCCCTTAGTAGGTACAGACCTGAGGGACATAGCATGTTTTAAGAATAGGAAATGATGGTATTCTGGATATTTTTTGGTTATCACATCTGTACTTATCCTTTTAATTATCACATCTGTACTTATCCTTGTATGATCTTAGCCTTTCCTTCCTTTCTTGCTTATTTTCTTCCTTCTAAACAGTATGTGACTTTAGGTTTTTGCCTTAGTTCATTCATCCTACTCGATGCATGGCCACTAAGCCCTTGTTTCACTTTGTTTATTGAACAGGTTGTAATGAGAATGAGGCAGATCACCTGGACAGAGACCAGCAGCCTTATCCCCCATCCCAGAAGACAAAGCGCATGCGCACCTCCTTCAAACACCACCAGCTTCGTACCATGAAGTCCTACTTTGCTATCAACCACAACCCAGATGCCAAGGACCTCAAGCAGCTTGCCCAGAAAACAGGCCTGACCAAGAGAGTTCTGCAGGTAAGAAGCCACATCATAGGCTTGACAGAATTTTCCCCTACCCTTGCTAGTCAATAGCATTTCCCTTAATGTGTAACAGCAGCAATGTACATAGAAATACTTTTGCTAGGCGTGCCCCTAGTGGGTGTGCAGAGGGGTATGGTATTACATGGCATGAGTGCCAAATGTATGTCTTACTGCCCCAAGGCAGCCAAATACAAAAGTGTGATTTACAATTAGTTGCCTCCTAAACATGAGGAAACTATGTTCAGAGTCCACCAACCCAGTAGATGTCCTGGGATCCATAGTCTCTCTGTGGTGACCTCACTAAGGGTAGAGGTAGCAAATATACTAATTTTATGCATGCTGGGTGAAGCCTTTGGGCTCCCCAGAAGCAGTTAAGGTGGCCCCTCACTAAGAGACCCCCTGATATGTTTGAAGCAAGGTTTGACCAACGTGATCCTCCAGGACCAGCTGGCTCCTCTCTCAATGCTCGTTAGACAACTGTTATCATTAAGGGCCTACATAATCAGAAGTCACTTCCCTACGAAGGACAGCCTAGCAAATCATGTTAAATAAAACTCTATACTGTGTGTGCTAGCTCAGTGAAGTCGAAGTGAGGTGTGTATTATATGCAGAGTGGTAAGGAAGGGCAGCGATCGAGGTAGAAGGAGAATCTATTAGCGGCAATTCCTTGTCTGTGTTATATGTCACCTAAAATATTTTCAGTGAACCTTACAGAACAGAAAGGCTAGGTGACCCATATCAACAATCTGTATCATAGAGATGGTGTAATTACCCCTCCTTCCTCTTCAGCCTTTTCAAACAATCAAGGCAAACTTTCAGCCTTGGCAAAAATCTGCTCATTCACCCTTTGCCTCAATCTTTATCACATGTCTTTACCCCAGAACTACCCAACCCAAGAAACACTACATGACCATCAAGAAAATTACTTTCATTTGGGGATTGAATGAGTAGATTTTTCTTGGGCCTGCTCTGAAAGAGCTGCACGCTGGGCTGTGACTTTCCAGTGAGCACCCATAGCACTTGGCCTGTGAGAGGGGCAGAACCAACAGTAGCAAGAAGAGCTGTAGGTGATGACTTAGGTGATGTGCCACACAAAAACAAACATCAAAAGTGACTTAAAAGCAAGAAAAGAGACAAAAATAAGCAAAACAAAACAAGCATCGGTAAAGAAATCAATTGGGATTGGTTTGCAGGTTTGGTTTCAAAACGCAAGAGCCAAATTCAGAAGGAACCTTTTGCGGCAGGAGAATGGGGGTGTCGATAAAGCTGATGGCACCTCACTACCGGCACCGCCCTCAGCAGACAGCGGCGCTCTCACTCCACCCGGCACTGCGACCACTTTAACAGACCTGACCAATCCCACTATCACTGTAGTGACATCAGTGACCTCTAACTTGGACAGCCACGAATCCGGGAGCCCCTCACAAACTACCTTAACGAACCTTTTCTAACATTTCAGTTTTTTTTTTTTTTTTAATTCTTACTCTTCATTATTATTATTATAATTATTATAATTATTATTATTATTTTCAAGCCTTTTTTAAAAAAAAAAACAACAAAAAACAAACCAACAAACAAACCCACAAAATATTTGGGAAAATAAACAGCTTGATGTGTAGCATCTGCAGCCACTTGGCAAATGAGTTTGAAGTAATATGTTGCTATAATAAACGAACATTTATTGTTGTTAAATTGTATTCAAATTTTTTAAATTCATCAAATGACTGAAGAGAAGGTTATGAATCACTCTCATAAGTGCCTCTTAAAATTGTATGTTACTTATTTCCAGAACCTTGAAAAAAAATTGTTACTACAAAAAAAAAAAAGATTCTTTCCCTCCTTGATAACCACGCGAAAACCAGCACCAAAAGAATGCTGTTTCAGGATTGTATATTCACTTGCAGCATTTAAGAACCCTAAATTTAATTTCATTTCTATAATGCATCTAGAAGTTTTGTATGGTTTATTTTTTAAATGTCGAATAATAAATACACAATTAATGCAACTAATAATTGAAACAGACTGGAAGTGCCAGTGCTCTTTTCTAATGCTTTAGTCACAAGCCTGATCCTCCCTGAGCACTGGGGATCTCACTGGGATAGCTAAATGCTCCTCTGCCAGTTCTTCACCCAGCTGGGACGTCCTTGGCCACCACTGAAAGCCATGCCTGGATGGAGGACTTGGAGAGAGAGACCCAGTGATGAGAGTGCATGTTGGTGAGGATGGCACGATCAGGCTGTTGGTCTCCAAATTTGTGTCCTGTACACTAAGAAGACAAGATCTGGAAAAAACCCGCCAGAATGAGCTCCCTCCTAGAAGGATATTATTAAAGTAATAATAGCAGAATAACGGTGCAGGTGAGGAGTCCTACTGATCTGGAACATTGCATAGGGAGCGGTTTTCATTTTTGTCTGTCAAGCAGCTCTGATTTGGAATTTGAAAAAATAAAAATTGCAGTTTGCTACATGGTTTTGATGCCATACCATCAAAGCACACATGAAGTTGCCCAGCTACTTTAGTGAACACAAAAGTAATTTTCAAGAAGGTGTATGCACGTGTACTATTAAACGAATTTTGATAAATCCTACCTTTTTTTTTTTTCAGGGAAAATGGAAATAAGCAAAATATAATTTATTAAGATGTTTAAGGAAAATTATTTCAGTACATTTTATTCATAACTATTTTGAATTTACTTTAGATGTTTCCTGCGATTGTATCAGACACTTTGTTTAACACAGGAACTTAAAATCTTTAGTTCATTAATATCTCTAACACATACTTAAACTTTTTAAACTTTGTATTAAAGAAAAAACTGTTAACAAAACTCGTACAAGACCAGGAATTGGCAGTGAATAACTTCAAAGCCGATAAACTCAGAAGCCTTGTGGATGCTGATCTGAATACATTTCTTAGTTTACAATAGTGATCTTTCTTTTTTTTTTTTTTTTTTTTTGGTTTTATTTAAGCTAAAAGTCTGAATGGTCTGGGCAGTGGTGAATGTTCATTTGTATCCTTTTATTGTAGTTGAACACCAATTAGATTGTGGAGAGTCTCAGAAACAAAAACAAACAAAAACCAGTCAAGATCTATGTCTTGCTTTTAGTGGATTGTTAAGAATAACTTTGCACATATACCCCACTTTTTAGACACCATCAAATCTCTTTTTGGTGGTCAAAGTGGCTATTTAATATATTTTAAAGGTGTCCTTTTTGGCTGTATAAATGTGTGGTTACATATTGACAGTTCACTGCCCACATTAAAGTGCATTATTGTAATTTTTGCTCAGGGTTTTTAGAAAATTAGCACAGAAAAGTAGCTTATTTTTAAAAAAAGATGACGGAAGAGATGTTAACACTGTAATAGAAGAAAGGTGTGTTTGCCATTATATATTTAGCAAGTATGGTTATCATCTTCTACGGATATTGAATCTTGACTTTTCCTATTTCTATTACCTTATGGGCATTTACCACTAACCAGACCAAACGACCTTGGTAAGGCTGAGATCTTTATTAATACACTTTTACAGGTAAAAATATTGATACTTATAAATTTTGTTCTTTGACAGAACAATATATGGTACTAGAGATCTACTTTATTAAGTAGACTAATTAAAACTCAGTTCTACTATGTGCCTTATGATATACCTTGGGAGTAAGTTTGTGAAAAATCAGGATATATGTGTTGTTTGTTAAATTAACTGTTTTAAGCCCTTTTGACACCTCACTAGTTTTGTACTGTTTTACCTCTTATTTCTGAAACTCTTTTTATGGTGTATCCTGTTAGAGGGGACAAACATGTCATAGAAAGCAGTTGTGCACTCTTTCAGATATAGTTGATAAATCCAATAATCTTATATATTGAGCTTCGTGTTTATAGTACAGTAAGTGGTCTAGCAAAATTGTCCATGTTTCTTTGTTTATTGATAAATGCATTGTATAGAAACTATTTCCCCTAAATATTTATGGACCAAACAATTGTGATATATCCTATTAAATTTGTGTGAATAAACCATTTTGAATCTAAGGAGTTTTATTTCCCATCAGTTTTTCGTTGTTGGGGTTTTTTTCCTTTTTTTCTTTTTGTTTTGTTCTCTTTTTCCTTTTTTTTTTTCCTTTTTTTTCTTTTTTTGAAAAAACTTAAAGTCTACATGTACCAGTGCGTCTCTTTACTTTTACAGTACCTATGAACAATTGGTATTAAACACAGAAACACGGCCTTTTAAATATTTTAAAATATGGGTCCTTCTTAGGTTTTCAATTTCTTCATATTCCATGTATATGCTACTGCTGGTGCAATTTAGATTTTAGCTTTTTAGCCTCCCTTTTTGAACATGCAAAGTAATGCCCCATTGATTTGTTATTGAAACCCTGTCTTAGACTTCTAAAAAAGCCAGAAAACTAGCAGCTAAAGTAATTGCATGACAAATATAACCTAAATAGTATGATGAAATGAATCAAGATTTAATGCTAGGTATATTGAACACAAAATAGAATTGCAGACCCCGAAAAGCCAGGTTGCTCTGTAGTTTAATAAATTGTCACTATGATTTCTTTCAGGGAGAACAAATCATGGGGCATTACAGCCAAACATCCCGACGTTTGAAAATTCCCTAAAGTATTAAAAGAAGGGGAAAAGTTTGATCGGAAATCCACTGCAGTGAAGACAAAGACAATATTAGGTTATGATAATCATACATTTAAAAATCTATTGAGCCAAAAAATAAAAATAAAAGACTCGATGTCATTTCCTGAATGTTAACAAAACATATGTTATTTTACCGTGTCTAATTAACAGAACTGAAGGCTTCAACAAATTGTGTGGTATCAAAAACAAATTTAGAGAAACTATGTATAAAACCAGAGCAACCTGGCAGCAATCTACCCAGCCCATATTCGACGAAACCTTTTCTTTAAAAACAAAAATCACATTTGTCAAGCACAAGTACTTGTAAAATAAAATCTGAGTGCATTCATTCCACTTGCTTGCTAATGTGTACTAGTCATATCTGTTAAATGGATTTTTGTAAATTCAAAGAGAACTTTTCACTCATCCAAGATCATAGGAATCAAAATCCAGTAACTTTAGAACTATTGTTTCCGGATTAGTTTTTTTTAAATGAGACAAATCTGCATGCACTTTTCCATCTGTCACATATAGTGTACATTTCTGTATGATGAATTTCTCTTTGATGTTTCTTGTATGATAGCTTTCATTAATAAACATTTTATTTGATGCAAACATAGTTAACTTTATGTAAACACATAGCTAATTGTTCCAACTAATTTAAACTTTTCTTTTGAAAAGAAGCAGTAGAGTGCAGTTCTAATATGCTATACATATTTAAAATCAAAATGAATGAGGTAGCAATACTGTTGCACAGCGTAAAATGATTTCCTTTGGTGTTAACTTTTTAATTTTTTAACTTCCTATATAAAAATGACATGTTTTACAAAGAAACTCCCATCAGCATCAACAATAAAACAATCCCCAAATTCTTCATCAATATAAGAAAACACAAGCAGTACAGTATGTAAAATCCTCAATGACTTTTAGAGCACAAGGATATGATTTGTGGATCCCTGAGCTGTTTACAAGGTCACTATGCAATGAACAAGTATGCTACAGAAAGTTGCTCCTGAGATTCCCACTCCAAATCACAGATGATTTTTACAAGCCAACAAGCAAGTGTAACAATAACCAAGTCTTAGTAATGAGGTTTTGTAACTGTTAAGCAACTATTTGCAGAAAGATTTTTTTAAAATATATTCCTGTTTAGCTGTATAGCCAAAGCATATGTTAAACAAATTAACATATAAAAGATTTGCCAGAAAATCTTTCATTAAGATGACATTTTTATTATATACTAATGAACCCTATGTAAACAATGTAACTTTTATGAATGATGGACATTAAATATTTCACTTACGTGTATCCTCAGCATTTTGCATGTTTTCTTAAGCTTTTCCAGTTTCAGAATTCTAAAAAGAAAATCATACAATTATTACCAACATAAGAGAAAGTTATGTACAGATTACTGCAGCGATCTCTGGAAAGCGGTAACTAAGAGTGTTCTAATGGCAATAAAAAGGTATCATTTATTGGTGGTAATTATGGGAAGCATTGTTTAAACAACAGTTTTATAGCATGTTGTAAAGTTCTATTGAAAAGGTTAGCATGGTGGACTTAATTCAAATCAGCTTGATCAGAAATTTAAGTATATTGTGAAATTCTTAAACTGAGCCTTATGTGTATTTATTACTGCAGAAAGTAAGTAAATGTAGGAAAGCAATTCTTTGTGTCACAGCCACAATGTGGTTTCCCCCTGTTGTCCCCAGGAAAATATTACAAACCTTAATTATTCCAAACAGTAAAGAACTTGGTGGTGATTAGGACCAAGAAAAAAACCTATGTAGTATAACTTTTCTTTTGTAAGTCACTGCATTCTTCTATAAGTTAAATTTCTTTTCCTTCTGATTTAATACTTAGTAGAGATATTTCTAGTCTGGATACTTGTCTGTGTGTTGTATTTTTCACCTCATTTAAATTAGAGAAATAAATTAATTAAATAATCTTAGTAAAATACTGGCAAAATCATCACTGAATAAAATAAAACCAGGACAACTTTATTTCTCCATGTCTGATTAGAGACATTAAGGAGTGATTTTTCTTAACAACACTCTGCTCTTTGGAGACAGTCCTGCACACAGTGCTCTGACTGACCTGACCAGTGGCATTAGACAATCCAAATTTTTTCAGAGCTACAGAACTGTCTCCTGCACTAAGAAGGCAAACATGTTGAAAGGGCAGCATTATCCGAGAAAGAAAGAAAGGAATAGTTTCAAACAAAACTTGAGAGAACGCAAGACAAATGTAGGTTTTCAGTGTTGTTGTGAGTGAGACACATGTTGGGGGTCTTTCTAGTGGTTACATATCCATGTCCAGACAGAATATTTCTTTGCCCTCATAATCTTGAAAAGTAGTCAAATTGTGCAGTTCTAGAACACCTGACTCAGAATTATTCACCAGAGAAATGGCTTGCAGGGCCAGGTCAAATGACAGAAGGCTGACATGGCAGCCCACTGAAACTGGTGAAATATTCTCTCTCCCGTTCCATGGGCTTTGAGCCAGGAGCTGAATGAACATGGAGATTAAATTACCCTCTTGTCTCTAAAGAAAGCATAACCTTCAGAATGAGACAGAATATATAGGACAGCAATGCTGCTCTGTGCTTTGGACTTCATCCTTCAGAGCTGCTAATCCAAGCACCTGGCACATGCATTAAATTGACTTCAAAATATTTCTTCCTCCTTCAGCCAAATGCAGGACACAAATTATACTACAGGAATTTCCAGAAGCTCCTGCAGTGTCAGAGACTTTATTCAGTTATTCTGCAATGTTGAACAATTCTTTTGCGCTTCTCACTTGACACAGACTTATCTTGACACATACCTACATACATATCCTTGTCTTGCCTTCAGATAACCAGTACTTTCATATTTATTTAAGTCATTCAAACCTACAGAAAGCAACTCTCCATGCTTACATGTTCTAGCAAAGGCAATTGTCATAATTTTTCTGATACTCCTTTACATTTTTCTGAAGTATTTTTTTAAGTTTGTACCTTTTTATGTTGGTTTGTTGGGTTTTGCTTTGTTGATTTTTTTTTTAATAGCTCTGGACTGAAAAAAAAGTAGTGCTTAATATATTTAAGTGTACAGATTACTTTGCCAATTTTCCTTGTAATATCTAGAAAAACAGCTCTGTTGTAATAATTTAATTCCTGGCTTGCGTGTCACTATAAGGTGTTTCCCTCTGTGATTGATTCTATCGTTACAAATTATATCAAACACAGCCAATTCTATTTTTAACTAATATGATTAATATTAGAAATGACATTTTTTTTTAGCTACACTCATTTTCTGGTTCAAGGATGTTTCTGGTTTTGGAAATGGGATTGTGAACAGGCATCCTTTGAAATTTCTGGTAGTTGCTACTGCTAGGAGCAAAGGGCTAGACTGAAGGCCAGATCTAACTTGACAAAAATCAGTGTTACTTTCCAGTTTGTTCTCTTTTCATATTGGGCTTTAACAGAGGATAAAAATATTGTCAATAATTATTTTACAGAAGATAAGGAAAGTCATATATCTTTCCTGTTTGCACTTCAGTCACACACTTCAGTACAGGTTTTTGAGACTCAACAGATACACAGCATTTTGAATCTATGAGACTGCTGCTTATAGCAAATAAATAATAATGGAAAGAACAAGCTAAGAAATGGCCATCAGGTTTCAAATACAAGCAATCACTGGGAGAGATGTGGTAGTTTTTTATTTAAGATCCCACGAATTCTTATTTCACCATTTCCTTTGAGGAATTTGGACTTACCAGAGTGTAAATGATCAAGTGGCTTGCTTTGCCACATGCACTTTGATCCCAGAACTGAGATGTAATAGAGAGCAATCTGTAACAAGAATTTTGCAGAAATAATTATCTAGCAAAATAAAAATCTGTTGCCCAATATCCTAAAATCAGTAAAATAAAATGCAATGTGAGGAAAGGTAAAAGCACTGGTTACTATTTTATCTTAGACATAAAGATATGCACACTCATGATTTCTATTTTATTTATAGAGCATAATTAACTTCACCAAAGAAATACATATCCCACCATTACAGGGAGCCATGCATGTAGTGTCAGTAGGGACAGTTAAGATCAGTTTAGAAAGTAATGAACTTGGAGGTGAGTATTTTTCACCTGCAAATATACTTGCATTATTTCTGCTCAGGCTGCAGCCACATGTGTTAGACAATGCCTCTCATTTTCTTTTCTTGCTGCACAGAAGACTATTTTTTACTTTATAAGAAAGAGTGTGCTACAGAAAAGAAAGTTAAATGGACACTGAAAAGTACGTGAATGAATTGTGTGCCTTTTATGTGTCTGCTAGTACCTTTGATATAAAACACTGTTGCACTGAGGCTCTGAATATCAGCCTTACAGACATAATACTGTTTTCTTTCTGCTTTATTATTTGAAGATGCTTTGCTTCTTGTATATGAGGTTACACAGACAAGCTGTAATTACACCAGCTGAAGTAATTTCCTACTGCATTTCGTCAAACATTTCTTAATAATCCAACCCTTGGATAGACATTTTTGTGAATCTGGCTGGAGTAAATTAAGAAGTTAGAGCAGTTGCTGTTCATTGTGACCTGTAAGAAATAGTTTATCCATCCAGAATTGTTCTACACATACAGCAATGTTAGAACTGACTGGAGTGAATCAATTTCTTTTCTATTTAAACTGCAACAGAGCACTATCATGACAGCAACTACATAGTAATCTGCGGTTCAACCACTGATTTTAACCACTTTTGTTGTTGTGGATGAATCAAAATCGAGAAGTTCTCCAAATCACAATTTACCACTACAATGGTATCATTAAAAGACTATATGACATGTAGTGCTCAGACCTTTTATAACATCCAGATTCTGAGATCTTTTTAGCCCCTTGTATTATCACACCAACAAATTAAAACTGGAGAGCTCAAAAGTGTGTTTGTGTTCTGAACCTATTCAAGCTGTCTAAATTCATGGTATTTCCAGAATGGACTGCTGAGTTCATGTGAAATCTGGAGCTTTTTGATTAAATATCCTTGATTTCCTTACTTGGGCCTACTGAAACAGAAACTTAATCTTGTAATGACCTACTAGACTTTCTGGTCTGTAGAAAAACTAAGAAATTGAGTAATATATAACATCAGTGAAAAACAGTTTTACAGAACTAAGACTCAGTTCAGAAGTGTTTTAAAGTGTGTGGGCTTTTCTTTTCTTTTTTTTTTTCCTTAGAAAAGTAACATGGAAACCTATTTTTTGGAATCAGGCTCTCCGATAACTGCTTTCCAAAGGTCTCTCTCTTGAACTTATGAAGAATTTTGCCATTAAATTTAAGAACATTTCATTATGAAAACCTCTTGCTTTGAGCAAAGTGACTCCTCCAAGTTGTTTTATTCCTTTTTCTAATTTTTTTTTTTTATTTATTTCCCCAGTGTTTTTGAACACCTGCATTTCCTCTCTCCCATTTTTACCCATGTGAAACCAGTGCTTGTAGGACCATTCTGGTAGCCTTATCAGCACTGCCTACTCTGGATATGAGATCCTACTCTGGATATCAGTCCTAGGGCTGAGCACTCCTGACTGCTCTTCTCAAGCAACTTTTATTCCTTTAGTTAATCCTGGGTCAACTCGGTCCACATGGCTGGAGCCCTGCTGGTCTGAGGGCACTCACCCCCTGACCAGCCCCACCTGAGCCCTCACTACCCATTTCAGGTGTGCACTGACTCCTCTGCCTCCACTCCTGCTTCCAGTGGGAACGCTGCGTGGCTGGACTCTATCCCAGACTGCCTAGGGATCTTCAGGCGTGATCAGCTTTCTGTAAGAAAAATTATTTGCTCATTTTTGTTGTCCTTCAGGGCTCCGTTTTGCAGCTGGGGCTCCTCCACTGCCGGGGCAGAGCCAAGGACACTTGTTACAGCTGCTTAGGAAATAGAAGCCATCACCAGCTCCTGGCCCTCTGTGCAAGGGGTGGCGGCACCCCTAGGCCTGCAGGCTCCTTCCCTCATGGATGCACCCAGCCCTCTGACACCAGAGACTGCTTTTGTGTCGTGGAATGGTTGGGGTTGGAAGGGGATGAACTTTAAGGTCCCTTCCAACCCCTCTGCCACAGACAGGGACATCTTCCACTAGACCAACCTGGCCTTCACACAACTCACTATAATGCTAATGGGCAGCAGAACCCTGGCAGGAAAAACTAATTTAAGCTCCTCTTTCTACTTCCAACTTGCATCCATATGCTATGATCCCAGTAGTGAAAACATTCTTGCATGTCTTTAACATCCTTGTCCTGCGTGATACCACCAAAATGTATTTAAATGGGTTTATTTGCAGTACTGGACTTGACTGGAGGCATAAACTAACAAAAACAGAGTTTAGTGTGTAATTTACACCAACTCTGTTTAATCTAAAGGGTTTTAAAGATTTTCAGGCATGTTAGTAAAATACTAGTGTGATATCCCTATAGCTATCCCTATATATCCCTATATATTTTGCCTTGTTTGTTGTACAGTGCTTACATTTTCTTGGGAATTAGCATTAGAATGAATGGAAGCAATTGGAATAATTGTCAAGAGTACAAATGGTCAGAGGATGAAACTATAATTTGAGAATTTTGCAAATATGTCACTGCCATATATGAAATGTGTTCTGCACATATGTTACTAGTTTCCTGGCTGGCATGGAATGAAAAGGCCTACTTTTGGTATTTCAGGTTACAACAGATGTTATTTCTTCTATGCTTCCAAATTATGATACTTAATATTCAGCACAACTTTAAAGTAGCTATATGAGAGACAGAGACAGAAATAAAGCATGCCCAGATTTTGGGGTTTACTGCCAATGTATAAATACAAAGCACTAGAGTTTTCAGGTTGTGTCTGAACCATGAAGAGGATAAGCAAGAACCAGCCTGGGCAGCTTTTAGAAGCTGTACAGAAAAACCTGTTTCAAACTCAAGCCAATATTTCTAGGGTTTTTTGATCCTGATTTCCTTGCTCACAGATGAAAGTATTTCTTGCTCCTTCCTTTTATGTAAAATCAATCAGGCAACCCAAAGCCTGAAGAGGAAAAGGGAAGCAGAGTCTAACAGTGCCTTCACAACCATGCTAACTGCTTAAAACCCAGTTCCATCCTCTGCACGCGGTTCCACATGGTCACCTCAGTAGGATAATAGTTTGCTTAGAGCATGAGTCCCACTGTGTGTGACTGTCAATTGACTCTGGCTGTAAACTGCAGCGAGAGCAAACGCGGCGCTGGGAACACATGCCTGTATCTGCATGGCTGCTCCCCTGCTCCGTGCTGATGCTGACATGTGTCAGAACACAGGCTGCCAGTCCCTCTCTGGCTAATAGGGGAGAGTGTCCTAGGGTGGTTCTTCACCTGTAGTGCTAATGGCAGTCCTGTTCAGAAAGGTGTCTCTTCACATCCTCCAGAAAGCTGTTATTCTCCCTCCTGAGTAACACTGTGAGGAGAACTGACTAGTTACTGATGTCAAAAGGCAGAATACTGGCATGGGCATATCCTTTTGTAAGGTTCTGTCTGCGCTGTGGTGTGTACAGATGAAATTCAGAATGTATCATTTGAATCCTCTACAGATTTAGTCTGTCCCTAATCCAAGGTGAACTTTGTTCCCCTGTTACTTAAGATCAACATGGAGAACAGCAGTAGTAGACTGAACAGGTAAGTATACCTATGTCTTCACCAGAAGGAAGTGCTACATGCTGTACACCTGAATGCAAACAGTGGCATGTGATGAACTGAAAGATCCATGGGCTCAGCTCCTTAGAAGGTAGTGCTGTCCAGTGTGTAAATTCCTTTGTGGTGAATGTCAGCTGGGACCTTGTATGTATCAGAGCCACTCCTGTGTTCAACTAAGGCAGTTATTACACTTGAGCAACTTTGAAGATGAGCAGACCTACAGACTCCAAACCACTGTCTCTGTGATCCTCATTCGTGTATCCTGACTTTGCACTTCACCTTGTTTGAAAGGGAAATAGGATCACAGGTGAGTATTTGCCATTACACACATTGAGGATGTGGTTGGAATCAATCAATATAATTTGCAGCAACCCTCAAGTTCAGCAGCCTGTCAAAGGGAGTGCCGCAGGCACCAACCTGGTGTTTGTCTACTGCCCTTAAGAACAAGGAGTGGTGGCTGGGGATGTGGGTATTTCTGTGCCACTGCTGCAACACGTGTCTTACCATTAATGCAGTATTAGTGAAAGTGAAATCCAGTACTGGGAATAGGAATCCAAAGTTTCTCAGAAATGCTTGGTACGATGAAAAATCTAACACACGCACAAAATTATTATTACACTACTGTATGGGTTGTTCCCTGTGTACTGATATTGCACTATTATTTTCCAGTGGACTTATTTACATGAACAGAATACTCACTATGTGGACTTGGCAGTAAATAAGGGTGGTAGGCTGATACACAGGTATGACCTATGTATTCTGACCACCTCTCTGAGAGCATCTTCTTTGCTCAGAGATGTTCTGTTCAGTTTGGGGTCTTGAAACACTTTTCCTTATTCTACCTTTCTCACTAATTGTATCATTTCAGTGAAGTTTTGCCCAAATTCACATTGGAATTGGGAACAGGATCAAAGTCTGCGTGTAATGAAACCAATTCCACTCACAGGAATTCAATCTCTATTCTGAAAGCTACTTCTTATATATATGTAAGATGAGCTTGCTTGTATGTGCTCACATCATCTGTTTCCCATTATCTGTGCTTTGAGACCTATATACAAGGAAACATTAAGTAAAATATTTTTATCAGACACTTTTAAATTACATAAGAAAATGGAGACATTATTGAACACGTAGGACAGTAGGTTAAGTGAACTGGCTGTACTCAAGGCAGCATTTGCACCCTGTGTTCTGTGGTGTGACAGTGAGGATGCACAATTTCAGATTCATCCAGCTCCAACCAGCTGTGTGGTAAATAGGTTAAACTCTGACTTTGTGACCAAAGAAGACAGATTCACCCTGCAGCCTAAACCTTGCACCCCGTGACTATCAGCTATTCTCTCTGAAGGTTTGATTTCTCCAGAAGTCTTTCTGAAGACACTGTTGATCACTAAATCTACAAAATGACTGCAAATGCACGCCAGTATCTTTACAATAATGCAACTGCATGCTTGGTATGAAAACAGCAGTGTTGACACGTATGGTGCTTGGACTGTTATACCCATTTTTTATCCTAATTCTACAAATTCGGCTTTCTGGATATAGTGAGTCTTAATGCAACGTAGTTGTTTGATGATAGTGGTATTTGGAGCAACCATAAAGGCACTTTGTGCTCCTCATGTGTCCTTTACAGTTCTATAAATGTGGTTAGATGCAAATTTTCTGTGCTATATTAGGAGGAGTTATCTTTTACAAGGCCACTAGGATTTTTGGATGTAGCACAAATACTGTAGCTTTCTGTCCCCTAATCTTGAGAAATATTTATCTTGTATTGGCATGTGAAAAAAAAATAAATCCTTTTGACCAAAGTCTGGCCAAGTTGCAAGAGGTCAGAGTGTAAGAAACATTACACAGAGTGTAAGCAGAGAATGTAGGCAATGAGAATGAAGCACCATAATCTATTCTTATTATTAGCTGAAAAATCACAGCTTTATGCGACATTTTAGAACTTTACCTGATTATCAGCAGCAACATATTTACAAGTAAGAATTATGCTTTTAAAACCTTTTAAGGATGGTAAAATTGTTTTAACAAATGTGCTGGCACGCTGACAAGTAAACTACCTCTCCCTGTGGTTTTTTATTTTATACATCCTCCTCTGAAATATGGCCAAAGGCCTTTCTTAACAGCTGATTAGTATCTCCAGAGTTCTCCATTCCCTTAATTACTACCTATGAGTAACTAATGGCAATGTCACATATTTTCTTTGCAAACAGCAAAGCCTTCTCTATACTGTTTTGGTTCAAGTGTACATACCAAACAGCAATAACAAAATTTACATTATATAGGTTTGAATAAATTCTGTTGCCAAAGGTCTAATTCTGTAAAGCAACAAATATCTAATATTTGGCCAGCATCCTGTTTTACAAAAACTTTGCATTATGATTTTGTCTTCCTTGAGGACAAAAATAATCTGGTGTCTGTCTTCTGCTTTTAAATGAAAATTTAATAGGCATTTTGAATGTAAAGGAAAATAGAGCTCAGTCTTCAGGCAGTAGCATACTACTGTTATTAATTGGGGTGGCACAGGAAAGCCTTAATAGCAATCATTTCACATAACTGAGGGAGTACATCTGAGCATACAACTACCCTTCATTAGCACCTTTTTAATTATTTCAGTGCCTGTAGGTCAGTGTATTTTGCATTGCTCCATTAGAAGTGATGGACACATATTGTAGACAGTGATCTGTGGCTTTATAAACAAATATAACAATTCCAGTCCTTTACCAACTTGCTGTAAATATGGAACACAGCACAGCTGAGTAGAAGAAAAAAACTCTCTTCCATTTCTTCATCCCTGAGAACTAAGGCCTCTCTGCCACTAGAGGGTGAGACAACTACAAACCGAACACTGAAGCCTTAGTCTTTCCTATAGAAGGTACAAACACAAGTTCACATTCAAACAGGACGTTGGTTATTCATATTTAGGAGAGAAAGATGCTTACCGTGGGCATAGCACACGTTCATGTGCTCAAAGCCAGGGCTGTGGAGAAATATGGGAACAGTCTGTGATAGTTAACAACAGTGGAACAAAACCCACTATCTAGACAGCAGATCTTTGGGCCTTGGGAAGACAGTTCTGGTCTTTATACAAGTACTGACTCAAACAGTTCTGCTTCAAGAAATAACAACTTCTGGCTTAAAATGTCTTCCTTTTAGTCAAAAATCTAAAAAATGGTCTAGCTCCTTGCTTGCTTTTGATCTATAATATCTCTCCTGCAGACTTTATTTGCTTTCTTGTAGTTTTCTGACTTTTCTAGTATTCCTTTCTTTTTCCTACCAGACAGCCTGATGCAGTTGCCCTAGTGTATTGTTCAAAATTGCAAATGAATTGTTTTGTGTAGTTTAGAATGGCTCTGCACCTAGTCCTGGCAGAAAGCACTAATGCCTACTAACGTGTCCAATGTTTCTTAACTAAATGCTTTACAAATAAGTCATGTTTTGATGTCTGCAGAGTCTCTTAGAAGATCATTTTCTCTCAAGGCTTCCCTGACTCACAAAGAAAATAGGCCATTTACATTTCAATTTTTAAAAGCTACTCTTAAATCACAGATTTAACAAATCAATATGCTGTTTCTTCAGCAACAATATTTCCTGAATTAAAACAAAACTCAAGTCCCACAGGGTACTGTAACATCAAGTAATTTTTTTCTTTTTTGATCTCGCAAGGCTCTCTGAAGAGTTCTGTCATTAAATATGTTTTGACAATGCCTGCTGCCTTGTTACTCTGCTGTTGCTTTGGCAGTCTGAAGGTCCAAATTCAATTTTCCTTTTTTCCTGAAGAAAGACTTTGATATTGAGTTTGTGAAAATACAAAGGGCATATGTGGGGTCAAAAGAAACAAAACTGTTTGTCATGAAGTGGTAGTAGAAGAGGCAAAAGAGAAGAAAATACAAAGTATCATAAGCAGTTCTTAACTATTGCCTGGGAGATTTTAGTAACTTATTCAACTTATGTGAAAGACAATTGTGGCAAGCATTAAAGTGACATTTTGAGTTTCTAGTCTAGTTAGAAAAGGACGGCATTAATCTTTGTTTAGGGAATTACAGTTTTAATGACCAGAATTTTATTGAAAGCTTTTTGTGTTTTTCAGCTCTTGAGTTTGAAGTTACATGTAGGATTTTACCTTTTCTGGTCTGAAAGCTTTTCATGTCCAGTCTTAGCTGCATGTCCAGATTTTGTTGTCTACGTACTTAAAGCAAAGAAGGAGTCCTTACTGAACCTTGTTGAAGTGAATAGGGTTTAAGAACAACATCAGTTTCTATTTAACATTAGCTTAACTCTGCTGTTTACGTTGGTTTACTTTTGATTCTTGTATAACACTCATGTAACTTTAGAGAAGCTGCCATATGATTTCCCCCTTTTTTAAAAAAGGTGTTATTAGAGCAATGAATACTTGCTTTTTTTTTTTTTTTTTGAAGATTTTAACTGAAAGGAAACAAATGATGACATTCCCTTGTGCTGACATTAAAAATCCGTGGCCCCTTTCTATGGGCTCTTTTCTTTTAGTGTCCTAAATACCATAGAAGTAATAGAGCGTTTACAGTTGGAGGCAATGGTTGCTTTCCTCATTTCAGAGGAAGATATTTTGGACTCTATCAAATTATTTTAACCCTCAAGTCTGTCCAAAAGCTTTACTGAGAGGCATAAATGAAAATGCACAGAACAATCAGTTAGAATATTGTTTTGCTGTTCTGAATATCACATGGAAAGTAGGAAGTGCTGAAAGCAAAATATAAATTTGTATTACAAGACTAGCATATTTAGCACAGTTCCTTATTCGGCATTGTCTTTAGCATCTTTCTGCTTGATGATTTCTATCTGATTTGCAGCTACTCCAACACAGCAAAAATTCATCACAAACCATTTTTTCCTGAACATAGCTGTTAAGACTGAGAAAACTGGAAGTCTGTCCAGCTTTTATCTCCTTCCATTACAGAAGCACCACTAGATGTTAGCTGTCTACTAGTTTCTAAGGCTTTGAGCCAGACCCACTGTCAAATTAGATTATTACATTTCCTATTAAATTCAATCACACTCACTGTCCGTCTCAAATTGCAGTTAGCAGAAAGGTCCTTTCACTTGCACCGTGATTTGATCTTAAGAAATAAACCTGAGGTAAAGTTTGGTCCTTGTTTCAGTTTCTAAGGCATTGCTGCTGTCTTTCCCTTGAATCAAAATGCCAGAGGCTGAAAAAACCACATCTGTATCACACCTGAAAGTAGTGTTAGCGGAGGGTTGGTAGTGCTTAACTTGATTAATAGATGAACAATAGTAAAACTACTAGAAATGTCCATGTTAGCAGAAGGACCCATGCAAGGGAGAATTTAGGCACGGCTTGTTTTCTTCCCATGCTCCAGTCTGGGTGTTTATGTTCCCCTGTCCCGCTGCTCCTATGTGCCCATTTGTACCCAAACAGACCTGCTGTGTTGCTGTAACAGAACTGTGCTCGTCTCAGGCAGGGGATGGAGGAGCTTTGAGGCCACAGCAGAGGGAATAAGCTCCCCAAGCCCCAGCCTGACTGTGCACATTCACTTTTTCACTGTGGTGTGGTTGGTGGAAACCATAAGCTTCTGCATTTTTTGCAGCTTCCTTCGGACCAGTAACTAAATTAAAGCTGTATATATGTTTTCTTGTAGCACTTTTGCTGGTTAACTAAGACAGAAAACAACCATTTAAGCACCATTTTTCCTTTCAGTCCGTGTCCTCCACTGTGCAGAGCAGTTCCTCGGGCTCTCTTGCAAGAGAAGCGCTTGTTGCTTTGGTGCCACTTCACTGCTCTGGGGTTTGGGGAACTTTGCTTACCCTGAGTTCCTTCTCTTCTCTCTGTCTGCCTTGGCCTCCAGCTGTAGCTGATCTGACGTTCTTTCCCCCAGAAACATGAGTGGGAATGGCAGGTAGCAGCACAGTGGTTATCTGCTGCTAATTTCAAATGTGGCTGTCAGATAAAAGCTGAAAATGCTATTTTGCAAGCAGCACCTCCAGACAGGCTGCACAGCACCGAGCAAAAAGCCAGAACACCCCCCACCATCCACCTTCTGAGACCTTGAAAAGAAGGGTAATTTTCTTATACATGTTTGTTTTGGAGTTTGACAGTATTTTTAGGCCTGAAGAACTCGGTAATAAGTACTCAAATTCATCATTCTAACCATTTTCAACTTTCACAGTAAATTATTTGTTTTAAAGGTTGAACATGTCACATGGTAATAGCATGTAACCAGGAGCTATGAAATGTCTAAGGAATCAGAGGAGACAGAGAAATCTCACTAAGCAAAAGATAATGACTGGGACAGCTGTACGCAAACAGTAGAAACAGACGAGATGGGGAGGAACTCCAAAACCTTAGCTTTCACTTTATATTTTTGGATCATGTTGTAACATCACAAAGATCGTGCCTGTCAAACAAATGCAATCTGAAAATTTTAGTCAGGCTTTGTCCTATGGAAGTGCCAGAAGGAAATAGATGGTAAGACAATGGATCAAATTCTGACCATTGTTGTACGTGATGAACTGGAAGTTTAAAATATATTTTGACTCACTTGTTTCTTTTGTGGTATGACATTAAAGCCCAACAGACAATTTTTTTTTTAATTCTTGTTCTATTTTCTTTTTCTCTTCCCAGCCAGATCCAGCTCCAGGCCGAAGGAAGGTTTAAATAAGATAGTTTAGTAGAAGGAAAGCTTCTTGGAGGGAAACCTTTCTGCTATGAATCTGGCACATTTATCTGCTTTTGTGGGAAAGGCATTATATTAAAATAAAAGTCATCAAGAAATTGACTGAAGTTTCTAGAAAAGCTACACTTAATGCTCAAAATGCACCCCTTTATATTGGACATTAAGACACAATGTCTTAGTAACTTTTTTTAAATACCCATACACATGGAATGAGCTTTTTATGAGGTTTTATATCTTAGAGAACCATTCAGTGTGGAAGCTGAACTTAAACTTGAAAAATGTTACCATTGCAGGCTGTCAAGTTTTATTTCCTTATTTTCACTCACTTTGAGTGGGGGAAAACCCCCCTAAAATTCTTCATTATGTTGTAAGACACTGCAGTGTGAGTAGGAAGAGTATTTATTCAATACAGAATAAGTCATACCAGAATTGACACACGATGTGTGTTAGTGTATGAAGCCCATTGTTACAGAATATATGAAACACTAAGGTATCTGCACCGAGGTTACTGAAGTTCATAATCACATGCAACATGACAATGTTAATACAACTAATTGAAATTAAATATTGTATACCCTATTATGTTATTTGGAATGGAAAGGGTTTTATAAAGTATAACCACACCATTTGAGTGTTTCCAAGACGTTGCTGGAAACAGGCTATGCCTCATTAGGACACTATGGCTGAAATGTTGTTTACTAATGACATATTGCTGGTGCATTTGCAGAGGTCTTGTACTCTTACTGTATATGAATAAAGAGGGGATAAAAAATAATTAAGAATATGGATAACCAGGCTGTGAATACCAGCCACCCAGAAATAGTAGAAATGTTTAGGATGCACAGATGTTAGAATTAACTCCCATCTACAGGTAGAGCATTAGTGATTAGCAGAAACAGTTTTTGTGCATATATTGTGATGATTCTGTGAAAGTTTCCATATATGCTCTATCTATAGGTGAAATTAGACTCAGATATTGCAAAGAAAAATTGATATGGATATTGGTTATTTGCTTCTAAATACCTTCATCTTCACCTGAAAGTCACTTACTAATAAAAGGGAGACACATAAATCCAGTACCCAGTGGCTGTGCCAGGGGCAGGCAAAGTAACAACCGACCCAAAGGTGCTCACTGAGGCCAGTTACTGGGAGCAGACTATTCCCATTTAGACAGTCAGTGTGTATCCTTCTATGCATTTAACTACAGATGTTTTAATATCAATTATGCCATCATCGTAAAGAAATATAAAATGTTAATATTACTTGCACTCTGTGATTTTTACTGTATTGGTAAAAAAAAAAAAAAGTGATAATAGCTAAAAGTAGTGCATCACTTCCATACTCTATTCTCTCTAAAGGCACACTAGCAAGTAGCTTGAACTTTAAATTATTGCAACAAGGAGCAGAGCTAGTGAGTCTTGGTTTCCTATGAATTTGTCTTGTGACATGCAATGAAATATAAACTGGAGGGTTTTTGCTGGGTGGATTGGGCAGCTTTCTAATCACAGCTGATGTGCTGTGGCTGCCTTTTCCACTAAAGGGGCATCTACTCATCAAACTACTTTTACCATGTTTACAGAGCATTAACAAGATTAAGGACTCTACTTCTCTGCTGGATAATGAACGCAAAAGTTATTAGGATGGGGCAGGCAGATGACATAAATCTTTCTTAGGGAACTTACCCAAAACATTAAAACTCCATGAATCCTCCTTTGTGATTCCTAATGGGGTTTGTAACAGCAAGAGATGGTGCTAGGTTTTTTTTATGCAGTTTAGCCTTGGAGTTTCCAAGCAGCTAAGGGTAACTCTTGCCTTTATATGATGATAGCATGATCTATTTTCCCATGAAATGCAATGATCTGTATACGCCTCGTGCAGGGAAGGTAGCAAGGCCTGTGATAAGGGGTGAGGGGGAGGGAAGGAAAAGGAATGAAGGGTTGCAGAACATTGCTGTCTGTGGCATAAAAACAGGGAAAGGAGCAAGGGTAGAAAAGTCTGTCACTGGAGAAGCAAGTGGTGTTGTGTAACCAGGGTAATGTCAGAAAGCAACTCAGAAGAGAATGGGGTTTTTGATACTCTAATGTGCAATCACATCAACCATATAAATGAGATGTCTGTTGCACTGTATTGAGAAGGAAATGTCTTTCTGTGCAGATTTTGGCAAAAGCCAAAATGCCTTCCTACAGTTTAGAAAAACTTCCAGGTAAAGGCACTGAAGCTTCTTGATATTTGCACAAACACTGATTCAGTGCACAGAACTATCTATGTGCAGATGAGCTAAAAAATGTACTCTTGCTTTATGCTGCACAGAGATTGAGAATTATAAATAAAAACTGTTGGCAGATCACGAGAGCTGGGATCAGTATATTCTTTTCCATGAGTACTAACAATTGGGAAAACCTAAACATAATAAGGATAAAATAGTAACTCAATTAGTTGACTTCATTTGCATCTATGATTTATTCAATTTGGTAACACTCTTCTACCAAATATGGGCATATCTGAGTTCTGTGTTTTGGAAGAAATGTCAACTGAGACAAATTTGTCATTTAAGTAATACTGAATGATTTGAAGCAGTCAACATCTGGAAAATAAAGGTGGAAAAAAATAAAGTTCTTCTTTAGAGGAGAATGGTTTCACAGTAATGAAGATTAGATTTTTTTCTTTTTTTTTTGTTTAATTTTGGTAGGGAAGTGAATTACAGGACTCTGGTTAGAGGAAGAAAATTATCATGGTATCATGGAGATGGTGGTAGGCTTTCCTTGCATCAAACCTTAATGAAGAAGTACAAGAGATTTAATTTAGAATGTAAGAAGTGAAACACTTCATAATAGGAAGTATTACTGGCATAATATTACTGGCAGCTTTCTGCTGTGGACTACTGATGCCAAAGTGAATGACTGAGGTACCATGACAGGTTTTAGAAATGAATGAAGCATATAACAAACAAATGGCAGTTAGGACTTGTTAATTTAAGGGGAAGAAGGAAGAAGGAACAAACCGATCTAGCATAACAAGGTATGAAAAATAAGAAAAAAAATCTTGAAGTAGTTTTAGTGGCTGTGCTAATTAATAATTGTATACAATGAGTTTGGTTAGGACTGTTTTTCTGTGTTAGGTGTCCTGGAATCCTTTTTTTGGAAGGTGTAGACAGAGGTCATAGAAGTCATAAGTGAATAGAACAAAATGGGAAAGAATAGTAGTAGAGCAATCACCACTTTTAACTGCTGTGAAGTGTGCCCTGAATCTGTCAGCAGGATTTCTGTTTTTGTTTTTCAGAAGAAAAAGTATACCAAAACAGATCAAACCTAACATTTTTTGTCTGAGTCCCCATCACTCACTAGAGGAAATGACAAACTCATTTTACGTGATTTTTATGGCTATCCCTTCCCCCTTCCCCTCAATCCTGTTTTATTCATTAATTGCAATTCCCAGTTTTTGTTGCAAGCCTTTAAACTGGATTATCACCTTTTCATTCCAATATTCTCTCCTAGTTGCCTATAGTTATCACTACCTTTTTATAAGGGTTGACTTCGTAACTTTTTGATCTACTTTAGTACTTCACTATATAACACAACCATAATTATTTTTCCTTTTGAAGAAATTGACTTTTGTTTTCAAGCTCCTGAAAATTTTTTATTTAAATGGCATAAACATTTACTAAATTCTATTTATGACCCATGTTAAAAATGCTCAGTTACCTGTAGGTAAACACAAGGTATTTTCTTGTTTAAAACTTATATTTATAAAAGTTTGTGCAGGGGCAATGACTCACAAAAGTTGGCAAATAGAAATTTCAAAGACAGGGAACATTTAAATGAAGAATCTCAGTTAAAAAAAACATCACTAAACAATTTTGTAATTTAGAGCAGTAAGGAAGAAGAAAGAATCTCTAAAATACTAGGGCAATAGGAGCAAGGCTGAAATGCTTAAAAGAAAAAGTCACATTCTGTTGTGGGTCCAAATGACTGA
This sequence comes from Anabacerthia variegaticeps, assembly GCA_035583185.1. Lineage (NCBI taxonomy): Eukaryota > Metazoa > Chordata > Aves > Passeriformes > Furnariidae > Anabacerthia > Anabacerthia variegaticeps. Next base: position 22,374,896 of record JAWWEW010000006.1, on the reverse strand, counting down.
CAGGGGCCCAGACGTGGTCAGCATGGCTCTGTTCCTGGCTCCTTGGCCATACCATGGTGCAGAAGTATAACTGAGAGGCAATGTGAATTCATTAAATCACACTACATCATTATTTTAGTTGTAAAGGTAAATATCTGTTTTAATGTATACGATCCAGGCATATGGTTGTTTACGTTTCACTTTTCCATTCTGTTTTAGGCCTTAGTAATGTTTTAGGCTAAATGCTCCTAATATTTGGGAGTAAGCCTTCTCCTTTGTCCTTGCCCTTTTCCTTTATTTTCACCGGGCTGCAGATGACTTCTGATGTGGCTTTAGACTGAAAAGAAGACATTTTACAGCGGTACTGAATACATTTGAGATCTTCAATAGATCACCTGGATGTGATTGCCATACCACTGTTGTTCCTACAATATTAGCATGGGTTTAACAGTGAACTGTAGAAGAATTAGTGATTATAAACTATTTCTAAGTTTTAACTATTTGGAATGAATGATGTTTAGCCTTTGGACTAAAATTTACTTTAGAAGATTAGTGTTCATGTTTCAACATAATACTGTCATGGTATTCCTTGGTGCCTTATACTTTTAAAAGCCATGGCTTATTGTAAATTGTTATCATAGAATCACACAAGACCCAGTTGGAAGGTACCTGAAGGGTTGTCCGATCCAAACATTTTTGCAAAAGCCTGGCTCAGACAAGATGACCCAGCACAATTTCTTCCTGAGTCCCCAGTGTTGGGGAATCTACCATATCCTGGAGGAGATTATTCCAATGACTGATTGTTCTCATTGTGAAAAATTTTCCGCTCATGTCCAATTGGAATTGACCCAGGAGCAATGTATACTCATTACCTTGCCTTTTTTCCATGTGAATCCTTATTAAAAAGGAGTCTCCATCTTCTTGTAGCCATTCTTTAAGCATTTGAACATGGTGACAAAGTCTCCCCTGAACCTCTTGTCAAGGCTGAACAAATCCTGGTTTCTCAGCCTTTTCTCATATGGCACGGTGCCCAGTCCTTGGATCATCTTTGTGGCTCTTCTCAGGACCCTCTCCAGCCTGTTCCCATCCTGTTTTATAGTGTGGACCAGAACTGAGCACAGTATTCCAGCTGTGGCCTGACAAGCACTGAGTGGATTGGGATAATGCCTTCTTTATCTCCGCTGGTGATGCCTTTGTTGATGCAAGGCAGCATCCTGTTGTGTTTCCTTGCTGCAGCAGCACATGGTGTGTTGTCATTCACACTGCGAATAAAAAGGTAGGCAACCTGCTTCCTGGATTTATTTTCTGTACAAAATAATAAAATAAAGGCAAACAAAAAAAGGAGAGGCAAATTGTCATGAAAGAAACACCTGAATCCTAATTTTTCAGAATGCTGGTACTAGCAGCAAGAATAGAAAAGAAAAACAAGAGCACTTTCTGAAGTCTTTAAAAAAGAGTTGCCTGGAAGATTTTTGGGAATTAAAACTAAATTTGTCAGATGATACGTAAGGCTCAGCTACCTGCTAAAACTTGTCAACTCCTAATTTTACATCTGTTGTTGATAACACTGTAGGACTTGATAATATGTTTATGATCATGTCACTGAAATGGAAGAGGCAAAGTTAAATTGTCATGTCTAATCAAGCAGGGGTCTTGGTCTTTCATGTATATTTGATGATAAACAATCCCACTGAAGCCTGGCTGGTGTATTGCAGCAGTACCCTTACAGGAAGGACTTGTGTTTAGGTTTGTTATTCTTTGCTGCCTCAGGCATAAGCATCTATATCTCTCAAGATATTTTAAACCAAGCAGAATTAAAATTATACAGACTTTTAACAAAAGAGTAGTGTCATCTGTAATCCTGGTTTTGTCTTTAGGGTTATCATTTTGCGTTTTATTTAGCAACTGAATAAGAGAAGCCCTGCCAATTACTGTCAGGTACTGGTAGACAATTATTCGGTGTTCAAGTTAAGATTCTGTGCATTATAAAATTATTTAGCAATTAGATTTCAAAGTACCATATGATCTGTGGTGCTGATCTCAGGTTCCTTCCTTCCTCTTGCGTAATAAAACTTAGTAAATGTAATTTAAAATATACATTTATGTTCTCTTTGTAACTATTAGTCCCATTGCCATTAGTATAGGAGATGCTACTATATGTAATGGTAGCAAGTAATGGAACTTGACAAGATTCTTCAAATCTAAATATATTAAATGATTGAATTCAAGGTGGAACCTACTTTAAAGGGCTGTAAATATTAATTTGCTAAATTGTTTTGCACCCTGAAGAAAGAACAAACATCTACATGCATTTTAGCTGCGTACAATAGGCCACTGTTTGTTATTTGCCCTTACTGAGCTGTGCATATTCATGATCCAGCAGTTCAATACATGCTCCTGCCACTGGCTCCCCAGGTATCTGCCTTGACTCTAGCTCCAGTATCACTCCAAGCAGCTAGAACACTTTATACTATATGGATCATCTTTATCTAAGCACCTAGAACACTTTATACTATTTGGATCATCTTTATCTATTTGGATCAACTTCATTCTGCTGCATATATTACAGTTGTAAATATACCTTTCAACCATTTATGAATGTGAGGAAATATCATATCTGTAGCTGATTTTTGATAAATTATTTCTGACATATTTTCTATCATGTAATGAAGCAGTTTTTATCCATTTGAAACCAAGAACCACCTGATTAGGAAAATATATAGCTGAACTGCTGAGCAGGTGAATTAACACAGTTAAGTGTTCCTTTGGAGAGTCAACAGAAATGCTTCAGTGTCTTCCAAGATTTGGATTCTTAGCTTACCAGCAAATTTTCAATCTCAAGAAGGCATGTGTAGTTGTCATTAACTTTTACTGTCAAAATATTTGTGCATAAATCACTTTTGTAAAGTGAGAACTGCACAAAGAGAGGTAGTAGTTCCCTTTGGTTCCATGTGATGACAAGTCTTAGGCAGAGTTGCAGCTTTACTCAAGTATTTGAATGATAAATATCCCGGATTCAGTGTCACAGGAACAGCTTGTAAGTGCAAGTAAGGAAAAGTACACCTTTGCAAACTGCTCAGCACTGACAACACACTTAAGAAAAGCCTGAGTGCCATCTGGATATTCCTTGTGGCTGTTTTCTTCTCCAGAGGAGCTTCCAGGAAAAGACAGTCAAGTACTAATGTAGAAGTGCAGTAAGATACAGAACTTACCTTTCTGACAATGGCATTTATGCAGACTTTTATCCTGTCTGCAGCCTACTCCTGTCCCAGGGCTCCAAGGAAATGTCTCAGGTTTTCTGTCCACCATCACTTGCTTTTGGAAAGAGGGTACTTTGTGCTAGTGGGTCTGTGTTCATCTTGAAGCTAAATGCAGTCTTCCTCTCCTTTTATCTTCCCATCCTTTGTCTTGGATTCTCTGACATCTAACCTGACAGCTCTGATTTACCAGTGTCCTGGGAAAACCCTTCCCTTTCTCTCCTTTGTGGAAAAGTGACCCAACAGCTGTATTGGAAAGATTGGAGGGTTTGCTCTGGAAGACCTTATTTTCCTCTCAGGACATTTCCCACACAAGGTGTGAGCAGTTAATTAGCCAGCTCTGCTTCTCTGCCCCAATCTTGAAAGCCTAGAGATGCTCTGACTTCCCACAGGTCTGTTTTGTGGGGAAGGAAAATGTATTTCATGTGGAGCAGGCCAGGCTGAGCCAATTGCTGGAGTCTTGAGAGCATGTGTGTTTAAAAGTGAGTGTGAATATTTCACAGTAAAATATGAAAGGTCTACTTTGTGGTCTTTTAAAAATATTTCTGGCACAGCAAAACAAGTAAGATGGGAGACAGGCTTTTTGTATGGGATTACTTGGTGCCAGTGCAGCATTTTCTCCTTGCCAAGTTTTTGGTTAACTTGGCAAGTATATTTCCTTGATTATGATGAGGCGAGACGCTCTTTAAACAGAAAATAAATTTTATCGCCATCTGCAGAGCAATCTGATGAATTAAATGAGGAGTTACAAAACTCTTCTGTTGGCCCTTTTTTAATAAGCTGGTTCATATGGATTTTATAAATCCAGAACTGGAATTTAAATATGCACCCCTCAAAATTGTTCACAAAATAGTTTGTTGCATAGTGACAATCTTGATCAGAGTATATTCCTTTGAGATGTTTTGTTCCAATTTGAGATTAAATTATTCTGCCGTGGTGCTGTAAGATTTAAACTCCATATATCTGTACTAGTAATTTATTTTGAACAGTTTGAGACGCTTCAGGTGTTGGCCTTCATATACCATCAGTCAAATATAGCAAAAATAACACTTTATCACCAGAAACCTTGTGTCATATTCAGGTTTACCAAGTAACCTCACGAATTAAAGCAAGAGCTTAGGTACACCAGCAGCTATAAACATCTGTTTAAACATGTTAGGGATTATTAGGGTAGTACCGCAGCCTTGTTAACATGAAGTGTGAGCCAGGTCCGCAGTCCAAAGCAAGCATAAGAACTGTGATGGAGCAAAAAGAAGGGAAAAACCTCATTTTTGTAGAGTGAAGATTAATTGGACATATACAATAAGTACACACAAGATTTTAAACTTTCATTCAAATCTGTTCCAGCCATAAAAACACAGCTGTTCAAGCTAACAAAGCATTATAGGTCTAGACCTGCAAATGAGCACATGAACGGTATTAGAAATTAAAATCTGCAGTAAAAGGTTAGGGCTCAGTTTGTCACATATATACACAGTTAGATCCCATTGAAAATAATGCCAAGTTCAGATTCAGACTTTGGTGTTCATTATAAATGCAATCTAAAATCTTGTGATTGGGCAAAAACTGGTCTCGGGTTCTCAAACTTCCAATATAATGCTGTGGGATTAGGGAAACTGAGAGACAGACAGTGAGAATGATCACTTTTTTTGTGCAGAAGAACACCAAGAAGTGTCTGTTTGGGTTGTTTTTAGAAAAGATGGCACCACATCTATTTCACCCTAGTTCTTCTCCAGTATGCTTTATGCCTTAGCCATAATTGAGAAAACTTTTGCCAAAGCCTTTACTTTATCTGAGCAAAACCTCATGACTGGTGGTATCACCCTTCTGAAAGTGGCAGGTGTCCTTCCTTTAAATCCCGTTCTGCCTGGCCTCCTTGATTTTGTGCCTTCTAAGCCCTTTTCATAAACAAGCAAATCTGTCTTTCAAGAATTGTTTCTGTGCAGAGGACGTGCAGAACCACCTTCTCACACTTTCATTTTCACACCTGTTTCCCTCCATGCAAACCACAGCTTTAGCTGTTCTGATATGACCTTACAGTTGCTTAGATTTTAGTTCATATGTAAGATGGCTAAAACCCTTAGTGTTCTCATCATGTTGTTCCTTTCCTCCTTTTTAATAACTGCAAACAAAATTAAACATTGTTTTCATTTATGCAGTAATTGTTTTATCATCATTTCTTTGTGAGCTGCACATCTAGATGACAGTCAAATCTTGCATAATTTTCATAACTAATCGAGATGTCTCTTTTTCTATTCATTCACATAACCAGAACCTATAACTAAAATATACAATTGTGTCAATATCCCTTTCAGTTCTGCCTTGTCTATGTCTCCTCAATGTACTGTGAAGCGTTTTCCACTCTCAAGTTCACAGGATTCAGTTTTTTAAATTAATCTCTTTCTTTTTTTCCCTTATGCCATATGCTGCCAACTTCCATAATTTTTATGTTCCTTCACTGGTAAAGTTTTGGGTAGTTCTCAGTTTCAAATGAGATCATGAAATCAATTTCTATGAATAACCAGCCTGTCAATTACAGCCTAATATTGTATATAAATAATTATACATACTTCTATTTGTATTAGATTGTTATTCAGAGTCACAGGTTAGGAAACCTGGGTGTTTTGCTGCACTGTAGGACTTCAAACAGGATGGGAGAATAATGTATAAGATAGATGAGACAAACAAAAAATAGGTGTGAGAACAGATTATTAGAATATCTTGCAGTGGAAAGCTGAATTTAAGAAACTGAAGCATAATAGTACAAGCATTTCCCACTTCTTTGTGTGTGTGTACTGCGATAATAAAGGAGCACAACAACCAGACACTAAAAAATGCTAGAAATGTACCATCCATGTCTTGGAGTGCCAGCGGAAAGAAAAAAGACAAATCACTGTCATAGAAATATGCCTAAGCAGTTTGCCAAGAAGCAAGTTTTGCTGCAGAGTTCTTAAATGATTCAGTGTATCCTCTGGTTTGAGAGAATTACTTTTTATCTTATTCCTGTGTCAGGTTATCTATTCATTTTTTTAAAAAGAAATCCTCTTTCTTATTAGGGAAAAAAACCACCCTCCCTTAAGTTCTGGAAGAATGAATAGCTTATAGAATTGTCTGTTTTCTATACACATTGATTGGGAGGATGAATAGTTGAAAGGACCAATATTGGAAAGACTAAGCAGTGTTTGCTACTTAAAAAAAAAAAAAAAAATAACGACTAGAAACTGTCCTGGACTGCAGTTCTTCATTATAGATGTCTTTTTGTGCCTTTTTGCTAGCTAGTGATTTGAAAGAATGTAAGCTGGTTTGTGAGAACTGTATCTATTCACAATGACTTGGTGGAAGGTGTGTGGAAGCTGCTGAAGGACCAAAATCCCATATGATCCAATTTTGTGACTCAACTCTGTGTATTCCTTGCTGCACTCATGAATGGGCTAACTTTCAACAGAAGACTTCTTTACCTTTCTTGTTCCTTTTGAAATATTAATATTCACATTTGAAAACAATACCAGACATTCTGATGCAAATGACACTGCTACAAAGAATGGTCAGAGCTCCTAAAAGAGTGGTTTCAACTTGACCATTTTTCTAGCTGGAGCCAGTATGACAAATTCATGAGAACTGAGGGAGAGTGTGGCCAGTTTTCCTCTGAAAACCTGACTGGCACATCTGAGGAGTTGCTCAAATATGACAACAATCAAAATCTAGATGCAATTTTAATGCTTTCAATTCTTGAAATGTGCGTATTTGGAAAAAAACCCACGCAACCCAACAACTTAAAATCTCTCCACATTCTGCATGTAACCAATGCAAATAAAAATTAATCACCTGAAGGGGGTGATGAGCTTCCCTAATCTTCACAACAAAAACTTGAAACAGTCAGCATCGTCAGATGCAAGAGCATTTCAAGAACCTTATTTGAAAACACACCTGATCTCCAGTGCAAATCTCACTTACCTTCAAGAACTCAAATACTAAAGACAGCATTGACTTTCACAAAATGTTAAAGTGGCTATTCTATAAGACCTTCAGAAAACTAAAAGTGTGGTCACCTTCTATATTTTAGTAGAATTGGACCAGAGAATACAGGAACAAATATACGAGTTGTATTTCAACATGAGAAAAGTGATGTATTGTCATTTGCTGAATTTAGCTCTGGGATGCTGAGAACCCCTCCCTGCCTATACCATGCCTGAGTAATGAGATTTGTTTGATTTGTGCCCATAAATTCAAGATAAAAGATGAGTTTGACTCGCTTAGAAAAACAAAGCAAAAAAATGTAGATGAACATTATTCAAAGAAGGTATTAAAGGCAAACAGGAAAATGGCAAACCACTGCTGCTTAGAGTGATGCATTTGACAATTCTGAACTGACAGATTGAGTTAATGCTTGGGGTTTTGATTTCTAGCACTTAATTCACTTCTTGTTTTGTTTTGAAATTTAATAATCTAAGCATGTTTAAAAATTTAATGACAGATTTTTTACAGTCAAATTTAAATTCAGGAAAGCAATGACAAGTGCTCTAGTACAAAAATAACACACCTAATTTCAACACCTAAAGTCAATGTAATGTCTAATGTACAAATTATAGGGTGTATGGTAGAATAATTCTTTGATATTCTTTTCGGTCATAGTGATACAAAGCTTTGTAAAATTGAAAAAACCCTCAACTGTTATAAATTTTAACAGGAATAACACAAGATTTTTCAGTATTAGCCAGCAATTTTAGAACGTGTTGAATCCTATCAATCCCGCTCCTTACTAGGAGTGGCAATTCCTGCCTTCTGAGAAGCTGACATGCATGTTCACATACCAGCTAGAACATTCAAACAGTCATTCTTGTGCCCTTAGGCTCCATCCTTCCCCAAACCTCTCCTCTAGCATGATATTTGCAATAAATATGCCAGTCCTGAGACTGCTGATACAATGATATCACAAACTATCTTGTGTATCAAAGATCTGTAGTTTCTCTTCCCAGCATCTATGTGCCTCTCTTAGAACTTTTTTGAATTTACAGCGGGGAGCATTTCTGTTCTGTACAGCCCCTTGCACAGTGGGCCACAGCAAGTACTTGTGGTTGCTATGGTAACATAATAGCTATTGAAGAATATTGCAGCCTAAAAGCATGATTTAGAAAACACGGCATAACAACATGTTGTAGGTCTTCTTTCCCAGGGAGCACTCTCCTGCTTTTTGCTTCTGGTAGCCACTGTGTAGTCATCAGGAATTTGTCCTTGGGTTTCAAATAGGATGGCACAGGTTGGTGCTGACTGTGTGAATTAAGAGTGAATTAATGAAAAATAAGCAAGGCAAGACTTTCCTGGAAGAACCTGTCATGACACTGAACATGTTGAAATTGGGAGGGGAGTGAAATGGAGCTATATGGTGTTAATGGAATCCCGACTTTCTTAATTCTCCTGTTAAGCAAAGGGGGAAAAGGGGAGATTTGCATGGAAGGAATCAGAATCAGGGTGAAGAAAGGGTTTGTACTGACGAAATTACTGGATTTTTTAATTTGCCTTTATTATGCATGGGAATTCTTCCCCTCTGCCTCCCAGATCGTTTGCTCATTCCACACTTTGCTATGGCCAGCTCAGGAAGTTGTCTTAGATGTTTGCTAATGAATTTCATATGCTGTTGCCTACCAGCACAATTTCTGCCCTTGTATAGATAAACCACGGAGAATATTTTCATTGTCAGACTCAGAATAGGGAAAATATATTCCTGTATGCTCTGGTGCTGGGATGAAGGTATTTCATAGGGGAGACTTTCAAATGAATATAATGAGGAATATGCAGACGAAAATACCGGGCATATTTACATTGCAACTCCAACAACAAAGAAAAATTGAAAACAAAACAGAAAGCGTGTTTGCAATATGTCATCCTAAAGGATATCTTTAAGTTGAAATGTTAAAAGCATTCTCGGTAACAGCAGACTACACCAGTTTAAAACAAAGCCTAAATTTGTCATAACTCAACAGCTCAGAGTGGTGTATTCAAAGCAATTCCAAACTATTCAGATTTTGTCCAAACTTGCAAACTGCTCTTCTTTCTTTCTTTTTCCTAACCTCTCTCCTCCCTCTTCCAAACACCTCGCATTGTCTGAGTTCCAATATATGCTGTCGATCTACCTGAAGTGTGCCTAGCCAGGGGATAAGGAAAAAATGTGATACCTATTTTTCATGTACTTTTTTATAATTAAAAAATTACTTTCCTCTCCGTGGAAAGCTTGGGATTTAATCAAATATATGGATAAATAAACATACCCTCCTAGCTATGAAAGATTCCATTGCTTTGCTTTAAAACCATAATTTAACATAGGATTTATAGCTATAATTTGCTTGCATTATCTCATCTAGAAACTGAAGTAGGGACCTTACTGTGCTAAACAGTCTATGAATGCATAGAATTAAAACTTGGAATGCTTAGAGCTTGGAGTTTTACTGTTGACTGCAACACATCAAGGATTTCACCTGTGACGAAAAACACGCCCTGCCACAGCAGACCTTATGCTCCTAATGAGCAAGGTGGCTTCACAAGGGGAGGAGAGGCAGGCAGAGTGGTTTGTGGTTATGAAGCAGATCAGCTACAGAGCACAGAACGGGTCCTTCTGTCTCCTGTCACAGCGCAGTGCCCTGGGCGTGCTGCCTGACACATAATTAACCACTAAATCTTTCCAGCGCCCTTCGAGAAAGCGGGTAAATGAGCCTGCATTAAATACTTTGCTGATGCCAGTGCTGATCCAGCCTGCTTAAACCTTCCTTTAATATCTCTGTGCTACATTCAAGCCTGCCTGTATTCTTTTTTCTGGGAACCTCTAAGGAGTTGCTTCTGTTTTGAGAAATGATCTCTGGAAGGAAGGTTTGATCTGGACCCATGGTGGTGTAAAGTTCCCTTCCCAAAGAATGGAATAGGACAAGAGAAAGATGTCTGTTCACTGAATTTGTGGTGAAGGGTGTGGACAGTGCTGTTGACCACAAAGAATTGTAGGGATTTCAGGGGACAGAATTTCTGCCCCCCCCTCACCTTTACTGTAGAGGAACTCTCATGGGCAGAGAGAGCCATTACAGACTTCTACTGGACCACCCATCCGAGCATCCCAAAGCAGGAGAAATGCCCCGGAAGAAAAAAAATACAGCATATAATCAAAAGATGGATCTTAAGTCCTTCCAAAATTGTTTTTACCACACTGAAACCCATGAAAGTTGCCATAAGAAACTGCTTGTGGAATGTATGCAGTTTTCATTACAGAATTCTCATAATTACGGTCCTGGCAACCAACAGCAATATTATAGAGGATTTTCCCCTTGGAGTTATTTAATGCTAAAAATGCAAATACAAGAGAACACAAATGAAAGTGGGAAAAACTGAGGTGTCATGGTGCTAGCTTCAGTCTGGGCTTAGGCTACATTTTAGCCTCTTCAATCACTTTGGAAATACCCAGTCCTGATGTGAAGTGACTGTCGTGGTTGGGCTGCTACAACAAGGTTTTTCAGGTAGACTGGAGTGCTGACAGATATGTAAGAGTGGATTTTACAGGCAGTAGAAATCAATATTACATGAAGTTCTGAAAGGTCTTTTAGGTATAACATCCTAAATGATAGTTTTGAGGAAAGTAAACTTGGGCCACAGATTTCAGGATTTTTTTTTTTTTTTTACCTTGAGAGTCTAAAACTCACAAACCAGTATTAAAAAATTGATGTCATTTGTTCCTCTTCATGGTAACATGAACCTCTTTCAATCACCCTCAGTTTTTGCCTTATTGTGCATTTTCCCCCTGTTGTTTAGATGATATAATTATTTTTAATTTTAGAAATGTTTGAGCAATGTACTCGTGATGTACCCTGGCTACTCCTACTTCTGATTCCTCCTGTTTGGGAGATGACCTGTTTGCATGTTTCTGCCAGTGGCAGCTTGAGGTCTGATGCATGGGATATTTCTTCTTGGGAAGGTCAATTGTTGAAGTCCAAATGAAAATGTATGTTCAGATCCATTTCTATGTGATATATATGCAATGTTTTAAACAAGCAAAATCCTAAACAATTTCCTAACACAGAATAATGTGTCTTTATATTTGAGTCATCCACACATGGATTATTAAACTATAGGTAAACTGGAATAACATTCAAGCTCTAAGAAAGCATAAATATGCAATATTCCTAAAATTTAGCTTGAGCTATGTAATATTTGATATACAAAATGAGAAAAGGAAACAAAGACCGAATGGAGTGAAATGCAGTCTTGCTCAGATTCAGTAGGAAGATATGACTTGTGTTCCACCTGTCTCCTGCAAAAATCCTCAAAAAGTGATAAACTGAATTGTCAGATATAATTACACTTCTATATAAACTTTCATGCAAGACTTAATTACCATATTTTGTGCATGCTCATGTACTGTCCTGGAAATCCGTAGGCTATTTTATCTGCTGGCTTGATCTAGATGAATAATATAAACAAGTAACTTTATTTTTTGAAAAGCCTTACCGATAGTGTTACAATTTGTTTCATATTTCTTAACTCTTCTACATGCCTGAAAAGAAAAAAAAATCCGCTTTGATTTAACAATGACATATTAGAAACCAAAGCATGTGAAACATACTGGTGTTTTGCAAAAATAATTCTCCTGAAAGTTACTCTGTGCTTATGCTGTCGTCAGTGCTAGGAAATTATACTTTCTTCCTTGTCTATGCAAATTCTACAGTGAGGTTTTATTTTCTTTCTTCTGTGCATTTTGCACTCATTTTCATATATCTGTCATCAGAGCATTAAAAAATCATAAAAAAGCTTGGTGTTATAAAAGTCCTGACAGCACATTTTCAGCTTGCTTTATTTTTTTTCTTGTTCAATTCACAATCACTGTTTGGAGACATCAAAGCCTGTAGAAGAAGATTTTTTATTTTTTTTTTTTTTTAATCTAGACCTTTTATTTAGCATGTCTCTAACAACTATTTGATAGCAACCTCCCTTCCCCCTTCTTCTACCACTGCAAACCCAAAAAATATGTCACGTTCCTTCTAAGAGTTTGTAAAGAGCAGTAAAGAATTGGGTTCTTGTCTCCAAGGCTCCTCCTGCCCATACAATCTCCAGGTTTGGAAGGCAGCTCCCAGGTCACTGTTAAGGCCCTAGAGTGTCTAATGATGCTCATGCAAAGGTTGAGCACCACACTAAAAGTAATTAGGCTTTTTCCCTTACTGTTTCCCTGGGAAGTCGTTGCAGGCCATCATGTCTGCAGTTTGGCAAAGAGGGCACATGGCTGAAATGTTTGTATGTGGTAGGTGCAGTGCTTCTGAAAACATCTGTGCCTAGATTAGTCTCTGTTCTAGAAAGTGAGTGAGAGGCTTATTTAGAGGATGAAGAGGATTTGCATCAAGTATCTGATTTAATAAGGATACAAGGACATTAAGAATTTGAACTCCTTTGTTGTCTTGCCTAACCTTAGGCTACTTGGGCAACCTACCCCATTAATCAAGTGGGTAAAGACATGAGCCTTGCTCTTGTCTCTCCTGCTATTTCAGATGTATTACCAGGTGCAGCAATGCGTCTGCTGTATGGCAAATCAATTACTGCTCTTGTTGGGAAAATGTACAGAAAGGAAATGCATCCCTGCAGGTCCTCTGCTCATGTGTGCAACCTTTCCCTCTTAGCAATGGCAGAGTACAGCGAGGACTTGTGGGGCTGAGAGAAGCAACGAAGCACAGCCTTGTGTGCATTAACAGGGCTCTCTCAACACCTGGACAGGATGGTTTTCAGGATGCTATTCACTAGCCCCATAAGTCTTTCTAATTTGATGTTATTTGAAGTGAATTGTGTGTACGTAATGTTAATTATGCAATAGGTTTTGAAGAATATGTTTTGATTGTACAGTGGAAATGTCAGTCCCATTAACAATCGTTATTACCTGTCAGAAAGCAGAGGGAGCTTTGGATGAATGCTAATTTTTTATTCTTGTATCTGTGCAGATGCATACCAATGTTTCATACATGTTTTGTTTATTTCTATCCTGATCACTAAACCAGCCTTCTTCTCTCTCCAAGTTTTCTCTCCTTGGAATGAGTCCAGAAAACAGAGAAGAAGGCTCTGACTTCAGACCTCATGTGAGTCAGCTTGTATTGAATGTGTTTTGAAGCAAAGGTTTCAGTTCTCAGAAAGCAGTTCATCTGCTGAAGTGTTTCCAAACCTTGCTTCCAGTGGTCTCTGGAATTTATTAAGGCTGTGGCAAGGGTTCAAGAGGATTGGAGTAGGATTTTGGAAGCAGTAGTCCAAAAAGAAGAAATGTGTTCTGTTTTGCTTTGTTGCATAGGTTAAGGTAGTTGATTTAATAAGTACTTCTGACTATAGACACTCTCAATACCTTTTTGTCTTTCATATCATACTTTCAATTCAGTGTATTTCTTGTGAATTCTGCCCCACGTTGCAAGGAAAGCCTGTAACTACCTTTCATTGATTCTAAGGTATATAGGGTGCAAATAGACAGCTTTTCATTCCAGTTCTGTTGCTGGTGTGACATTGGGGGAATTTGTCCCCATTTTCCTTGCCTTTTTTTTAAAAGAAAAAAAAATTATTATTTACCTTAATTCAAAAACAGTATACTCTGATTAAAGACTACTCATCTAATAATGTCAGTATCTTGTCTCTTAATCTAGTTCTATATGAATGAACCTTTCTTGAAAGGAATGAGAAGATATTGCTTGAAATGTTCCACTCAAGACCAACAATACCATTCTAAAAAGCTAATGCAATCCCTAAATATATAGCTCCCAATGTATCCTATCATTGCCTTAAATGTCTTTGCACTACATCACATTTTCTTGGGTCACTGTCATTCTGTACTCAAGAAGCAGATGGATGTCCTTCCCCTTCTCAGGTTTTTCCAAGACCAAAGTTCCAGCTCATACCAAAAGACTTTGTTATTCCTGAGGTTTATCACCTTCCATTAAACACTGCTGAGGTTTCTCCCTGTTTTATTAAGCATGTATAAAATTTCAACAGAACAACAAGTTGTAACACATGTTCTTTTGAGAAGTATAAGCAGCAACAGAAATCTGTATGAAAAGGAAACCTAGAAGATTGTTAAAGGGAAAAACCAATATTTTCTGTATCCCACACTTTTATAAAACTGTGTTACTTTATTAAAGGCTCTATACACAGTCCTTTACACTGATAACCAGGACCTATGATAATCAGATTTTCAGTCCAAAATCATGTCTTCCTTTTGTGCTATTCTTGCAGAAGACCTAAAAGCTGAACATAGGGATGGCTTCCCCACTGTTTTAATGTTGCTATCCCTTTGCCTGAATAGCTTAACTTTTGCAAAATGTACTACTGGGAAACTGAGGGTCTTACGTGCAATTTTTTTTTTTTTTTCGGATTTTATGACTTCTTGTTCTCACTTGTGTGAAATGCTGACAATAGGAAAGTCTTTTTCTGAGCAACTTAATGTACCCTGTTTGATTTCTTTGGAATTCTGTTCTTTGATGTTTGTGTAATTAAGGATTGGTCCATAGATTTCAAGTCATATTCTAGTATTTTAATAGGCTACAATAATTACGACTGGTGATCTAAATTTTTTTTATATTTAATTGCCAACCATTAGGAAATCAGACGGACTAAAGAGTTAAAGAACAACAACATGTTTTGAACACAAGTGAACAGCAGGGGATAGTCAGTGTACCTGTATAGATTTTATTCAGCAGCCTGTGTGTAATTGAAATGACTCTTTTATTAGGAAAAAAGGTGGAAAGTGAGCAACAACAGCAGTAGGAAAATCATTGTTGGTTTGCTCTGATTTAAAATGAATTGGATATTCTGGAACAAAGTTTCCATTCATATATATTTTCTTACAGCTTTTTTGGGGAAAGCAGTCCATGAAGCCTCCAAATTCAATTTCAGCTGCAATGCCATGCGAGATGAAGCAGTAGCTTGTGGAGTTTTTGGAACAAAACTCTATATTCCATTTTTCACTTATAAAGAAAACACCACCACAGATCCCCATTTTTCATTGCATAAGGTAGGATTAAAAGAACAGATCAAAGAGGTGGGGGAGATTGTTTAAAGAAAAGAAACATAAGGCACTAGGAATGGGTCTTCAGTGTGTTTGTTCATTGTCAGGGTGAAGTTTATAGAATAAAAAAGGCACATTTCTAGATATTTAATTATAATATTTAATAAGTATATATGTTCATACTTCTGCATGCATGTTGTAGAATAAGTATTTAACTTCTCCTAAGTTTGTATGTGTAGGTTTATATAAAGCACTGCAGATATAGGAATATTATTTCTTTCTGGTTTGTTAATTTCAATTATACATATAATATTTTATACAAATACATACCTACAGATATGTACACATGCATATGACGCACACACAAATATACACACATACATACACAGATGCATACAGATAATGAACCAGAAACCTGCATTGTTCTGGAAGGTACAAAAATCATGTGCCCAAATGAAACGTGAATAGTGTAGTCCCATATAAATCAGGTCTTTGACACTAGGTATGGTCATAGGTGCCCATACATGGGAGCTCTCTATGGACAAAATCAGGTATGGGAGGTCAATATTGCTCTCCTTAAAGTAAATCTGGATTTGTAACCACAGTGACTGTGCAGTGGAGACCCAGAACTCCACGGTAATTTTAAGAATCCTGTGCTTTTCTCTATGATCATTCACCAATGAATGCATGGTTGTGAGAAAGGTCAAAAAAAGGTTTACTGCTGAAGCTGAGTCTGCCACTCTTATCAAAAAGTTATGCAAAGCAACACTGTGCAGCTTGCCTTCTGATGCTGGGTCTGATAAAAGCTGTTGTGAACACATCTTGAAAGAGAATGTAAAGTAATGCCCTTACACTGGCCTTTTAATTAACTATTAATAATAAGACGGCAGTGTTTTACAGTTCAAATAACAGTTTCTCAGTGGATGGGGTGCTAGGCTGATTGCCAGCTCTTACATTGTACTCAGAGGAGCATCCTCCACCCAAAACCTTGGTGAAGAGAAGGAGAGAAATACCTTAAAGTTCCAATTTAATAGTACGTGTACTATGAGGAAAAAAAAAAAAGATTAAAAAGTAGGCAGAGAAAGAAGATATGCAAATTTTCTGGCAGGCACTGCTCTTAAACACAAACGACTATTTTTTTTTTTTTTTAAATGGCCACTCTGTGGCAAATCAAAACCTGTTGAATACAGGCACTTCAATTTCCTTAATGCTACATCTTTGAATAAGATCTGGCATTCCCTTAATCAGAATGACTGAGAAAAGAAAATATTTTTGCTGGAGCTACCCTGTGGGCATGATACAGTGGGGTTGAATTATTTATTTATATTTCACAAAAGAAAAGGAGTTTTGACAATTGCAGAAATGGACAGGGAAGTTTCTGGCTTGTCTGTGCCTAGTGGCTGTTCAGCCTTCTCCTTCACACCCTGCTTCATAATGGCAGTCAAGCAAGCAGCCACAAGCAAACAGATAAAAACTGTATTTCCTTTTTACCTTAGGAAAGGAGGGGCTAAGTATTTCCCCCATGCTATAAGAACTGGAAGACTGCAAAAGAGAGGGGTGATTCCGTGCACTAACACTGCTGGTAATGCAGACCTTTTCAAGAAGTTACCTAAATTGGAGCACTGCAACACAAAAGTTAGTATCAGATTAATTGCAAATGAATAGCTTGAATTATTTCCTTGCCTTCTCTAGAGTGCTTGAATATTCCCAAATAAATAATGAGCTTTGAAAGATACTCATCTCCTCAAGAGAGACAAAAGTTTCTGTAAACTTGACTTTAAGAAGTATTGCTGCAGGCAATGAAATCTATACAAGCAAACAAAGCCCAGGAGAGAGGTTGCCTTCTGGCAGACTGGTAGAAAACATTTCTTTAGCAACTTGCTACACCCTTCAAAATAATAACAACTATTATTTTTAAATGGAAATATTTTCTCTTTGAAGTAGTATTTTAAAAAGCCTTGGAATTAGAGCACACCGGAGTAAAACTTATTATCAGTCCTACTGAGTGTGACTGCAACATGGCTCATAGAACACAAGCAGCCATAGCTCAGGTTTACACTGTCTGAGCTGGAAAGTGTGCATTGTTTTTGTTTTGTTTGGGTTTTCTTGGGAAAGGGGGAAGGATGGGGTGTGGATAGATTCCATGAACCCTGACCAATCTTGGCTCTGAAGGTCTGGGAGACTGCAGAGCTTTTCTCTGCTTCAGGCCAGTTCACTCGATGGTCCTTTTTTATTAAAGGTCCTGCAAATAGATGTGGAGACAAATTCTCCAGAGTCTGTGGAAGGAAAATAATACTTTATTGCAGCATTTTCCTACAGTGTTAATTTGAAAAGGCAACTGAACATATCTTTTCTTCTATGAGAATTCAATAAGTGTGGTACAATATCTACCTCTAAGAAGAGGAGTTCTAAATATGTTATATAAAAACACCTGTCTTATGAGTGGAACTACCTAATTCCACTGTACAATGGAGACAAACAGATGGACTGATGGACATCAGAAATGGGCAGGCTGTGGTGAAGCAAGAGGTGTTATGCATGCTCTCCTGCTAGCTGACAGTCCACTGACAACTTGCAGTGGTCTGACTTGTAGATTTAAAACAGTTTATTATCCTAAGAAACTGTCTAAATCTGTGAACTGGACATCTGAGATCTAAAAATACATTTCCCCCCACTTATGCACTTGCCACTAAACAGCTGCCTACTTGCAACATTCAACAGAGTCCAACATGAGCAATGTGCATCTGACACACAGCTTGGAAGATCTATGGGCAAAATGAAGGTTTCTTCATGTAAAATTTAAAAATAGAGCATGGCATAAAATCTTACAGTACCTACTTACAATCGCATTAAGAAATTACTTGACAGACTGTTAACTTCAGCCATTAAAATCATTATTCAAAGTGAGAGAAATATGTAACAATTATATTTAACATTGGTTTGTCAAGTTTCTCATTTATTAATTTCAATGACAATGCCTTTAAAAATAATACCACAGAGGAGTATTTTACCATGAAATACAGCAGGTGACAGCTTTACTTTAACCAGAGATTTCTGTTTACTTTCCATGAGCTACTTGAAAAGTCTTTGCTTTGCTCGTTATTAATTGCTGTGATTTAAAAAGCCTTACACTTTGATCCTGTACTCGTGGGATGGGGAGCACAGTAACTTAAGGGCTGAGTTCTAGACAACTCATTTTGTAAATCTATTTAAATGAGTTATATGGGGAAACCTTCAGCAATTCCATAAAGTTTTTGATGTGAAGTCCTGAAAATTTCTTTGGGGAAGTTTCTATTGTAGTGCCAACACAAGGACAGTGGTCAGCTACAGAGATTTAAGAACTTGTCCTGCTCATTATACATCCCTACAAAGTAATAGCAAAAGAATGTGCTGTAATTATAAATAACATCTTAGACATGACACAAGAGCCATGGATTTGTTTTAGATCCAGCAAAGAATACAAATGAATTTCTGCTAGCAACTGATATTCTAAAGTATTAAGTTTTCTTCTTAGATGAAGTTTTCTCATTATGTCTCATTATTTCAGTCAGCATTTATGCTTTTATGCCTTTTTCTTTTTTGAGGAGATATTCTACTAAAAATAAATAATTAAACCACAGATGAACTGTCAAAAGGGAACATTCATATTTTAACGCAACATTAACATTTTGGTAATTAACATGGCAGTTAATGCTTTTAGCAGATGTAACAACATTAGACTTGTAAATTTTAATTAAAGTTAATGGTTCACGATAGCTGTAGGGATCAGGCATCCTCTCTGGATACTGAAAACATGTCTAATGTGATTAGAAATACTAATTGAAGAAAAAAGGACTGCAATAGTAATGATTGCACTTCTTTATCCTACTGAATTATTACAAACCTGCAGCAACTTTTAAAAATATATTTGCAGGAGGAAGCTTGAAGGGTCAAATGCTCCCCTTGATGAAATTAAAAGAGGTCAAAAGAACATTGCAGACATTTTCTGTGTGTTAGAAGAGGGAAAATCATTAATTGAAAGCCACGGATCCTTCCTTATCCTCCTGAGACCATATTCCCAAGAAATACTATAAAGTTATTTGGTTACATTTAATATCCCTTTTGGATTTAATTAGGAACTAATGTGTTAGTTTTAATTCCCTCAGAGCCTTTGAATTGCAATAGCAGGCAGAGAAACAGGCCTGGCACTGGGAACTATGACTCAAGTGGACATTTCTTGGTTTTAGTGCAGGTTGAGAGATTGCTAGTGAGTCGTTTTCACGGCTTGCTGATACATGAAACATTTTAATAAGCACAGGGAAAGGATTAGTTTTACTAAGGGTAATTACAAGCTGCTAGCCACCTATAAAATGCACCCCCATTTTATTGTAAAATGCCAACAATATTTATTTCACTTGTTCTGTGGATTTTTCTTCTCTTAAGCCGGCTCTGAAGTCTGCTGAAGTCGGTAGAAAAATTCTGTAGTCCTTATCCTAGCAAAATTGCCACTGAAAATCATATTCTTTCTACTGGGAGTTTCAGCTAATAAAGATTAAACGCTGGGAATTAAGTTTGCTTTTTTGACAGACAATAGTTATTTCTAGTATAAATGCAGTTATTCCCCACTAATGCTGTTAGCTCTGTTTCTGTCAAGACCCTTCCAGCTTCATCATCAATTATTATTCATTTGCATTGCAGCAAAGGCATAGGCTCCACTCTACCAAGCAAAGTGCAAAGACATGGTGAGAGACAATTCCTGTTTGGAAGAATTGCACTCTAACCAGTCGTGACACAGGTTAAGAGAAAGGACACCAGCTGAACAAATGCTGGTTTATCTTCATTTTGTTTCTGTCTGAAAGGCTGGAACAAGAGCTTAGGAAATTCAGTCAGGCTTATAAGGAAAGACTCAATAAAGCTATTTAAATTGAATTTATCAACTAACACTGAAATTGAGAACATGTTAGTCAAAGACATATTGGTCTCAGGGCAAAGTGACTACATGCAATGTATACACTTCTTTGTCTTGTGTCGGGACTAAATGTAAACACTCAATGGTGTCTAATCATAAACCTTGGGCTGCCTTTCCACAAAGGTGGAAATGCTATTGAGTTCAGGTAAGAAGAGCTGAATTCTGCATTTAGAAGAGCTGTCTAGCTGTGTCACCTGGAACGGTACAGCAAATACCGTAATACATTTGAATATGCACCTCCCTGAGGTCTGTGGCCTCATTGGCTAAATAGACAAGAAATGCATTTCTCTCAGCTATCACTTTCCATTGAAAAATCCCAATATAGTTTACAAATGTCTAAATTTTACCTGTGTTACTATGTAAAAATAAGTTGTTTCTACTTACTCCCCAGAAGTTCAACACTTGAGTACAATGGTGTGGATGTCTGATCCACCCAAGGATTTAGTCAGGAGAAAGAGGGAAATTAAAGTTATGGTTAAGGTTTCAGTAATTTTTTTTTATACACTACTTCCTCATTTCTTGTAACTGAAGCCACTGGAATTCTCCATATGGATCCATGAACATGGATATTTATTTTATTTGACTTAAAATATAACAGCCATGAGCTTTTGTTAATAATTTACTGCAGTTTTGTTTTGTAGTTTTACAGTAATAATGACTCAAGCATAACATAATTTCTGGCAGCTATGACTGACTGAAGGAAAGGATGAACTTGATTATTTTTTTTAATTTATTTATTTATTTTTTTAAAATTCCAAGATCCAACAGCTAAGGCCCAAGTCTTCAGCTGTGTAAATCAGCATGACTCCACTGAAGTCAGAGCAGCTCCACCAACTTACACAAGGTAAGAATCTGGACTTCAGTGACACCAGATATACAGTTTGTAGGTTTTATTGGCAAGTACATGTTTATAGACTTGAAGGCAGTTTCTAATCCTGTGACATATCGTAAACACTACTGCCTTGGACAAACAGACAGAACAATTATTTGAAAGCTGAAAGGCTTACTCACTTCTGTAAGAGTTTCTTTCATATGAATGTTTCTGTTCTTCTTTGAAAGTACCTCATGCATGAAAGACCATTGCCAGACAGAAGTCAGAGAGTTTCTACCATTAGAAAAATTACTGGTAGTCAGACTCTGGCTTTCAGAGCAGGGTAATCAATTAACTTACAAGGTGGAAAAAGTAAAAAAATAAATAAAGGGAATACTTCCCAATCACTGATTAGAGGTTAATTGTTACATACTTACTGAGACCATTACATTTCTAATATTCAAAATGGGTTGGACCTTTAGACAGGTGGAAAGGTTGTCCTAGTCAAAAAAAAAAACCAAACCAACAACCAAAAAACCAAAACCAACCAAACAAAAACAAAAACAAACAAAAAAAAAGAAAACTTGAGAGGAAAAGTTTCGGGTTTGTGATAAATATTTGTTAAATAGGAACAACTGAGGTAAGACATAATACAGACAAGTATGTCTATTTCTGGTTTTTGAACAGTCATTGCCATCATGCATGAATGGCAGAACTATCTCTAAACTACATTTGAACTTGCCTGCTGGGTCAGCTATTAATGAGGTTGCTAAAATGAGGGAGAGTAGCCCAGCCCTCGAGGAACATGGGGAGTGCTAGGACATGCTGAGGGAAGATGCAGATGGACTGGGGCACAAAAATCCTGAAGCCTGCTCATCTAGCTGGAGTGGAGTGGGAGTCTGGATGGAGCGAACAGCCTGTACTATACTGAGATCAGTAGGTGGTCAATTAATCTCTGTGAAATGCTACTTTATTACCAATAGCAAGCTAGGAACTGTAATCCGTGTATTATGATAATATGTGGAAATAGCAGCGTGCTAGAGCAAAGAAAAACTTTGAAAAAAAGAACCATATTTTGCTGTGATCTTTATATAGCACCAAATTTCAGGAAAAGGTATTGCATGGAGGACTTGTTTTAAGCGCAGTTTTTAAGAACAAAATTAAGAGGCTAGTTGTAGCACCAGGCATTGCTGGAAGGTGACATTAAGGAAGAGATGCGTGGTTTCGGGCTGCTCATCACATCCCACAAGTGTGTGTGCTGTGACAGGAGTGTGCACTGCCCATGCTGCTGCTGCAGCACCAGTGCCAGCTGATGCATAAAGCAACACTGGCCCTGGCTCCTTGGGAAGAGCACTGCTGCTCACAGGCTCATGGCCAGAGGTCATCAAAGACTGGCAATTCTGCTGGGAAGGGCAGAGCCTGGGAATACAGACTGCCTTCTCTCTGGCAGAGCACTCTCCTCCTGTGGGTATTTGTAACAGAAACCACCAAATGCTCTGAGGCGCCACTTCCATTCCCCTCGTGCCAAATCCTGAATGCAGAGCCACAAATTGCAGCAGTTCTAAGTCAGAATCATTATTACTGTAGTAATTACTATGCAGTAATAGTATAATTACTGTATTATATAATTTCTGTCCAAAAGCACCTTTTAGGCATCCTGCCAGGCCTGGATCTACCTGCTAATTTAATTTTATGGCATTTAGCTCTTTCACTATGGCAGATAAGGAATAACTATACTTTTATCAGTATTAACCAATAAACCCATGACAATCACAATTACGTTCTTTATGCCTTTCACAAATTGCCACATCCATTTTCTGTCTCCCTTCAGTCAACTCATTTAGTCATTTATGTTTAAGCTGATCTTTCCTCTTATATAACTTTTTGCTTACTTTTAATTTTCCTTTTCATTCCTCCTGTTTTCCAGGTCTAGTTTTTGGTTGCTTGTTTGGGGTTTTTTAAAATTATTGTCCTCCATAATTCTGTACTGCTGGAAAATGGTCATCTTAATATCTCTTTTCTTTATTATTTTAAAAAAGTATGCAAACAGCAATGGGTCCAGCACACATCCCTGTGAGATTGTAGTAGAGACCTCCCTCCACTGAGAAAGTGGCTAATTTACCCTTTTTCCCTATCTGACATCAGTTATTAACTCAGTACTAATCCTTTTATTGCAATGCAGCTTAATTTCTGTAAGAAATTTTAGTGACGATTCATTGAGAAGTTTTTACTGAAATGCAGGAATGTCATATCATTCAAGCTCACTGTTTCCACATACCTTTCCAAAAACTCTCATAGCTTCCTGTGGTATAAAGGGGTTCCCTGTAGGAACCTCTCATAATATCCACATAAGCAAACAATTTTTCTATCCTGCAGGCTTCCTGCTTCTGATGTGTTTGGAAGAGGTTTTACAATCAAGTTTTATACCATTACCAACATTTTCCTTCAAATGCTTTTGGCCTGCCTTTCACAGTTTTACATTTAGCTTGCCAGAGGTTTTGCTATTTTCTGTTTTTCTCATCTCACCACACTTATTTTTTTAGGAGTTCCTTTTCAGTATTATTCTTTATTCTCATGTAGAACTCTGTCATTTGGAGATCCTCTAGCTGGCTTTGATACATGATAGACACTTATTCAGAAACCCCAATGCTGGTCATTTCCTTCTAATTTACTTTTAACAGCCTCCATTGTTTTTATGTAGTCCTCTTTTCAACATTCACTGTTGCTATGGTAAATTTATTTGGCCTTCTTACTTCTACAAGGGTTTTGAATTTGAATATATTTTGATCGAAATTCTGAAACGGTTCTTTGATACAGAAGTTTTGAAGAGGGTCTGGCACTCTGCTTGGTCCAAGTCAGTTATCCAAGCTCTGCTGGATTGCTCCATTTAATGATTTATGTTGTCTAAAAGCTTAAGTTCTGCATAAGGCCCTATCATAATATTTATCCAGTGCAGATATAATGCATGTCTCTTTACTCCTGCATTCACAGCCTTTCTCATTTCCCCATCCATGTCACAGGCAGCTACCCCAGCCTTTTTACTGTTAGTAACGAAGAACCAGGAGAGAGGGAGACTCGAAGCCTGAATTTTCAGGCTTCAAGGACTTAAAGCAGAGCAGTTTCTCCTTTTGATTAATATCCTGTAGTTTATTGATTTGAAGAACCTGAAGAATTGTTAACCAGTGAGCTGTTATGTTATGCTTCTATCTCTGTGACCTCAGAGACATCTATTCCCATCCTCCACTGTCCTAGTGAGCTCTTCTGCCTCAAAGGTTTAGTTTTCAAATCTATATTTTTCCTGAGTCCTAAGCTTATCCTGTTAATGAACATTTCAAGAGTCGAGCTGTACAGAGCCCTGGATAATAGCAGAAGCAAGTTAGGGATCATCTGCTGAGTAGGGCTAAATGTTTGAGTTCCTGGCTGACTTTTTTGTTGTTACCTAACATCTCTAGATGCTTTTAAGTTTAGTAGCTTAGTCCTGACAGAGGACACTGTTTTCAGTGACAAGCTAAGCGTAATATTGCTGTTCTAAATGATATCCTTTGCCATCATTTGATATTTTTGATATCCTTGAACCCTGACCATATTTATAGGTTATATATATTCACAGATTTCAATTATACAAATTTCAATGATCAGAAAAAGAGTGGTGGAGCTTTCTTAAATCAGTGTTGATGTGTAAATAGACATAATAGCAAGGCTAGTGAAGTAGAGCATCAACTGACAAATGGTTTTTCTTCCTTTTCTCTCTGGCCTGTTTGATTCCAGGTGTAAAGCATTTGCTGGCAACACCTTCAGGAGTTGGTAAGACTTAGGAAACAAGACATGTTTTCCCTCCCAGATCCCTAATTCCAGCATGTCTTTGTCCATTTTATCTAATCCTTTGCTAGCTGGTTAGGCAGTGTCCCCTCTGGCCTCTGAGAGAAGCATTTGCCAGAGATAAGCCTGCTCCTTAACAATCCCTAAGGCTACTGGATCTTCTGGAGCCTCTTCTGCCTTTCTGATTCTGTCTGATATAAAGTCTCCGTTACAGGGAATATTAGATGAATTTATTTAACTGTAAATGTGCATTGAAAAGTAAAGGAAAGCACCCTTCTATAAATAAACATTTGTACAGCACGGGTCTGAAGCCAGTCTTCTGTGGTATGTGGAAGATCTGCCACTGCAAACTCAAACCAATAGGCGCAGTGTAGCTACATTTATATGAAAGACTTTTTGCCTGGTTGTGATGATGAACTAATTAACTAAAGCAGCCTCTTCATTTTTAGGGTCTCTGAGTCTCAAGCACCAAGAGGAAAATGGAAACAAGCATCTTCTAATAAGGGTAATGTTGGAATGCAGTAAAGAGAAGGTGCTGCAGCAACTGCTAATGTCAGGCTAAAGTAGCCACTGGATTCAGGTGACTAAACGAAGTCAAAATATTATGGAAATGTACAGTGAAATAACAGCATGGAGAAAATCGAGGAAAAAGAGGGCTGCGGGACGGCCCCGGCCGGGCGCAGGGAGCGCGGCGAGGCGGGGCCGGCGGCCGCCCCGCCCCATCCTCGGGGATGCCGGGATGTTTACGGGCCCGGCAGGAGCGGCGCGGGGCGGAGAGCAGGTCGGGGCTGCCGCCGGTGCCCGCGCCGCCCGCCAGGAGCCCCGCTAGGCGCCCGCCGCCAGCACCGGCGCGGCCCCGGGCCGCAGGAGGTGGAGGAGGAGGCGGCGGAGGCGGCGAGGAGCGGGGGCCGGTGCGGGCCCCGCGGGAGGAGCGGCGGCGCCGGGCTGCGCGGTGAGCGGGGCCGGGCCGGGCCGGCGGGGCCGGGGGCGCGGGGGGTCC